>CM055614.1:12529527-13102909 GCA_029379385.1 Quillaja saponaria | reverse complement strand
TAACAGCATACCAATGAGATGTTCGAGGCTAAGAAAGAAATTGGCTAACCACACTCATTGTAAAAGCAATATCTGGTCTACTGACTGTGGATAATTCAGCTTACCAACAAGACGTTTGTATTGCTCAGGATTTGTTAATAGCTCCCCTTCATCCTCTACAGTTTAGTGTTGGGATCTATAGGAGTATCTACAGGTTTGGAATCCAACATACCTATATCACTTAAGACATCTAGACAATACTTTCTTTGAGAAAGGCAAATCCCTAATTGTGAATCTCGCAATCTCAATGCCCAAGAAGTATTTTAAATGTCCTAAGTCTTTAGTTTGAAACTTAAACTGTATGAATGATTTCAATTGCTGAATCCCATGATTATCATCACCTTGTAATCACAATATTATCCACATATGCAATTAAAAGAGTTCTGCTATTAGATGTATGTTTATAGAAAACTGAGTAATCAATAGTATACCTCTGAAGGCCCAAAACTAAGAACAACTTCACTAACATCTACCAAACCAAGCTCTAAAAGATTGCTTTAAGCCATATAGAGATTTTTTTCAATAGACACACCATTAGGATGAACTTTCAAGATATATATCTATTTACATCCAACAGTGGATTTTCTAGAAGGTAAAGAGACTGGTTCCCAAGTACTGTTAGTAGGTAGGGCAGTCATTTCATCAACCATGGTATGTCGCCACCCGGGATAAGCAAGAGCATCACTGGTGGACTTTAGAACATAAATAGAAAACAAAGAGGATACAAATGCATAATAGTGTGAAGAGAAACGATGATAACTCAAAAAAGTATAAATAGGATAAGGATTACGAGTTGAACGAGTACCTCTTCGTAAAATAGGTGGCTAAGCAGGATCCGAGGCACGAGAAGATGTTGGTACAAAAAGTGAGTCATCATGTACATCAACAGTGTCTGTTGGAAGATCAAGTAGTAGTGCAGATGATGCACGGTCATTTGGTCTAAGATAAGGAACCAGAAGAGCCTCAGAGATAGGAGGTGACTTGAGAAGTAATAGAGTGCGAGTTGTTTCAATTAAATATCTATTTTTGTACTCAGCAACTCCATTTTGTTGAGGGGTGTGAAAACAGATGATTGATGCAGCATACCTGAGATGTCATAAGTGCTAAAATGATGTAGAAAAGTATTCACGTTATTATTACTACGCAAAATACGAATAAAAAACGCATTTTAATTTTTGTACAAAACTGTTGGAACATAGAAAATAACTCAGAACGATTTTTCATTAAGAATAAACTACGGACAACGAGAATAGTCATAAATAAAAGTTACAAAAATACTGAAATCCCAAAAATGAACTAACATAACTAAGACCCTAAATATTAGTATGAACAAGATGAAATGGAGACTCTGCTTTAAAATGACTATGCTTTGGAAACGAAGCTGTGTGTGCTTGCCAAGCTGACACGACTCACAATTTAAAGATAACAGAGGTGACAAACGAAAAAACCATTTTCTGAAAACTTGGATAGACTAGGATAACCTAACCAACTATGAATGAGAATAGGTGACACATCTGTAGAGCAAGCCACTGAAGATGTAGGTAGTGTGGTAAGATAGTAGAAGCCCTGTGACTCACACCTTGTGCCAATTGTTCGACCCGTACGTCAGTCCTGTATAGTAAATGAATCATCAATGAAAGTGACAGAATAATTGAGAGACGAATCAATTGACTAATAGAAATTAGACTGAATGAACATTCTGGGATATAAAGCACAGACTCTAAAGGCAAAAAAGATAATGGTGTTAGCTTGACCTATATCTTTAGCAATGGTTATGGAACCATTAACTATAGTGACAGTGGAAAGTAATGATGGATTACTAATACTAGAACAAAGTTTAGGGTTACCAGATATGTGATCAGAGGCACCAGAATCAATAATGCAAGTGTCAGAAGAGGTCTGAGAGAGGCAGGCGAAAGAATTACCATGAGAAGATTGCTGGGTAGCTTGATACTGTATGAACTTATCATATTCAGTAGCTAATAATGAGATATTAAGGGGCTTGTCTTTAGATGGTGAAACTTCAACTGAATTGGTTGACTAAACAATGTTAGCTGTAGGACCCGAATAACCAATTAGTTGACAACACTTTTCCCTAGTATGGCCCATCCTGTTACAATGAGTGCACTGGGAACGTCCACGACCTCGACCTCCTCAACCATGACCTCCGTGAGTATCAGAGTAAGAGATCAAGACTGAGGAATCAGGAGATAGATTCTCAACATGTGTTACTATCAGAGAGGAGAGATGTAACAGCCGAGCAAACATTTCTTCCATGGAATGAATAATCAAACTAGCAAATATCTGATGGAGAACTGGATCAAGATTAGCTCGAAGGCCATATAGAGTGAGAATCATGAATAGCTTGTCCCTTTGTGACTCTTGATCAGCTAGATCAGTGGTAAGAGGTAATATTTCAGCAATTTCAGCTTTGACATTCTAAATCTTACCAAATAAGTAGACATATCCTGATCAAACCTGATTTAGATTTAACAAATTAGAAACCACAGTGTAAAAACTTTGGATAGCATTAGTGTATAAACTTCTGGCCCGTTTTCACAATTCAAAACATGTCTTTTATGCTCGAAAAATCTACAATATAGAAGGTTCAAGGGATGCTAAGAATAAACTGCATAATGGGCATCGATCTTTTTCTAATTGGGTTGTTCAAAGGTTATAATATCGGCCAATGATTTTCGCGAGATGATTTTTATATCCTTGTCCCATAAATCATAACTCAACAGATGCAGTCCAAGATAAATAATTAGATCCATTCAATTTCTTAGTAGTAATAACAAGGGATCCAGAAAACACAGAAGTAAAAGTACTAGGTTTTGATATACATATTTCAGATTTTTCAAAGGTAGACATACAGACGAATAGTGTGATGACCAGTACCAATGAACAATACTTGTAAACAGTACCGATGAACAGTACTCGTACTGCTGAAATGAGACGTAGCAACAGAGAAACACGCTGGAAAGAAACACAGTAAAAAATAAAAATTAGGGTTTTCTCTCCATGTAAAACCTAAAGAGAGATACCCCAAAGTGTACGCTGGAAAGAAACACAGTAAAAAATAAAAATTAGGGTTTTCTCTCCATGTAAAACCTAAAAGAGAGATACCCAAAGTGTTTTGATGAATTAGATGAGAATTTCTCATACCAAGATAATATATTTATACTACGAGATTGTGTAGAGTACAAGTAAGTCAACTATATATAAATAAGGAAACTATAAATAAGGAAATTTGACCTACTAATTAAGCTTTCTATATTTACACTCTACCAACAACAATTAAATACATAAATTCTAACGCACAAATTAACTTATCTGATTATGACACTTTGTATTTCTCATGCATGCAATTAAGATAAATATCAATCAATTTCCCAATAATGAGTTTATTAATGATAATAAGAGAGTTCAATTGATTAGTCTGTTCAACATTAGATAAGTTTAACTATTTAATTTTATGAACAAAGAAATATTATTTTGTGAACAAGTAAAACTTAGGTTTGAGGTGATTCAACAAGATCAAATTTTAATGTTTATTTTTTCATGTTTTTAGTGTTTCATAATTTCTTGCAAAATAATAAAGACAAATATTTTATCTTCATGTCGTAGTTTAAATATAGAAAGTTTTAAAAATTATTTAATTTCATAACTTAATTTGAACAAAATAAAACAAGTTCCTCACTTATGTTTAAATTAAGGAAAAAAGAGTTTGGGACTAACTATAATACAATCACTAAAATTGAGGGAGTAATTAAAGAAAATCCCCCAAAAAAGAGAGAGTATTGCAGTATTGAGAAATATGAAAGAGGTGTAAAATTGTGTATAGTCGTGGTGATGGAGTTAAAATTAAAATAGTAGAACAAGAATAACAAGAGTTAAAGATTAATAAATTAGAAGTTTCAAAGGTGTAGTAATTTTCAAATTAAATTACTTTTGACTACAGCAATGACTAATAATTATTAATTTATATTAAATATTTTTAATTATATAAAAGGTAGAGGAAATGGAATAAGAAATCAAAAATTGATATTTATTAATATTAAAATTAATCAATTGAGTAGTTATATGAGACAAACAAAAAAGTTGATAGAAAAGTATTAAATTTTGTGATTAATATTAGATGTATCGAAAACCAAATATTTCACGTGAATAACATTATAAATGTACTTCATTTTAACTTATAATTTTAATAAAAATATTTATAAGCATCAATTATAGTTACCGTGTCTTGATATATTTAAATTCATTAAAAGTAAAAAATATTTTAAACTAAAAGTTTTAAAAAATTATAAATGAAATATGCATAGAGATATTTATATTTATTTAAAGAATTTCTATTTCTCCACTGATCGACATGACGCAATCGTGATAAAGCCTAATGGAAATGGACCCGAAGCACATGGTTTATGCACGTGATTGTGCATTCTAAAGTCAACTTCTGGCATATAATTATCATCATATTTTGATATTTTTATCTATTTAAATTATTTTTTATTATTTTATGTCACTCTCCAATGCAGAAAATTCTAAATTAAATGTCAGTAAGTGTTCCCGTGCAGACTACTCCATTGGTGCTGTCTCATTAGTAATTTAGTCATCATTAATTAATGACGTGTTGCCTTTTCAACGGTTTTAAGAGCTCCTTCCAACCAAAATTAAGTGTATGGATCATACTTTCTTTTTTCTTGTAAGAGAATATTATAATTAATTGTAGTAAAAACTAAATTTATTAGAATATATTATTTTATTCTATAATCAATTATTCTTACTATTTTTATTCTAGAAGCGTTATCAACAACTTGATTGTAAATTATTTTTTTGCCAATCATGTAAAACAAATTTATACAAATTATATATATATATATATATATTAATTAATTATTAGTTTAACTGATAGAATATAAGTTGAAAGAAGTTAAACTTTGCAAGTTTAAAACGGGATAATAAGAAAATTTACAATTTAGGCTGAAAAGCTTTGCATTATTAGGTGCAATGTATATAATTGTTTGTCATAAACAATTTAAAACAAATGTTAACTATTGCATTGCATTAGATTGCCAAAAATTGTGTAAAAGTAACACATTAATGGGTAATTAGTTAAAAATATATATTATATTTGCCAACTATTAGGTATATTACACTTTACCTAATGTTATTTAAGATACATATTAGAAAATTATAACTAAATTTGAAAACAATACAGAAAACTCAATCTTACTAATTTTTAAAAGCATTTGGTAAGATAAAACAAATGCAAATATATAATTAGTAGGGCATTAGTTATGAATTACATAACTGATGTTACCTATTATATTAAAGAATACATAATTTAAATTATTAAGAAAAATAAAGAACTAACTCATAAACATAAAATAAAAAATATATTCATTACATTAATAAATTAATAAATAAGAGACTCAAATATAAAATCTCGTAATTTCGATTCCTCTGTTTTAATTGATTGAGTTTGCAGCTCATATGTTATAATTACGCTTTAGCTAATGCCTTTTAAGATGCACTAAAGAAAAAACTTAATCCTTAAGCTAAAATGACTAGTTAAAGAAATGATAGTCGACATAGAATCCCAATCTTAATAGTGTCTTCTCAATTAATTAAAAAGTTAATGTGAGATAGAAACTACCACATTATTGAATGTGGACTTTGTTAGATGCGTCCATGAAGTAGACAACACCGCGTTTCATTTCTTTCCTTCACTCAGTAACGAAAAAACGCTAAGCAGACACGTCCATTTCAAACGACCCTAATAACTTTTTTCCTATATATGGCTTCTGTCTGTAAGACACATCTACACTATCTTCAATCTTCATCCTTTCTTCTCTCTTCTTTCTGACAGTGTATCCAACTGAATCACAAACAATAAACTCATAAATTTCCTCTGGGTCTGTTAAATTAGCAAAGCACTAATATAAATTAAAGAAAAGGGCTTTCAATTTTCATAAATTTCAATTGGGTTTTGATTTGATCAACTGGAAGTTAAATTTCTTTGAAAGATGGTTTGCTTGGTATCTCGCACTGGAAGGCAATTTCAGAGATACAACAACATGGGTGGCCGCCAAGTTGTTGGGTGAGTTCGATTTGGATCAATCTTTATGCTTCTTAGGTGTTTGTGTTTTTGCTTGTGAAATTTCTCCTCATTTTTCACATGGGGTTTATTCTTTTTTTAGTGTGTGGCTGGTGGCCCCCCTCATTGTTATTCCTCTGGATTACTGTTCTTGATTAGAAATTGACCCTAATTTCCATTTCTGGATCTAATATTGCAGGTGCATACCTTATAGATTTAAAGAAGGCAGTGATGGTAACATGAGCAATGAAATTGAAGTTCTTTTGATTAGTTCACAGAAAGGCCAGAAATTTATGTTCCCTAAAGGTGGTTGGGAACTTGATGAATCTATAGAAGAAGCAGCTTACAGAGAATCTCTTGAAGAAGCTGGGGTTCTTGGCATCGTCGAGGTCAGTATCCATTGAATGAATTAGGAGGAAATTTGAGTGTGGGTTGTGGATAAATGAATCTAACTTTATTATTTATGTTGACATTGCAGTGTCAATTGGGGCAATGGAACTTCATTAGCAAAAGATATGGCACATATTATGAAGGGCATATGTTTCCTTTGTTTGTGAAGGAGCAACTTGATCTCTGGCCAGAGAAAAATGTCCGGCAAAGAATATGGGTATGTTTCCCCTCTATTATATACTATTTCGCCAGTTAAATTTTAGTACTCTAGCTTGCAAAATTATTCTAATTTTTCTTTGTATTATCTTGTGTAGATGACTGTGCCTGAAGCTATAGAAGTTTGTCAGCATTGGTGGATGAAGGAAGCTTTAGATACATTAGTACAGAGGCTCAAGTCTACTCTGCAACAAAAGGAGGATGTGGCGGTTACTGAATTCTTTATAGAAAGTTCTTTGTAGATAGAACATCGTTTCATATGTTATACATATAAAGTGGAAAAGGAGAAAGAATTAGACAGCGGAAAACTCAGGAATTGTAGAAAGGAAGATAGTTGTTTGTGTGATAAACTCGGAATTAGATTTTTGTGGAAGTGATAATTGTATATTTCTTCAGCCAAAATAATAAATCCATTACTTTGCTTGAATTTGTCATGTGGTATTTCTCTGTGATTCTGGTTTTTCTACAAATAGAACTAGGTATCTAGCAGGATCCTAGTACGGCTTGGAAATTATAATTAGACGCCAACCAGTTGTCTAAAGAAGCTGAAAACAGAAGAAACCTAATTTTAACTATACTTATTTGTATTGTTGTGAGAAATAAAGAATTTTGGAGGACTAAGTTATTGTTTAGAGATTTAGTCCTTTTGGATAACCATTTGCTTTTGGGATAGAATATTACAATGTGGGGTTCCACATATTCCTAACTTTATGGTATTGCATGATTGTAAGAGGTGAAAATATATTGGTGAGGTATTATTTGAAAATAAAACAATTATTTTATATAGTATTAGACTGTACAAAGTAAAAAAAATAAAAATTTGACATAAAAAATAAAATATGTGTATTATCTACGCTAACAACTCAAGGTGAAATAATTTTTTACATTATAGATCACCCACCTATGATAGAGTGTTACAATATATAAATGACTGGATGTCCTCCTAATTAAGTCGTAAGTTTGGGGTTGGAGATGATGTGATTTATATTCTAGAAAAGCAGGGTAATAAATCTGAGTGTAGGGAAGGTATAAAAATACCTAAATAAGAATTCTCTAGAGTCTACATGCACTTTGTTCACCAACTATTCACTCAAACCAGTTCCTCTTCCCGAGTGGCTTACTTATCTAGTTATATGCTTGAACCTGTGGAAAATGACACATGTGCAAAAGATAAATTCATCTCAGGCGACAAAAATAGGGCCCATTTCTTAGTCATATTTGGTGCTGTTTCTGTTTCAACAAGGCCCACTTGAAATATCCATCTAGACGTTTTGATTATTAGGCTCTCTGCTTTCTTTTCTAACCTCCCCTGTCCATACCGGGTGCTATTGCGGCCATGCCTTTAGTGCTCAGGACACGAACACGTGCTCGCACGAGGACAAGAAAATTCATAAACAAAGAGAGAAAGAAAGAAAACTGGTAAAGCTCCTACTTCCAATTAATTAAGACTATAACATGCAAAACTTAAGATAATTATGCAATATGAATCTCAATTCCCAATTTCAACTTTTAAAGATAGCTATAATGATTAAAATAAAATTCTATGTCTGAATAACGTTTTCACACTATTTCCTTATATAATGATAAATTTATTAATAATTAATTCATGTAAAGTGATGGATAGACTTATCACACAAATACTGAATTTATATAAAATTTATCACTATGTATAGAAATAGTGTGAAAAAATAGTGTATCATTACTCCTAGAAGAACCGTAGCCACTAATGTGGAAAACTTAACCATGGTTGGCTTTCCGTAAAGTGTAATTAAGAAAGTTTATTATTTGAGGAAATCTCAAGTTTCATTTTTCAACCAATAAGACTTGTTTGAAAGACGTAATAAGAGAATTCGGATAGAATATTTTAATATTTATTTTATCTGATCTAATCAGCTATTTAGTACAAGTCTCTAGATAGAAAAAAAAATCAAAATGAGGTTTTAATCATTTTGAAACAAGATTATTCTTTTTTTTTTATATGAGTAATGATATTATGATGGATAAACATTTTTATAAAATAAAAAATGAAAAGTCAAAATTATACTCAAATAAAAAAAAAGATTATTTTATACCAATGTCATTTCACTTGCCACTAAAATATATTTTTCTTCTTTTTTCTTATTATAATAAAAAATAAAAGTCAAAATTATACAAAATAAAAAATATTATAAATATTTTATTGTAAGAATATGTCATGGTAATTACTATAATATATATATATTTTTTAAATAGTTATAATATATATACATATATATATATATATATATATATTCAATAGAAATTAAAATAATTTTAAAAATTGTAAAAAATTAGAATAAAGTTTAAAATATAAAATGTAAAAAATTTATAAATTTATATGAATTATATGATTATTCTGTTCATGAACAATTTTGTCGCACCAAACATTTAAGAAGATAATTTAGTCATTCACCTTATTCGATCATGAACCAAACACATGCTAAGATGAGTGTTTATCTACACATATCCAAATATTTATTAATCTTTATAGAAAATATTAGTTTATTTTATTTGTGCAACCAAGCGTTTCTAGAAAATGAAAGGAAAAAAACAAACAAAATATAACTAGTAATTTTTACTAATTAATCTTAATTCAAATGCACTTGTCGATCAAAAAATCTGAGTGTAATGAGACTATTCATTGTCTATATCAAAAAGAAAATTGAAAACTAGAACATATATACATAAATATATATGTGTGTGTATGTATATTATTCTTTCTATTGGTCAAAAACTCCTTCATAAAATATTAACACGTCTATCCTCTTATGTATTTGTGACTGTCATATGACTAATTTTTATGAGTCCCTCTTAGTCATGGTTAAAACTAGCCTCTGTAGTGATTTGATCTATTTCAATTGTTTTTCAAATATGACAATCTCCTTGCAAGATAAAAGTATTTTAGATTCTTTAGTCTTAAATGTTAAACTTTCAAATTTTAATATCAAACCTGGATCTTTTTCGATAGCTTTAGTTTATCGTATATAATATAAAACAATGATATCTGTTCTTATTTCAATATCTTTACAACAACGAAAAGGAGAAACAGTAATGTTCTTAACTGATCTTTCAAAAGCAAATGTTACTACTCCTAAACCAATCTCTTGGGAAGAGATTAATCTTCTTGAAAAATGGACTCTTGACAAGGCCACGCTTGTTCAAGATTAAAAATCATCATTTATTTCTGAAATTACTCAATACCTCATAGGTAAAGTAGAAATCTCTTTTAATAAAACAAATAGTCAAAGAAATTAATCAACTTATCAAGACTCAGCAATAAATTCTTGATTGTCTAGATATTCTTGTTTTTCAATCTCTTCAACTATTCATTTTTAAGGTTTAGAAAATACATCTAGAATTCCTAGAGCTTTATATACCAAAGAAGATGACAATCAAGTTGAAAAACCTCATTCTCCTACTTTTTCATCTTTAAATGATAACCTGTAAATCAATATAATTCAAACTATTTTTCAAATTAATAAAGATTCCCTTAAAAAAGATTTTTATCAAGAAAAATAAAATCTTGAAATAACTTAGTTTTTTGAAAAATTTACTAGTTCTAAAAGACAAAAAATCTAAAATCTTTATTATATAAATTTATGGAAACTCATAAAGTTTATATTTCCTTCTTTGAATGGTTTGAAGTTTATACAAAGGGAAAATGGTATCAATTATCCTTTCTCCAAGTCCATAAATATTAATATTCAAAAAACAAAAAAATGGATAACTTATAATGATGAAATTATTAATTCATTTTTTCCTCTTCATAAGTCCTTAAAATTCATGCCTATAAATCCTACTGGAAAATAGTTTTTGTACCAGCAATTTCTTTCAAAAATAAAAATTTAACTGAAACAATTAATTTTAAAGACATTCAATCTCTTTATGAACAAAACAATTATACCAATTATTATCTTCAAACTATAGGAGATCATCTCTCTGAATCGAAAACTAATATACAAAGTAAAAACCTTATTTTTACTTCTTACCAGATTCCCACAAAGATTAAAAAACAATTAGGTTCTAGTTTGAGATCTTTTTCTCAACATGAATTTCTGGACAAAATCTCTCAACAAATTATTCGTATAGAGAAAAATATTGTTCCTGACACCCCTTAACAAACCAATTTCATTAACAATTTGAGTGATGTAGATTATGTATCTGAACAAACTGATGATTATAGAAAAATTTCCCAAAAAGAGATTAATCCTATTCAAAATACCAACTAGATAATGCCACAAAAATTGTATTATCCTGGGGCTTCTCCTCATGACTTAATCACGGAAGAAAAATCCTAGATATTCAATAATTCTTTTAGTGTAAACAACATCTATGAATAAAATATAAATGACCAATTTAAATACAATATTCTTAAAATGTTACAGCAAATGACTATGGTCAGTATTGTTTATTAAATCTCTCACAATTGTTCTGACTAATCTATCATTAATATTTTAATAGTCGATTTTACTGGTCAATTAAAAGGTTTGTGGGATAAACATCTCACTAAGATGAGCGAAGCCAAATAAACTTAGTCATCAAAATAGATACTGAAAGAAATTCGTACCTTAACGAAAAAGGAAATCAAATCCAAGATTCTGTCAATACCTTTATTTACGCTATCATAAAACATTTCATTGGAGATATGTCTATATGGCATGACAAGTCTACTGAACTCCTTTTCAATCTTAAATGTTGTACCTTTGCTGACTGTAGGTGGTATAAAGATATATTCTTTACTAGAGTCTTCTCTAGATTTGATAGTAGTCAACCTTTTGAAAAGAAAATTTTTTAACTAGTCTTCCTCGTTCTTTAGGTTACAAAATTAGAGAAAAAATACGGAATATTAACAATGGAATTATCCTATATGAATGATTGACTTATGGATAGCTTTGCAGTTATGTCTAGAAAGTTGCTTTAAAAATCTGTCAAGATGACATAATTCAAAGATAATTAGCCAAAAAAAAATCTCTTAATCGTAAAGATTTAGGGAGTTTCTGATCTCAATATGGTTTTGATTGTCCTCAAAGTTTATCCAAACTAGAAAGAAACATCATTCTGAACTACCTAAAGCTTACGAAAAATCCTTCAAAAATAAAGCTGGCAAAAGAATTCACAAACACAGAAATCGCAAAAGAGCTCCTCAATATTTTCAAAATAAAGATAAACTATCTGTTGTCTATTTTAAATGTAACAAACCATGTCATATTACAAAATACAGCAGAATTATAAAAAAAAATCAAAGTTTTAAATATCGATGAAGGTCTTCTAGCTTAACTTGATTGTCTTCTAATTGAATATTTATTTGATAATAGAGCTCATACATCTTCTAATATTGAAGAAATTAACCAAATACAAAATGATGACAAATCCTCTTTAGATTCATCTTCAAGAACTCTTAAATATAATGTCCTCACTAGAGAATAATATCTTCTCTTTGAAGTCATTAATAACATTCCAAATAATAAAGATAAGAAAAATTATCTTTACAAACTCAAAGAAACCTTGAAAACCCCAGAAAAATCAAGTAGACCTCCTCACAATCTTCTAATAGTTGCTAACTTTTTCAATCTTAAAGATATTTTATCTAAATTCAACTCTGAGAAAAAACCCGTAACTCTTCAAGATCATCAACATGAAGTTCCAAAACTCAAAACTGAAGTCAAATATCTCAAAAAGTAGCAACAAGAAAATACTTCAGCAATCCAACTCTTTCAAAAGAAAAAGAAAATCCATCTTTTAAGACATCATCATCAAAATATTATGAGTTTTTTTCTTCAAATAAAAACTTAAATATTTTTGGTAAACTTACTCAGGTTTCATATTAGAAATGAAACATCTCAATCAAATTTATCATTGAAAAATCCTTTGTCCTCGAAACAGTTGCCTTGTTTAATGTAGGTGCAGATTCAAGCTGCATCCTAGAAGGACAAATTTCAACAAAATTTTATGAAATTTTTTTTTGAACGATTAACATCGACTAATGGTTCTGAGATCATAATCCATTACAAATGTTCTAATGTAATAATTGAAAACTCTCATTTACAAATTTCAACAATATTTCTTCTTGCTAAGAATATCACAAATCTAGTTATCCTAAGTACTGATTTTATTAGGCAATTAGATCATTTCTGGGTTAACAAAGGAATATTTAAAGAAGTTATGGGTTAAATTGTTTCCTTTCATTTCCTTAAAAAATCTACTTTTAGGGATCTCAATCTTATTAAAAATAAATAAAAACAAACTAATTTCTTTCTGATAAAATTTCTTTCAAAAGAATAGAAACTTAACCCAATGATTCAATCATCAAAAATAAAATACAAAATTTAGATGCAAATCTGTTCTGATCTTTCAAATGCTTTCTGGAAAAGAAAACAACATATAGTAGATCTTCCATATGAAAAATATTTCATGAAAGACAAATTCTTACAAAAGCCTATCCAATACAAATGAATCAAGAAATGCTTATTTTTTGTAAAAAAGAAATCGGTGATCTTCTTTGCAAAAGAATAATTCGCAGGAGTAAGAGTTTTTTTATCTTGTTCTGCTTTTTATGTGAATAAAACTCTAGAGATTAAACGCGGTACTCCCCATTTAGTCATCAATTATAAACCACTCAATCAAGTTCTCCAATGAATTATGTATCATATTCCTAACAAAAAATATATTCTCAATCGTTTATACTCTTCAAAGCTATTTTTAAAATTTGATCTAAAATCAAGTTTTTGGCAAATTCAAATCAAATAATTTGACAGATACAAAATTGCATTTACAGTTCTTTTTGGTCAATACGAATGGAATGTTATACGTTTTGGATAAAAAAATATTTATTCTGAATTCCAAAGAATCATGAACTATATTTTTAATCCTTATACAAAATTTATCATCGTTTATAGTGATGATATTTTAATCTTCTCACAAAAAATTGATGAACGTTTCACATCTCAATATTTTCTTTGATATTATAAAGAAAAATAGTTTGGCTGTTTTCATAACAAAATTCAGTATTTTTCAAATGAAAATACAATTTCTTGATCACAATATTCGTCATGAAACCATCACTCTAATTGATAGAACTATTCAATTTGCTGACAAATTTTCTAATCACATCACTAACAAAACTCAGCTACAAATATTTATGGGTTATCTTAATTATGTTTCTAATTTCTTTCCAAGAGTTAGTAATCTTATCAAACCTCTGCATGACAGACTTAGGATTAATCCTCCTTCTTGGTCTGACATTCATACCAATATTGTCAAGCAAATTAAGCTTAGGGTTAAGCATTTGTCATGTTTGTATCTTCCTGATCCTAAAGCTTTCAAAAAATTTAAAACTGATGCCTAAAACATTGGTTATGGTGGCATTCTTAAGCAATCCATTAATGGCAAACAACATATCATTGCATATGCATTAAAACATTGAAATTCTGCATAATAAAACTATTCTACCATCAAAAAAGAGATTTTAGCAATTGTTTTGTGTATTTCCAAATTTCAAAGTAATTTACTAAATCAAATTTTTATAGTTAAAGTAGATTGCAAATCTGCAAAAAGTTTTTTACAAAAAGATATTAAAATTTAGCATCAAGACAAATTTTTGCACTTTAGCAAGCAATTTTATTTGCTTTTGATTTTAAAATTGAATACATCAAAGATAGTTCCAATTGTATTCCCTATTGTCTTACTCGATAATTCTTGCTGGGTAGATAATATGTCTCTTAAAAAAAAAAGAAAAAAAAAGATTGAGCATCCTCCAAAATCAAAAACCCAATCCAAAGAGAGACCATCCAATTTCTTAGCTCAATCAATCCGAAGAGTCTAATGCCTTTCTCATAGAGACCTTTTTAGCAATCCAGCAATCAATCCAGAAGTCTTTTATACTTTCAAAGCAATCTTGGGCAGACATTGCTGATTAAGAACAATCTAAGATTGTTGCCCTTCTTAATCCAAAAGATTACATCTAGTTTAGATAGGATGACCTAGCTTAGGCTATCAGCCAGCTAACACAATCAATGACAACGATACCTTCAGGTAATGAACTTGTCTCTCAAGCTTCTCCAATCTCTTCTAAAAAACCCAATCTTTTTATGTGCAAATTTCTTTGGCTCAAATGGTTTTTCCACCAAATTGGCATTTCAAGCCTATTGACTTTTCACAAATCTAGAAATATTATGAATTTATTTTGGTTGATAGTGATTTTGTTGCTATCAAATATTATAAGTCAAAATCGGATGCTAATTTCACTACGCATTCTACAATCTAAATCCTTAAGATAATCCGTCATTTAGACTGGAAAACATACCTTTTCAAAAAACACAAATTCTCCATGCCTTTTGACCCTATAGGTTACAATTACTAGGATTATCAAATAGTCTGGTAGAATATTTTCAATTTCTAAAACAGTGATTATAAGCATTCATGGCTTATATTTTTCAAAAATAAAGTCTAGTATAATTTCTCTTATTGGTTCTCCCAGTGGTGGTCATTACATGGTCTTTGTACAAAAAATCTCCCTGATGAGATAGTCAATGGCCTATTTTATTTCGAAAAATATTTTAATACACCTAATCATAATCCTATATTATTGTATTTCTTCTCAAAATTTGCACTAGCATAGATTTATACATGACAATACAAATACCCCAATGACTTCCATGGTCATCAAAATCTTTTGCAAAAGATGCCTCCCTTTCTTAGGCAAGGCTTAACAAAAAAGTGGACAAGCTTCAATGCCACAAAAATTTATGCCATTTCAATCAAAAATTGGTTACAACAAAATTTCCAATTTCTAAAAAAGTCACCTCTAAAAGTCACTCAATTTTTACAGCAGAAATCCCAGATTTCAGTTAAGTTGGCTTTTTGTTCAAACAAGCAGGAATATCTTTAGAATCTTAAGACCATGATTCAACTGTTACAAGCAAAGAACATGCGAATAATGAAGCTACCTCTGCCCCTAAAAAAATTTGACAGAAAACCAGTTTCCAGTTCCTCTTCCAGAACTTCAGGAAATGGTTCAACTGACTATGCCCACTCCAACGAAGACGACTATTATGGTATCAACCTTGCAGATAACTAAAACAGTTGAAGTTTTTTGGTGGTTCACTGTAGCAATCATTGTAGCAAGCTGCGGCAGGTTACTGTTACAACACTGAGCACTGTAACATTTTTTACTGTAGTAGTTACTATTCAAAAGAGAGTTGCATCTCTCGTTCAAGTAATTTTTTTCATTTCTAAGAATTCTAAGAGTGAGTCTGAGAAACTCCTTAGGTATTCCTCTAAAGCTGTCTCTTACTTGTAGAATTCTGATTTGAAAAATACTAATTATATTTTCCTATCCTTAATTTATGCATTTTCTTTTCCCAGATTAGCGTACAGATTACCGTCACTTCTCCTTCTTTTTCAATTTATGCATTTCCCTTCATTGGATTAGCGTGCAGACTACCGCCACTTCTTCTTCCTTTTCAATTTCTATCTTTAATTTATACATTGCATAGCCTTTAGCAATCCTGCTGCTCTCTACTTCACTACCCGTTTGAAGTTTCTTTGCTCTTAGGGCCTCCACCGGTCCTTTATTTAGAGAAAGATTTATTATTCTTTCTCTTGGTCAAAAACTCCTTCATAAAATTTAAATAAATAAAAAATTACTATTCCCCTTCTTCATAGATAATAAAAGATGATGACTTATTTTATTGAAACTTCTAAAAGGAAAAGTGAGACTCAAAATCTGATGAGGGGAGCATATATATATATATTATCAATGAATCTTAATTTGATATTAATTCAGATGGGACTTGTCGATTAAAAAAGACCAAGTGTATTGAGACTATTCATTGTCTATATCGAAAAGAAAAAAAAAGAAAACTCTAGATCCATATATATTGTTAAGGAATCATAGGGAAAGATTTATTATCCTTTCTCTTGGTAAAAAAACTGTTCTCCTTTGAAAATTTTAAAAATATGACTATTCCCTTCTCCTTAGATAAAAAAAAATGATGACTTTTTTTTTTTTTGGGAAAAATCTACCAAAAAAGAAAAAGAAAAAAGTGAGACTCAAAATCTGACGAGGGGAGCATATACATATATTTTTTAATGAATTTAATGCGATATTAATTCAGATGCGACTTGTCAATTAAAAAATACTGAGTGTGTTGAGATTATTCATCGTCCATGTCAAAAAGAAAACTTCATATCTATATATATATTGTCGATGAATCTTAGTGGTTAAAAAACTATTCTCCTTCGAAAAATTAAGGAAAATGATTATTCTCCTTCTCCTTAGATAATATATAAAAGATGATGACTTATTTTTTGAAAATTTAAGAAGAAAAAGTGATACTCAAAATTTGACGAGGGGAGCATATTATTTACAAGACCATCAGCAGGATAACATCATACTTTCTCCCTTTATTTATCTACCATTTAGGTAAAAATGAAACTTTCATACTATATTTAAGGTTGATTGGTGAATATGATACAAAACAACAACATAATGTATTATGTATGCAGGAGCAATTTTGACTGAATTATACAGATAGATTAGTTAATGTGCACACACTAAAAAAAAAAAAAAAAAAAAAAAAAAAAACACAATTTCTAGAGGGACTCAGTGCGTGGGATACAATCGCTCGCATTTCCTTGTCTAATAGGTGAGGGAAACGTTGCCTTTTGTGGAGGCAAGCTAGTTCCTGCGAGAAATCAAAGGGCGCCAGACTTTTACGTGGGTACGCTGAGGTCCATTATGTCTCGCCTTACGTGGCAAGGAATTGTTCATTGCCATTTTTGTACAAAATATGACATAGGAGTGGCGCGGAAAAAGTTCCCTCGCCTTTTTGAACACAGTCCAACACTACGTTTCATTAATACAAAATTTGTATTGCCGGGTCTAGGCGAGGGTTGTCTCACCTTCTTCCTCTCTCTCTTTCTCTTCTTAGCCCAACTGTTGAAGACCGTCATGCCGCCACGGTCACCGCTCTCACAGGTTGCAGCCCAAGCCATCTCTCTCCAATCAAAATCCGTTTCTATCAAGGTATGAGGGTTTGGAAATTTATTTTGGACGAATTTTATTGTTGAAATGCCTATATTGAACTTTATTCTTGAAATGCGTCTATCCGTTTCTATCTAGATTCTTAGCTAAAACTGAAAATGCCTATATTGAATTTTATTACTGGAATGCTTGTATCTGTTTCTATCTAGATTCTTAGTTAAGACTAAATGCGTATATTGAAGTTAATTTATATGCTCTTTCATATTGCTTTTGGTCAGATTATATGATTGTTTTTTAGGGGTCTATGCTTTTTCAAAATTGAAAGTATAATTTCTTATAATATTGATATCATGAGCACATGAATGTTTACCAATAAGATTTCTTGAATAATTTGATTTTAATCTCAAAAACCAGATTCTTAATTAGTTAAACCAATTGATGATACTATGTTGATCTTGATTCTGGAAAATGCTATCTAGAAGTTTAACCTCAACAAAAATAAGATGAATCTCTCCTTGACGATATATGGACTCTTTTAAATTCTGGAAGACTGCACTGAAAGAGGCATGTAAACTTTGTCGGTCTGCTGGCCAATTTAGCATTATCTTTGAAAATAATAAGTTTGTTGGTTTATGGATCTATTGGTATATCCAAATAATTTGTTGTCTCTTGGTTCTTACTGTTATTCTATTTTCTTGTTGAGTTTCTTTTGGTGTTATTGAATCATCTTGTGGAACACGTAAAATGCAGTGATAATTATAACTAGTCTATATGACATTATTATTGCTTTGTAACCAAAACAACCTAACTATTATAGTTATGTGAAAAAGAAGTCTAGAAATCATTACAATACAACCACTGGAACTGATTTTTCTAACCAGAAGAAATGCAATTTGAAGATGGAATTTTCGTCTTACAGGTTAAGCAATGATGCCAATTCTCATATGCTTAACTGGTACCTCTAATATGCAAAAATATCTTCCTGTATGAGCTGTTACAACTCGTTTCTATTGGTAGAATGATGATGAATGCAAATTTTCAGGCTTTTGAATTATTATATGTTTGTCTTTGGAGTAACATTTAAGGGCATGAATTTGTTATCTGACATGTGGGTCACTGTTTCTGTTGGTAGGTGATAGGATTGATGAATACAATTTTTCAAAATTTTGAATTGTTATATGTTTTGTTGGAGTAAGACTTGAGGGAATGAAATGGTTATCTGACTGGGTGAGACTTCCTGGTCTTCTTATTTATTTTAATAAATATAGACTACTAACTTTGTATTCACTTTATGTTAAGCACTTATATCTTTATTATGGATCTTATGTAAACAGAAGTAATAAACAAACAATTTTAAATAAAAGCACACTTACATTAATTATAGCAGCAATATAATTGATGAGCTACAGGCTTTACTTAGTCTCGAAATTACACTTCATATCCACATGTACAAACACTCTAAATTTACTATCACTCACAGAAAATAACACTAGTTTTTTGGATGCCTTCATTACTGAAAACAATACTTATTTATAATTTACATAAAGACTAAAACGACAAATAACTTTATAGATAAGATTCTCTGTTGATAAGGTTTCTTATCTAAGCAATTTAGGAAATTCTTGCTGATAAGATTTTTTGTCTGTAAATATAGATGATGATAAGATTTCATTTTGATAGAAAAATTTATACACAAAAGGAAAACTTAAAAATAAATACCAAGGAATTTATTTGCTCATACTGGGAGGTTGCCAACATCGTTTGGGTGGTGGCCTAACATTATCAGTATTGGGATTTGTGGTAGTGAAATGGGAGTCATTGGCTCCATCAAGTGACGAGAAGAAGTTCGATGACACGGTAGATCCTACCCAATTGCCATCTGATTGATCTTCTCCTCAATAATACTATTGTTGTTTTCCATCCTCAACAATAAATCCAATCAGAAAATCTACACAGTTTGGGCTCAAATTCATGTTTTAAAATCCCTTACTAGAAATCAAACAAATTGGGGATTGAAGGCTAAATAGTTAAGTCATTACCTGGATTTGTAGAGAACGAAAGTTTGAGATTTATTACTAAAAGGGAGAAGCAAAGATAGCCAGGAGGCTTTGGAGGAAGAAAGAAGGAAGAGAGATTAGAGAAATTAGGGGAAAATTAAGAAAATAAAAAAATAGGGAATGGTGGCTGACATGGAAAAAAAGGGATTTGGGATGTTTGGATACAAGTTTAAAAAGTTAATGTTGCAATTGTGTGTAAGTAGTATTGTTGAAATTAGTTATTGATTTTGTGACTAAAAAGTGAAAAAAAATTTATTTCATCATACCATTTTAGCAACAATTTTTACTACTAAAAATTTGATAGCAATTAGAGATTGGAATTATTTATTGGATGCTTTAGCAATCTTGTTTGTTGCCACCAACCGAATTGGTCATAAAATATGTAGCTAATCCCCTCTCCTACCGATCGAGTAACCGTATTTTGGTGGTAGCTAAACATTAATGGTCTTATAGTGTTAGTTAAACTAATTAAGTGTCCTCTTAGGGGTCCCTTGGATATAAGAACGTGTTTTAAAAGTATTTGTTATGTGTATATAATATTTACAAAGGAACTGTTGAGAATGAATGAACATTTTCCTCAAATTAGAGAACTTGTTTGTTGCCACCAACCAAATTGGTCATAAAATCGTTAGCTAAACTCCTCTGCTACCAATTGAGTAACCAATTTTGGTGGTAGCTAAATATTGATTTTCTTATAGTGTTAGTTAAACTAATTGTGTGTCCTCTTAGGGTCCCTTGAATATAAGCACATCTTTTAAAAGTATTTGTTATGTGTATATAATATTTATAAAGGAACCGTTGAGAATAAATGATCATTTTCATCAAACTAGAGAACTTGTCTTCATTCTATCCAATCTATCTATTTTAATGTATAAAAGAATATACTAAAACTTGTCTCATATGAATTGTTATTGAAGCATATACTAAAATATGATTGTAGAAACTCGAGCCTAAAAATTTGTGTTAAGTTGAAAGTTATGTTTTGAAAACTTGGCTAAATTTGAATGATTTTTTAGTTTTGGTTTTGTGTGTTAGAAAATTAGTATGTAGAGGTTAGTTGGTAGGATTGAAGTTTAAAAGTTAGGAGTTAAGGAGTAAAAAACAATTTGAATAAGAAAACTTCATTGTTTTATTCCAAAAGGGAAGTCATTGTGATATTTTTTTTGAAGACTTTGATATGATGAAATGTATAGTATATAAATAGGTATTCATGAGTTAATTTCTCAGAAACATTATTTGTTTTATCTGAGTTTTGACGATGCTATGAACAATCTCTTGTTAATTTTTTCTGAATGCTTATTTTCCTTGAAGTGTTTTGATTGTTCATTTGAATTGGCTCTTGTTAAGTTTTGTCAATAATTATTTTCTTTGAAAGGGTTTTGATGGGAATCGGCCCTTGTTGTCAGGTTTTGTAATGATTATTTGTTTTGGAAGGATTTTGATTGTTCTTTCGAACCACCCCTTGTTGTTACATCATGAATGCATAATCATGACAACCTTAGCATCACATTGATCATGGATCACTAATTTGAAATCATTTCATATATTTATGTTCATATAATTAGGAAAAACATTGAATTAATTTGTTCTCGATCCTTGAATTGTCTAAGTTGGATGTTGAATCAAATGCAAATTTGATTTGACTAATCAATTTAACCTTATCTCAAATCTTATTATTATTATTATTATTATTATTATTATTATTATTATTATTTTATAATTACAAAATTTATTACAGTACATAAGAAAGAAAATTTGTATTCAATATATGTTTTTTGTATGTATAACTAGAAATCAACAACTGAATGCAAGGTATCCCTCAACTACTAAGATAAGAGCTTACCACAGGTGTTTTATCTTGCTAACATTGAGCCACTGAGAAAATTCTATAACACTAGACATGATCTACTGAAATATTAAGTGATGATTGATCACTAAATGCTTAAGAGCTGAGGAACTAAAAGTTTGAATGTCAAGAAGACTTAAAAACTAAAGCTAAATGTTGAAGATTGAAGCTGAAAGATTAAAGAGCTAAAGCTAAATGAAAAAACACATCATTTTATTAAATTGTTATTTGCTAAAGCTTCTTGCATAGAATTAGTCGAAGCTACAAGTGTTGAAGAATAAATTGTTATGTTTCATTAAACAAATAGTTGAAACTTCTCATAAGCTGCAAGTCGCAAAAGCTCAAAGGACAATAATTGTTCAAGTATTAGTTGTACATTTCTTGGTTTCCGAAGAACAAATTTTCCAACTACTTCTTTAAGCTGGCTCATAGAAAGATGTGTTTGTTATTTGATTTGAACAAAGTCAAACATGACACAAAAGTTTGTATCAAAATACAAATAGAGCCAAAACAAAAAATGTTAGCAATTTGTAAATGAAAATGAATTTAATTATTATGATAAAAAAAAAAAAGGAAAATATTTCTTACTTGAAAACTTAACAAGAGAATCAGTCAAAATGCTGGGGTGAGTTGCATTCCTTATGTTAAGTGCATGGCTAACATAATTTACTATGTAGTAGTTCAAGCGAATAAAATCAAATAATTATTTTAGCATCTTGGATTCCTCTTTGGAGAATTTAGGTAATCAGTTTCACATTAGATATTGCATGTTATGTAGATAGTCACCTTTTATCAATGGCTCCATATACCTACAATTGATTCACATGTGTTTTAATTAAATAATAAAAATTATTATTTGCACGAAATCACAAAAAGTTTCATTTAGATATAGGTGAGTCTTATGTGAGACCCATTCACAACATTGTATGAGTGTTCAAATGTATTACTTCATTTTTGTACGAGCCCCTTAATCAAAATTCTATTTTAGTTATTAGTAATAAAATCCATAAAATTCAAGGTTAATTAGTTCTTACCATCCAAACAATAAACGAGGGCACATTCTTGAGCATCACGATCTAGCTTTTCAGTGGACAATTGTTCATACCAAATAGTTACTAACATTCCTATCGAACCTCTTTGAATTCTCTGCAAATTAAATTAGTCCATAATTAGATTGATATACATATGCATTACTCAATGAGTTTGAATAGCATTATAGTTTTCACACTATTTCATCACACAATGATAAATTCATGTAAATTCAAAAATAATTAATTCATATAAAGTGATTGATAGACTTATCACACAATTATTACTTTTATCATATAATTATCAATTACTTTACATTAATTTATGTTGAATTCATATAAATTTATCATAGTATGTGTATCATTACAAATAGATGAACTGTACCGCTAGATAGGTGATAAGAGAAAGTAAAGGATGTGGACCACCAACTAAGGAAATATGGTGGTGGAATGAATAAGTCCAACAAGCTATTAAAACAAAAAAAAAGTGTTATAAAAGATTACACAAGTGTAGAAAGGAGGATAACTACAAGTGTTTTAGACAAGCTAGAAAAGATGCTAAGAAAGTGGTTAGGGAGCTAGAGGCAAGGCTTGTGAAGGAATTTATGAAAAGTTAGGGACAAAGAATGGAGAGAAGGATATTTATAGGCTTGTCAAACAAAGAGAAAGATGAACTATAGATTTAAGTCATATTAAGTGCATTAAGGATGAGGGGGACAAGGTTTTAGTTAGGGAAGATAAGATTAATGAGAGATGACGAACTTACTTCGATACCTTATTTAATGGAAAGTCTAGTGCTGCTATTAGGGAACTAGATGATACTTTCGATGATATGAACTATAGATTTGTTCAATGGATTAGAGCATAGGAGGTTAAATAAGCTATTCATAAGATGAAAAATGTAAGGTAATGGAACTAGATGATATCTTTATGGAAGTTTAGAAATGGCTAAGAGATATTGGCGTAACTTGGCTCACAAATTTTTTTAACAAGATTTTAGTGACTAAGAAAATGTCTGATGAGTGGAGGAAGAGTATGTTGATCCCTATTTATAAGAATAAATAAGATATACAAAGTTGTACGAATTATCACAGAATAAAACTTATAAGTCACACAATGAAGCTTTGGGAAAAAGTGATTGAATGTAGGCTTAGGAATGAGACTCTAGTTTCTAAGAATCAATTTTGTTTTATGCTTGGAAGATCTACAATGGAGGCTATTTTCTTACTTAAGATATTAATGGAGAAATATAGAGAAAAGAAAGAGGATATTCACATGGCCTTTATTGATCTAGAAAAAGCTTATGATAAAGTGCTGAGACAAGTTTTGTGGTGTGGTGTTAAGAAGAAGAAAGACTCAACTAAATATGTAGAAGTTATTAAGGATATATATGAAGGAGTAATGACTAGGGTGCGGACCATAGATGGTATGACTGAAGAGTTTCTGATCACGATAGGTGTTCACCAATGTTCATCTTTAAGCCCCTACCTATTTGCCTTAGTCATGGATGAGCTTACTTCATCTATTTAGGATAGGGCTCTATGGTGTATGCTGTTTACCAATGATATCATATTGGTAGACAAAACTAAAGAAGGTTTAAATTTTAAACTAGAATTATTCAGGAACGTGCTAGAATTTAAAGGTTTTAGGTTGAACTAGACGAAAATCGAGTATATGGAGTGCGATTTGAGTGATACTAGAGGAGGCTCGACTAAAATAACTTTAGATGATCAGGCAATCTCTATAAAAGATGTGTTTAAGTATTTAGGTTCATTTATACAAAAAAATACCACAATTGAGCATGATGTGAATCATAAGATCAAGGTAAGGTGGGTGAAGTAATGGAGTACTTCAGGAGTTTTATGTGATCCTAAAATTCCTAATAGGTTGAAAGCAAAATTCTATAGGACGGCAGTGAGATTGGCTGTGTTGTATGGTTCTGAATATTAGGCAGTTAAGAAGCAACACTCACATAAGGCGAGAGTAGATGAAATGCGAATGCTGAGATGGATGATTGAACATATAAGAAAAGATAGAATATGAAATGAGGAGATCCATAAGAAAGTGGAGGTAGCACCTATTGAAGAGAAAATGAGGGAGAATTGCTTACGTTGGTTTGAATATATCTAATGTCGGCTAATAGACACCGTAGTTAGAAAAGGTGACATGGTGCGAGTAGAAGGTGTTAGACGAGGTAGAAAGAGACTAAAACTTACATGGGGAGTAGTCATTGAGAAGGATATGATTGCTTTAGGCATTACCAAAAATGATACCTTGGATCGATGCGAATGGAGGAAAAAGATTCATATAGCTGACCCTAACTAGTTTAGGATTTAAGATTTAGTTTAGTTGAGTTGGAGCATGATTGAATTTCTTCCTTTTTTTACACTCATTTTTCATGTTCCCAGATTACTTACACTTAAAACTAATAGGAGCTTCATTCTTTTCACCTTTGAACTCCTTCCTTCCATAGTATTTACTAAAAGGTCTTCTTGATGACCCTTCCTTTAACTTTCTAGTGATTAATGTTAGGTGATCATTTTCTTTAGCAGATTCATCACTTGAATATGTAAAGTCTTTTAAAGGCAACAACTTTACTTTTATGATCTTTGCCTTCAACCATTTTTTCTTGTACTTCAGCATTTACTAATGAACCCAACAGTTCATCCAAAGTCAGGATTTCAAGGTTCTTGGCTTCCTTTATGTCTGTCTTCTTTGCACCTCAACTATTTGGTAAACAGTTGATGATCTTCACTACCATCTCTTCATTTGCATAGGTCTTGCCAAGACCTTTCAGTGCATTGATGATGTTAATGAACCTGAAAACATATCAAAAATGGTTTCATTAGATTTCATCTTAAAGATCTCATAATCATGTACAAGCATGTTAATTTAGACTTCTTTACTTGAGTTGTGCACTCGTGTATGACACTTAATGTGTGCCAGATTTCATACGTTCATTTACAATCAGAACATTTATTGAATTCATTTGCATGTAGTGCACAAAATAAAAGGATCATGGCTTTAACATTTAGTTTAGCCATTTCTATATTTTTAGCATCTCATTTAGTTTTGTTTTTTGGTAACTAACTCCACTTTCATGTTTTTAACCCTTAGAGACAATCAGATGTGTTTGCATCTCAGACGTCAAAATCATTAGGCTAACAAAGATACTCATTTGTATCTTTCAATAAGAAAATTTTTTAACCATTCAACATGAGAGGTTTTGAAGAAGATTGGCCCTTACCAAGTTTAACACTTGTGCTTGCCATTTGAAAATCTTTTCAGAGTGTGCTAATTTTTTTTTCAAAATTGCATTCTATGTCCTATGCTAATATCAATTGTTAGTTTAAATAGGCAAACTAGAAGGGCTCAATAATTGGATTTTCAAAAATTCTTAATTGAGAATTTTTTTGCTTAAAAACAATATGCTTTCTTGTAAAAGGATAATACAACAAATAAGTAAATGTAGAAGTGAAAGCAAAGAGCAGAGACATGAACTTTTATACTGGTTCACCAAATAACCTTAACTACATCTACTCTCCAAGAATCCTCTTAAGTGTTTCACTATCACTGAATTTTATACCAGGGATCACACCCTTTATAATGACTAAACTTCCAGGTATCAATCAATGTCATTGTCATCCAGATATCAATCAATCCTCTTAAAGCTTCATACTAAGTTGTCTTACTTGTCTTTTCCTTTGAAGGAAGACAGATTACTTCACAAAGACTAAGTTTTAATGAGATTTACAGAGAGTTTAAGGATATGAAAGTGTAGGCTCTTTGCACCGGTGATTTTATTTGAGTATGATGAAGTATGAAAGTTAAGCTTTAGGAATTCTTAAGATTGATAGTAGAAGGTTGTATTCAAATTTTTAGTTTATAAATTCTCTTCTCTTTTGCTCAGGTTGTCTTCTTCTAGCTTTATATACTTTCTATGATAATGTAGCTGTTTCTCAAAGGAAAAGACCCGATGAAAGTTTTTATCTCAGAGAAAACCTTAAAAACTGCCTTTGAGCTTGTTTCATACAAGTAATACCCATTTTGGTGCAGTATAGATTGTTATACGCATTTGTAACTCTGTCTATTTTTAATGCTAGCTTTCATGTCAAGTTTGACCTTGTTCAAATCAAAAGGCAGACATAACATCTTTTGAATAAGTTAAGAGCAAGCTTGATTGAATACTTAGTTTTAGAATGTTAATCCTTCAGCTCTTCTGTGATTAAAACTTTTGGCAGCTTCAATAAATAATAGTTTAATGAAACAATGCATTTAATATTTTAGCTCTTCAAATGAATGATTCAGTGCTTGTAGGAGGTTCAGCAATCTGTTTAATGAAACGATGAGTTTTAAGATTTGAGTGATATGCTTCTTCAGTAGGATCAATTTCAATGGCGGATTAACTTTAATAGAAGTCATGTGAGAAAATACTGAGCTTCAATTATGCTGAAAATGTGCTTCAGTAGAATGATTCCTTTCAGCTCTTCAATATTATTTTGCAGGTGAGTATCTTTAATAAGCCGCTGATCGGTTCTTTAGCTAATTAAGTTAGATTCCTTGCATACATCAGTTGATTTCCAGTACATGCATAAGAAAACATACTGAATTAGGATTCATTTTCTTATATATGAAATGTAAAATATTTTGTAATTATAAAATCATAAGATTTGGGATAATGTTACATTGATTAGTCCAATCAAATTTGTATTTGTTTCAACACAATGGATGTGAAAAAGAAGAAGAAAGAAACCAATGAAGAAAGAAACCAGTGAAGAAATCACAATGGTAGAGGCTGGAAGCCAGCCTTGACAATCACGAAGACACTTGCATGGAATAGCAGCTGCTTCGGAACCTTCGTGCAATTCACGCACTACACAAATTGTTTAGTTTTGAAGCTCCCAACATCCTTTTTCTTTCAAAAGAAAAAGAAAAAAAAAAAAAAAAGACTAAGTTTCTGAAATGGAAAGAGTTAAGTTTCATCTTAATTAACAAAATGGAGTTTGGATGGTAGTCAGGGAGAAGGGATAGCTGGAGGCATTGTTATGGGATAGACGTTGAGTCTAAAGTTGTTATCTATTATGCAAAACCATATAGATGTGACGTTGAGTCTAAAGTTGTTATCTATTATGCAAAACATGGGTAGCCGGAGGAAGATAATAACGCAAAAACTTTTGACTTGATCCGACGTCTCTCTAGCCACGCCTCGTTACCTTGGCTCTGCTTTGGAGACTTCAATGAAGTGCTGCATAATGATGAGAAGTTAGGAGGTTGCCATAGAAGCTTTATTGCCATGCAAAATTTCAGATAGGTTTTGATAGACACTGACCTACAGGATTTGGGTTTCTCAGGTTTCATATTTACATGGAACAACGGGAGGTCAGATGATCAAAACATTCAAGATCAATTGCGAATACTTTTTGGTTAGCATTGTTTCATGGGTAAGAGGTAAAAAGTTTTAGGTTCTAAGCAATATGGTCAAGGCATGATGGTTGTGTTGGAATGTGGATCAAGCTTTGAAAGATAGTGGGGGCACAACAAAGGACAAAATTACTGTCAGTTCACTAGCTTTGTCCCAATGGGAGAAGGCACCGTTTAACAAGGTTAATAAATAGTTAAAGAAATTACGAAAACAACTCACATACCTCCAGTTGAGAACACAAGCTGCATAGGTTTACCACGATCCGCGGGCACCAGAAACTGAAATTAATGAACTTCTGCGTAGGGAATGAAATTATGTGCAGCAAATGACCCTCTATGAGATGCAATTTGAACCGGATTCGATTTTAAATAAAAAATCCAAATTCGATTTGAATGTTACCAAATCCAAATTCAAAATTTGGTTCGATTTGATATTAAAAAATAATTTGATATAGTATTTGAATCCGAATTCAAATTATTCAAATTTTTTTAATAATTTTTTTTTAATTTTTGATTTACCAAAATACCCTAAAAAAATTAAAATTTTGAATTTTAGTTCAAATGAAAAATTTTATTAGTTCAAATGAAAAATTTTATTAAAATCCGAATATTTAAAATTGCATCCAAATTCGAACTCGAATTTCAATTTATGTTCAAATTACTTTTGATTTCAAGTACAAGAATTCGAAAAGTATAGTATTTGAAACTATTTGATTTAAATTTCAATCATAGATCTCGAGTTATATGGCTAAATGAGGGTGACAAAAATACCAAGTTCTTCTTTCATAATAAAACATCGTAAAGGAAGAAAAGAAATCATATCAAATCCATCCCAAGATTATATGGGGAGGTTGTTCAAAAAGAAAGATGATATTTCGAGGGTTATGACATCATATTATCAAAAAAAATTCCCATCACAAAACCCTATTGATCATATGAATATTGCCATGAGTCAATCAAAGAGTGGGTTACAGCTGAGATGAATAACCATCTCATGACTGAGTTCTAACGGGAGGAACTTATCACTGCTCTTCATCAAATGCACCCCTAAAAGGTCTCTGGCCCCGAAGGCAGGGCTGTTTTAATTTTCCAAATTTTTTGGAGCATTATTTGGGAAGATATTATTTAACTTAGTTTGAGTGCTTAAATCATGGAGTGAACCCATCTCATATAAACCACACTTTTATTGCTTTAATCTCAAAAGTAGAACTCTTTAGATCTCTTCGATTCCGACCATCGAATTGACAGCCTATTCCCGCCAATATACAGATCCCAAACTTACCGTTATGATTAAGCTTTTTTGTAGCAGTTTTATGCGAAGATTTCAACACCTTCAAAGCTCCACAAATTTTACGCCCATTTCACTCTTTCACTGTCTTACGAAGACTCTAGCTCCACGTACGATGCTAGAGCTCGTCTTGGACGATGTTGAAGAGCTTCAATCTTCAAAACTCCCGAATGAAATTTCCCAATCAGTTTCAGAAACCGAAGACCCATACAAACGAGGCGTCTATGCAAAGGCTGAAAAATCTACCTTTCGGATTTCACATCCATGGCCCGAATGGGTTAATTTAATGGAGTGCTTGTTGAAGAGAGGGTATTTCGATGGAGAAGGAAATCCATTTCAAAATGGTGAAATGGGTACGAAGGAATCGAATCTTATTCGGACGGCGTGCCTAAACTTCGGCAGGGATCGTTATAATCTTATAAGGTGAGTGTTGGGTTCGTGCGGGTGTAATTTTACTTGAACCGAGTTGCATTGCTGCTCTTCTTCTGGGAGTCATAAGTTTTGTTTTTGATATACAACATTTGTGGCTTTTAGTTATGGCTTCTCCATGTATGCAGGCAAACTGTTTGAATCTAGTATTATGTGAGGTAGAGATCAGAAAATGTTTTATTTTTGACACAGTCAGTCAGGATTGGCACCTATATGAACAGTTCAATATTGAGTCGCAGAATAAAATTTTTTTCATTAGTTATTTACGATTATGGTGATGACAAATCTTTCTGCGCTGCATTTCTTTCTCAATTAAGAAGAGGAAACGTATCACTTTCATTAAAGGATCAGAAAGAACATTCATCATATTCTTGGTGCTGTTGGGTTTGTTCTAGAAAGGGGGGTCTCCAATAAACACAATGCAACAGAGAAAACTTCGAATTAAGAAAAAAAATTGAATGGTGGATTCTGGAAAAAAAAAATGACGATTTTCTAGATAACTTATCTGAGATTGTTGGCCTTTGGGGCTGAGGAGCTGTCCAATGGGGCAGTTTACATTCTCTAGAAGCAAATGATCATTCTTACTAGGATAAGGAATTAGAAGAGATTTTTTCTTGAAAAACAAAGGAATTAAGAGAGGAAATGGTTCACCCTTTTTCAGAAAAAGAATACCATATTTGGTGTAGATTGCAGAAAACGATTGGTATTCCTACCTTACTAGACCAATCGCTAATCTCCAAAGGAGCCCTATCCCCCTTCCCCACCCCGTTTGTACGCAATGATGTTTTAAGTGAAAGCTTTTATGGGGACCAACTTTGCAGGATATCTCCTTCTCAGTTGAGCTATTCCTTGCTTCTAATGGAAGTTGATATTTTAATGGTTAATCATGAAATCTTAAATTGTCAAAGAAAATGCGTATGCACAATAATCTAATTTTTGGTTCACAGCAAGGAAAACATTTTTTGCACTAGAATGATCTCTAATGCTTGGCTGCCAGGTTTTTATCTAGACAAGATATCCAGGTTGTTGCGGGATGTGGTTGCCCGAGCTTAGATAGGAAGGTTGTCAACTCAGGAAAGCGTCTAAGAGCTCATGTCGGAATTGATGAAGGAAATGTAAGTGCTGAGCAATTTTCTACAAATATCTGTCTCTTATGTTGAATGACCCATTAATATTGGCCATCAAGTACTAAATAATTTATATAAGAAAGTACACTAGAATCTGAGTGAATTTTCTCTTCCTTTTTCTAAATCCCATTATCTGTTTCTTCTATCAGACTCTGATATGAACTGTTAATGTATTTTATCTAGGTATGCAGCTCCTGCAATTTGAGGGGAGACTGTGAAAGGGCATTTGTAAAGGCACGTGAAGATGAAGGTGGGAGGACAGTAGATGTAATGCGTATCATGTTGACATACGGGCTTGATCCCATTACAAGTACAGTTGAGAACAAGCCATGTCTAAACAAAATTGTTAAAGAGTCATTGAGAAGGCTGCTTAAAGAAGTAGTACAGTATAGCATTAAAGTTGACTCTAGTATCCCAAATACTACAGCTCTTGAAACAGTTCCATCGGCACAAGTTGATTTATATCAAGAAAATAGCCCCAAAAGTATCCCAATGAAGCTAGGAGACTGGCTTTGTCCCAAGTACTTTCCTACAAATCCTGTACTTATATATTATATTTAACACTGCCAAGTGTTTATAACTTTATCCTAAACTTATTTCCCGTTGGACATCCTTTTGCTAGATGCAACTTCCTCAATTTTGCAGGAAATAGGAAGTGCTTGTGCTGTGATGGCTTATTCCCAGAAAGACTAAGGCAATCACATGAGAATGGAGATCTTCCACTGAAGAAAGGGGACTGGATATGTCACAAGTAACTTGTGTTATTAGTATATTGCTTTCTGTGACTTTTATTCTTGTTGTTAAGTATGACTTTCATCGTCTACAGATGTAATTTCTTAAACTTTGCGAAAAACACAAGATGTTTGCAATGCAAGGAGAAGCCTCCAAAGCGGAAGCTTAATCCAGGAGAATGGGAATGTGACTCGTGAGTTCTTCTTAATGTATCTCTTCTGCAATCACTCATGTTTTAAAAAATTGTTGACTATTTGGAGTAAGTTTCCTATATGCTCTTCGTATTGCATTTGACGTTATTGGAAACCTGTCCCCATGTAGGTGCAACTACATCAATTTCAGGAGAAACATGGTGTGTCTGAAGTGTGATCACAGACGACCAAAGGCATCAAATGCTCCAGAATATTCTTTTCATCCTCAACATAAAGATAAAGGCTACCATAAGAATAGCAAGTTGGATTTTTCCAGTGGTGGTGCTGATCTTCATGATCAACAATCCGTGTATAAATACAGAAGGAACAGAAACAGAGATGAAGATATGTGGAGATTTGTGGAGGATGTGAGTGAAAATTGCTCAAAGTCACTGAATGACACTCCGAGAATTGCAAATTTTCCTATCAATGGATGTAACACTGATTTGTCTAAGAATGCACAAAAAAGAAATAGAAAGGTCGAAGGAGGTGATGTTATAAAGGAGGAAATGCACCCTTCGGGCAAGAGAATCAATGAAGAGTTATGGTTTGCTGATACTGAAACTACTAGCGAACTTTCTGACTCTACTGATGATGATTTGATGACCGAATGGTTTGGAAATGGTAAGAAGGAATGAAAAAATATTGCTTTTGCTTGTGAGAAATTAGTGACCTCTAGTTCATGAAGCCTAAATGATCAACTCTTTGCAAATTATTCCTGTAAATTTGTAAATTTGTAAATTTGTAAATTTTGTAGAAGGGTTTACCAGAAAACAAAAGGCATCCTGGGTTTCATTCTTCTTTTTCCCAACCCACTGTTTACCTCTATTAAGTGAACGATGTAACAATCATAAACTTGTTTGAAATTATTTTTCATTGAAGCGTAGATAAATTTCGACATATTTGTTACGATAAATTCATCTAAGTTGCAAACATAGAAAGAGCAAGACTCTTATTGACTGCTTTCTTTCATTGTACATGGTTTACACAATCATCATATGTTCCCATGTATTGTTTTATTTTTCTTGTTATCACTGCTTTAAGTAACTGCCAAAGATTTGGCATGATCCATTGTAAAGAACTTCTCCAGAAACTCCTTCAATGTGTAATGCCGGTAACGACCTGGCTTCTCTGGAGACGTTAGCTCTGGCAATGGTCCATACACAACTTCTACTGCGCTTGTGTTAAAGAAAAATGCAATTGAAACCCGTGCTTCTCAGCAAGAATTTGCTAACACTCTGTGATCAACACTTTCATATTCCTCATTGAAAATCATCAGAAACAAAAACAACACTTAACCCTTGTCACAATGACATTTTCTTTAAGAAAAAAAATAAAAAAAATACTTAAGTCAAACAAGATCATAGTAAAGAATATATATAACTTTAGTTTTTATGTTACATTTGCCATTGAAAATATAGATAAATAAAATTAATAAGCTGTAGCATTGAAAATGAAATTTACCCGAATTAAGTCCCCAATATTAATAACTAAAGCACCCAGGGTAGGTTTCAAGTCCACCCAACCCTCACTACACTTAACCTGCAAACCTCCAATATGGTCCTGCTGCAACACCGTCAACACCCCTGGATCCGTATGAGTTGCATTCCAGACCGTCAGATCAGGTTGAGGGCAGTAGGGATAGTACTGCCCCAAAATCACTCTTCTCTTTAAGCAACACATGTCCTTCAAACTTTCACTATTCAATCCCAACCCTTCACTCAACAAACCCATTAAAACCTCTCCTAGCCGTTGGATGTCCCGATCCCACTCCATCAATTGGTCCCTACAGACTTCTGGGATCTGAGAATAATCTAGTACAGTGGGATCCAGCCTAACCTGAAGTGAGTCCCTCCAGCTGGCGGCTTTTAAGTTGTCCAAGCCAAGGCTGGGCATGAATGTAACTCCAGTTCCTGTACTCCTACCATAGACACGCTCTTTAATCTCCATTGGTTGCTCGTGAAAGGCCCTGATGGAGTCAATCGTACGATCAAGAACTTGTGGCGGTATTCCATGGTTGATGATCTTGAAGAAGCCCAAGTCGGCAGAGGCCCGTCGAATTTGGTTGACGATTGTTAAACGGTGGTGAGGTGAGTCAACGCCTGAAAGATCGATGGTGGGGATTTAGGTTTTGGATTCGGGTCGGGGATGTGAAGTGAGTTTGAGGTCGGATAAAGTTTCCGGTGCGTGAATGAAGAAGCGAGGGATGGAGTCGATGCCAGAGTCAACGAGTCCTTTGACTCCCATCTTTGAATCGTCGAATTGCTTTACGGCTTTAACTCTGTCGTATAGATAGGTGGATTCAGCAATGGTCGCAGCCATTGAAATGGAAGGTAAGAATTGCTTTGGCGGTGGCTTAGTGTTAAAGCTTTTTTCCTTTCCCTGCAACTCAAACAAGAGTACACTAAATAGCCGGTTGCATTAGCCCAAATTTTCAAACTAAGCAAAATCAAATTGTCCTAATTTAACAAATTAAAATTTAATAAATAATAAAATTTTATTTATCATAAATTCATTATAACAACATATTTTACTTTCTCCAATAACTTACAGTAGTGTAAGATCATATATGAAAAGTGATTCGACAATACTGAAAATGGCAGTGTCTACCTTGGGTCATCCAAATAGAGGGTTTGGTCCAAATTGTAGAATTTTTATACAATAATTTTTTTAGTTTAATAGTCAAAATGGAATGAATTTTAAAATTGTATTTTTAAAAAATAGTTTCTGGGTCTGATTCATCATGTTATGTCACTCCCCTGCACAATAAACGTGCTCCCGTACCGGCCCCTAGCACTTATCTTGCTCTGCAATGATAGGATGCTCATAATTTTTTTCTCGCACAATAAATTATTTATAGCATTGCAACCTACGTACAATAATTTTTTCTAACCTCCAATAATTTCCCCTTCTCCTCTATATTACAACTCCATCTCGTCTAATAAATGTACCCCTTCATATTTCAGATCCATTTAATTTTTTTTTTCATGAGTTTTGTAAATTTTTTTATGGGTTTTTGAAATTTAAAAAAATTTCAATTATATGATAATTTATAAATGAGTTTTTTTTGAAATATATTATAATTTTTTAATTTAAATTTTTATTGTATGATATTTTTAAATTTTTAAATATATAGTAATTTTTTAATTTATAGTATATAATATTTTATAAATTTAAAGTATATAATAATTTTTTTTATTTTATCATAAATATTTTTAAATTCATGATATCTTTTAAATATAAAGTATATGTTAATTTGTATATTTATAGTTTATGATATATTTAAATTTTTATTGCATGATATATTTAAATTTTAAAATATATAGTAATTTTTTAATTTATAGTATATAATATTTTATAATTTTAAAGTATATGATAATTTTAAAATTTTTGAATTTAAGATTTTGAAAATTTTTTTAATTTTATCATAAATATTTTTAAAATTCATGATATCTTTTCAATATAAAGTATATGTTAATTTATATATTTATAGTTTATGATATATTAAAATTTTAAAATGTATAATAATTATATGAAATTAAAAATATATGATAAATTTTAAATTTATAGTGTATGACAGTTTTAAAATTTTAAAATTTGGTATTTTTAGAATTTAAGATTTTTTGATAATTTTTTAATTTTATAGTGTATCATAAATGTTTTTATTTATAGTTTATGATATTTTTAAAAATTTTAAAATTCATGATATTGCAAATTTTTAAATTTTACTAAATTTTTTTAATTTTAAAGTATATAATTTTTAAACTTATTTGAAATGATTTAGTAAAAAGAAAAAACATTAAATTATTTTAAAAATTAATGGAACACACTTATATTAATCAAATTACATTGGCGATAATGAAATAAATATGTGTGTCATTATTTAACAACATGCTGGCAAAGTCGATGGAAGAAAATTATGAACGAAATCATCATCACAATCAATGTCAGAGTAGTTAGACAAGTTATCATCGCTCTCATATTGCACATCAATTTCAACTTCCACCATCGTCGGAGTTCTTAACTCGTCTTGCCGAGCAGCCGCCTCATGCCAGACATGATACTTATTAAGTCTTCGATTCATCTGGTTAATTTTAGACTTTAGTCTTTCAATCACTTGTGCTATTTCACCTTGTGTTGAACGAGGTAAAGTTACATATATCGCTTTTAGGACTGACAGCTTGTGTAATCTACAATATGATTTCATCTCGCACCTTATCTCCCACCATCCAATGTACTCAGGTTCCTTTGCCCAAACTACCCAATTTTCTTGTGAGACATTAGTAACTGGTCCGACCATTATATGATCGGCAATATTTCGACTATTGGTAGAATATATAGGGACGCATTAAAACTCTCTTTTCAATCCATACCATGTAACATCATTCGAATCAGTATACTTGTCTACACCATGAAGACGTTGTCTCGGTGTTGATGGCTCAGGTCTAGTTCTAGTTGATGATCTGTGACCACCACAACGTCCATGACAGCCACAATGTGAGTAGGGTTGTCTTAGCATTTTTTCTTGTTATCGAGTGAGTTTCTAATAAGAAACGGTTGTTTGATGTTTTCAACTCTGATGACCAATTCTATTTATATAAGCAAATATTTCTTGTTATTGTCAAAATAATGTCACTTAAATATATACTAAAGTAGTCAAAGATTTAATGCGTGAGTGTAAAGTAATGTCAGCCTGTCCATTTCATGCTTTATAATTGAAAATAAGTAAACAAGTAGTCATTTCATGAAAAGATTACGTACCTCATTCTAATTATTACACGCTTCATTATAAAGTGATGCTAGCATGTATGTTTATTAAAACAATACTTGAAGATTTATGTAATAATTTCAGTATTTAAGATAATAATTATTATTAGACAATTGAAAATTTACACGTTGAAGTGGTGGGGGGTTTGGTAGACCCCTACTTGTTTATTAAAAAGTAAATTCTAATTTACAAGTATAACTAAATTAAAACATAAACCAGGAAGATTTTTCCCATTACAAGTAACAAACACAAAAATTAAAAATTAAAAAACTTAAATAAAGATTTCGGGCAATATTGGTCTACAAAAAATGACCCTCTGTACTACATAGGCGTGGTCTTCTCCTCCTTGCTGGGTTTCGCCTAGGTGGTACATCAGCCCTGTCACCAAGATCTTCTGACTGAGGTATGTTATCAGCACCGCTAAATCCTTCCTCAACTTGCACACCTGAACTCATACCCGGGTCATATGATGCAGGTGTACTACCATACTGAAAGTATGGCACCTGCGATATGGGAGAGTTAAAAACCTCGCTTGATTGCTGTGCAAAGTCCGACATAAGCTGATGATACATAGATGAAGTACTGGCCATATAAGGAGGTGGAGACATATGTGCTGGAGATGGAATATACACATCTGATGGTCAGACATCAGCATCAACATGTCCATAAGATATTGACGGTCCAAGGACCCCAAATATGCTGGTCTCAACAATATGAAAACAAATTAAGGGTACTTTAGCACCCCAAATATGCTGGTCTCGATAACAATAGGTTGGTATCAGTTGTCTCAACTCATCATCAATGTATGGTAGTGATATGAACTGCAATCCAAAAACAGTGTCAATGTTTTAATAAATAAAACATTGCAACATGAATATGTTAAATGATACATAGATATAAGATAAACTTGTAATTACCTGCTCTGCTGACATCCTGTCCAGCATCTCCCTATACCAAGACACCACATTATGGCCGATTTGAGTTACTTTGAACTTTACTCTCCACCTGCAAGTAATTAAAAATGTCAATTACAAGTCATTTACGTACCACACATTATAAGAAAATGCATAAAACTAATAATTTGACATACCTCGCCCCTAAAGGACAAAGATTATCCCACTGAATGTCTGTCTCCCTCCTCGGTGCGAGAAAGGGTAGTCTCTCCCATGCTCATACCTGAAGTAATATCAAAGGTCCAATAATTTCAAAAGCATCAAGGTGAGTGGCATAACACATCTCCCTGTACAACCATGCCAGGGAAGCACTGCCCCAACTGTATTGTCCTGCGACATATAGGTTTTCCAGCAGAGTTAAGAAACAAATGTGCACATGTGTATTCGTCTTACTGGTGAATAACAATCCACCCATCAGCTGTAATATATAAGCTCGTGCATATCTCTGCGCTGTTATGTCATTACCGTCTGCTGGGAAATTCTGAAATGTCATTCCTAACCAGCTCATTTTCAATGTATTACCCTTAACAGTTGTAGCAGGGGGCACAACTCCCAATAATCGCTCGCACTCAGTTACGACGTCAGCACCAACTAGGCCAGAGACAGGCTCACCGTCAACAAGTAAACCGAACAGAATACTAACATCCTGTAGCGTGATGGTGGCCTCACCGTGAGGCATATGAAATGTGTGAGTCTCCGGCCTCCATCGCTCTACTAAAGCTGTCACAAGGTGCCAATCAAGCGAAATAAACCCCACCCTGATCACACCACCAAAACTTGTCATAGTCATATACTCCAATACACGAGGATTAATATTATTAAGAATCTCCCTGCCGAACACCGCCTCCATCCGACGGCATCTCAGGACATAGGTCTCTCTCTAAAATTTTAAAAACATATTAGTAAGAACATTTTCGCTAATAAAATGAAATTGAAAAATTAAAGGTAAATCGATTTGTTATTTACATACCTCGTGATCCGCAAAAACTCTAACGGATCGATGGCTATCATGTAGTCTAAGGACTGAAAGATTTACTAGGACAACGAGATCCATGAATCTGCATAAAAAAAAAGACAAATCAAATACAATGTTAATATGCATACGCAACAATAATGTTACGATATAATTTAATGGGGAAAGACTTAGATAAAATGACAAATACTTGAAAAATTCTTAATAATATTACAATAATACACAACAATAATGTTTATTAATTTGAAAATAATTTTACATGGCATGTGGGGGACATAATGCCTAATATCTACATAATAAAAACTAGAAACAAATACATAAATAGGAAAACTCTTATATTTACATTAAAGTAAAGAATGCGATAATGGAACTTGTCTTTTAAGATCGTGTAATGTTAGGACAATTTTTACGATTATGTCCCTCCTGCCTACATAAACCACACCTATGTTGCCTCGAGGACTCTGTAATGTCCATCTCATTATGAATGCGATGTGTTTTCAGCCTACCCTTCTTTCGCAATTTGGACATGTCGGGAAGCACATAGGGGAACTGGAATTCTGGCCAATAGTCATCGTGCATCATTGGGTTGAATTATGGAGTGTATACAAGCTCCTGATTTCTCAATTTATACCACTCCCCAATAAAGTCGTTATAGTTCAGATGCATGTTTGCACAAGCTGCTATAACATATGAGCACGGGAGAATGTATTGCTAGGGTTTGTTGCATGTGTAAGTTCTTTCATTTAAACGCACAGTATACTGGTTGACGCCCTTTTGGGCTTGCCATCCATGAAATTGCGTCTTTTTTTAATTATCCCCAAACCGGTATGAAACTGTCTCAACTCGTGTCCACCTGCTCTCTCTGCCTAATTTTGAATTTTTTCTATAATGTCGATTGTGTATTGATTGCCAGCATTTAGCTGAGCATTAATATACGACCGACGTTCCACGAAATATTTAACACATCGGTAAAATGTCAACCGCACCAATGCAGTGATTGGGACTTGTCGCGCTACCTTCAAGACATTGTTCATGCACTCCCCCAAATTCGTGGTCATGAAGTCAAAGCGGTGACCTCCGTCATGTGCCAATGCCCACTGCTCCAACGGAATTCTACCAATCCATGCAGCATACTCAGAGTCCAAGCGAACAAACTTCTCAAAATATTTATCGAATTTGCATTTTTGAGTTTGACTCGTAGTGTGGATGAGGAGATTCTTTGCTTTCATATTCTTGTGGGTCTTATGAAAGTTACTTGCAATATGCCTAGTACAAAAATGGTGATACCCATAAGGCTCAGTCCAGCCATTCCGAGGATCTGAAGCAGCAACAATTATCCCGGCATGACAATCAGATATTAAGCAAATACCCACCCGTTGCGTTACATGCATGCGAAGTAAACTTAAAAGCCATCCCCAACTATCTATGTTCTCCTCATCAACAACTACAAATGCAATTTGAACTAAACTATTGTTACCATCAACACCAGTTGCAACCAACAATTTTCCCGTATACTTTCCACATAGGAATGATGGAAGGCCTAGATAGATGGCCAATTACCAAACACAAGATTTATTGTTTTCTTCTTCGTTTTGAATATTTTGCTCAAATTTGGACTATAATGAAAGTGATCTTTTATCATTGTAAGCAACACAGCTACTGATGTAGTGGGGTTTTCATTTATAGTATTTTTTATATATTCAGCAATGATCCTCTTATCCAGATTATAATGATCATGAGTCATTCCGCTATAAACACAGCTGTGAACGAGATCCAATTTCGTAATCTGAAACTTTTCAAATCTTTTACTAAAATGTCCTCGCAATCTCCACTTACAACCTTGTTCGTGGAGCTTGCACCTGATATCCCATGTGTCCTTTTTGGACTCAATGACTATAAAAGCCACGTGATTCATAATGTGTCAGTATTTAATCGTATTTTTTAACTCGGCCTTCGTGTTGAACAGCATGCCATTGTAAAATTCATTATGCAACTCCCATTGTGCATTTGGAACAATAACAGAGTTTACTACACGTGCCCTGGCAATGTTCATGTCCGTGTAGAACGGATTCGGGACATATTCGACAAATAAATATTCTTCAGGAGCCTTGATAATATCATCATCCACTTCAATGTTAAAATGAGGATCAACGTTCAAATCAGGGATATCTTCTCCATCGCCAATAACATCATTTATACCAGAAGCTTCTGAGTAATTCATCGGTGAATGCGGCCTAGGAGATACTGATGCTTCTCCTGCATCATGAGAATTGAGCTGATCATATTGCTGCCTAGTGGTGGAGGATTCCATGAATATGTTTTCAGGAACCGGGTCAAGTGTGCCTTGACTCTGAACACGAGACATGGACTCACCATGAAGTGCGTGCCTATGTAAATAGATCTCTAAAATAAAACCAGGGCCTTGCGCATTGGCATGCTATAACATGCTGTACAAGTCCTCATCATCAGCTACTGCAACTGGACTATAGTGGGTTGAATTATTAATAGTACTTAGACATTGACAAATTATAGTCAAGTACTCTCTTCTTCTATCAACCTTTAAGGACTTGCATAAACGAGCATGAAACTCTGCATACTTAATACGCTTGGATACACGAATGCACTTAACGGGACCTGAATCGTATTCAAGCCCGTTCGAACCAGTACGCATCTCACCATTAATGTAACACATTATTCCAATTTCTTCCATTATCAAACTTGCACCTTCAAAATGTTTTAAAATATTATAAAAATTCCTCCTTATATTGTTAATGAATTCACTAATTTACATAGATTAACTATAGACTACTAATCATAATAAATGATTCAAATTATAATACCCAAATTACTAATTAATTCACATTAAAACTATCCAAATTACTAATTAATTCAAACAACACAAATTTAAAATTAAATTATTATATTATCTTTTTAAAAATTGAACAAAAGTATAGAGTTGGGTTTTTTTGTCTAATTAAAAAAGTAGACATTAATAATATACGTATGTTAGGATTCCCATATATATATATTATACAAAAATATAATTATACATAGTAACACTTTTTTCAAATCAACTTAAACTAACAAGAAGATTTAAATTTTAGTAATTTTATCTTAATTATTTATGTGATTTTTGTATTGTTTATTTGGTTAAAGAAAAAAAATTTAAGAAATAGAAAAGAAAAAGAATTGTTATTTCTTTTGTTTTGTCTTACCTTCACTCACTGATATTCGAGCATTTTTCTTCAATTAAAAAGAGAGAGAGAAAGTTAGTTTCATCTTATGAATCTTTTTCCTCCCAAGCCTTTTTATTTCAAAAGATTATATTCCTTTTGTTTACTTAATTTTTTTGATTTTAATAGTGATTTTTATAAATTTATTTCCTTTAGTAACCATCAGAAACATGTATATAGGAATAGAAAAGGAAGATGATAGGACAAAAGAAACACTTAGACAAAATATTAAAAGTAAAAATACAAAGACAAAATAAAGGTGATTGAAGAAAGAAAAAAATTAATTAATTTGAAAATGTGAGAGAAATTAGTAGATTAGGATAAGAAAAGATGATTTATTATATTTGATTTTAGGGATTGCTTATTTTCAAGAAGAAGAAGGAAAGAGCACATGTTCGGATTGCAAATGCCATGAAGGTCAAAGTGATCTAGAGAGGAAGATTCCACCTTTCTCCTTTTTGTGTGTACATGTAGGCTCTATTGCCTACATAAATATATTACTATAAATTTTCCAAAAAAAAATACTATTTATAAATTAGTCACAAATTTTAAAATAAAATTACTATTTCTTACAAAATAATAAAATCACTATTTATCATAGGTGTATTACTTACCATAATTATTATGAATTAATTAAATTTTAATTTCTTAATAAATATATTAATTTAAATGTCACAGAATTACTAATTAATTTAAGTGTCACATAATTACTATTTTGAACTTATAAATATTATTTATTAATTTAAACAAGAAAAAGTTAATAATTTATCATATCATAAATATAATAATTATTACAATTATCATAAAAATTACAATTATAATATAAAACTACTGCAAATAATTATTACAACAAAATTTTAATTATAACAAATAATAAAAATTAATGTTTCAACAATTATAATATAAAACTACTGTAAATATAGGTACTGCATACAACAATAATAAATACAACTTTCTACAAAATAAATACAACTTTATGACTTACCATGTAAGAAGCAAATGAGCAAAAATTATCAACACTAGCAACGTGATTTCAATAATAATCTTAAAAAAAACATAAATAAACTTAGAATAATATAACATATATATCGATTTTAACATTAAATGGTTTATATAATTTCTATTTATATTTTATTTTAAAAAAATTAAATGGTATACATAATTTAAATAATTAATAATTAAATATTACTAGTTATAACAAATAATATAAATTAATCGTAATATATATGATTAAAATTTGTAAAAATAATATATTGTAAATAAAATTTTCAATAAGAAAAAAATTTAATTTAACTAATAATAATAATAATAATAATTTTTTAAATTAAAATTTTTATAACTTACCAAGATTTTGCTTGCAAATAAAACATGAGGGAGATCAAAGAAGGAAGAGCATGAAAATATTAACGGTGAAAAGGGATGAAGGTGATTACAGATAAAGAAAAATGAGGGATGAATGGGTTGAGTTTGTTGGAGGAGAGTCTGTGAGGAAACAAAGGAAGAAATGTGAGAAAAGTCTAAGGAGTAGTGAGAGTGATGAAAGTGAAGAGTAGTGAGAATATGAGGAAAGTCTCTGATGAAAGTGAGGAGTAGTGAGAGTGATGAAAGTGAGAATAATATTGAGGCACGATAATTGCTTTCGGGGGGGCTGGATTTTGCAGGGTAGCCTGCAGGGTGCAGCGTAGCCTGCAAAGCTACAAGCTACGCTACCCTGAAACCGAATTTTCAAAAGTCGATTTCAGGACATTATTTGTCCCCCCGTGGGCCAGGGACAAACTTTCAATGAAACCGACTTTTGAAAATTTGGTTTCAGAGGTCATTTAATTTGGCCAGCCTGGCACGTGAGGTGTGTGCTGTGGGTAAGTGGGATGACATGGCATGGTGAGTCGGACCCAAAAATAGTTTTTTGAAAATACAGTTTCAGAGTTTACCCTATTTTGGCTATTAAACTAAAAAAGTTACCATTTTGTATAAAAATCCTACAATTTGGACCCTTCTGTCCAAAAACCCTCCAAATAAATGATCTGCAATACAAATAGAAAAATAAATGCTTTGTAATACAAATAAAAAAATAGACACATAAGCAAAATACAAGTTATAAATATAATTAAATAAAAAAACATAAAAATTGTTTTAAGTGTCTCTAACTTTGTGAATAAGTAGACGATCCTTCTCATTATCATGGAAAGGGGTAATATTATTCTTGCTACTCTTTCTCCCTCTGTGCACTCGATGTAGTACATTCAATGATGTTGCCTACCTCAGAGTGTAAGATTTGTTCCATACTTGACATCTTGATGACTTGAAGCTGTAATACAAATTAAGTACTTGGAAAAATAATGAAATACATAAAAAATCTAATAAATAAGAAAGATCATTCTTAAACTTAAAATTATAACTTACATGTCAGTACAAATTCTGAGCTTGATGGGATCTGATTTAAATCCATATCAAATAGGTTTTAAACCTGCTCCGAGGGTAAAACAAGTAATAAAACACCGTGAGGTAGAGTTGTAACTGTAGAGGGAGGTGGAGAAGTTGTAAAGGGAGATTGAGTTACAGCTTTAGAGGGAGGTGGAGCCGCTTTTGTAGATGGAGATGAAGCCGTTACTATAGACAAAGATGAAGCTCCATGAAGTCTTTGGGGTTAAGGGTGGACTTCGGTTGGTTTTACCAAAAATTGAACTAGCCGAAACCGAGTTTACAATTCGATGTTGGCTTCTTAGGTGCCTTAGTTTCTTGTTGGTTTTATCATATCAAAAATAGAAATTTTGATATTGGTTTCTTATCTCATGTAGTTTTATCGAAAACTAAATCTTAGTTTTTTTGTTTTTTGTTTTTTTTTTTTTTAATTTGAAAGCCCCAACCTGGCAATCCTAATTCTCCCTTGGCCCATTTGACTATTTGAGCCCAATTTTATGTTAATTCTTTGTATTTTTTGTTTATTTTGGATTTATGACTATCAAAAAATTATAGGCCTTATGTTTTAAGCCCAAAATATGTTTATAATTTATATTTTCTAAAAAAAGTTATAGAAAATCCTGTTGGGCTACCTTTTGGACCAAATTTGAGTGTAAAAGAACACTGGTCCTAAAGGCCCATCGAAGAAGCCGAATAAAATCGAAACCAAATCATTTGGTTTTGGTTATCTTCCTTTCTAAAAACTAACAAAAACCGAAAATAAAAAGTATAGAAAAAACCTAATGCTTAGTTTCAGTTCCTAATCACCTCAAGAACTGACCCACTGAAATTGAACTCACCCTTACTTGGGGATAATGTCCTCCAGGCATGGTTGTGTAATAAAATGCATGTGTAATCATGGTTGTGTAATAAAATGCATGTGTAATCGACAAAATACACCGTTTATATATTCATAATCTAAAACTTACAGTATCTTGATATCCTAAACTAATTTAGTTTACAAATACACCCAATTCCTAGTGTACGAGTATATGCATAACGGGAACTTGCAAGATCACTTAAACGGTTGATCTTCTTCATGCTATGCATCTAACTAAGAATACCCCAACACTAATAGTCCATTTTGCTCACCTTTTAGGCAATCATGCCTCTCTTATATTTTCTCTCTCATTTTCTACTTGTTTTTGGTAAAGAATGATACAAAACAGAATAGACTAAGAACACTGGTCTAGGACCATGCAATCCTAACCAGTGCCTATTACATCTAAGAGAAAATAAAGTCTCATCGAATCAGGGACATCACTCCATTTGCACACCTGATTATCGCATCTAGCAACAAGTTAGTGATCTTGTTTGCACAATAGTTAGCTTTCTTGTAAACATGATACACCTTGACCTCCCATTCCTTGCAAAGATAAAGATGGATTTCCTCAATAAGAACATGGTTGGCATTGACCTTATCATAACCCTTGTAACAAATTTCAATAACGGCTTGTGAATCTACCTCAACCAAGAGTTTTTTGTGTCCTCTGGACCACGAAATTTTCCTCCCTAAGAGGATTGCCCAAAGCTCAATGCGGAAAGATGAACACCAACCTACTCAATGCCCATAACCAAACAACCATCTGCCTTCATCATTCCTCCAAATACAGCCAAAACTTGCTTGGCCTGGATTACCCCTAGAGGTCCCATCACAATTCAGTTAAACCCACTCGAAAGAAGGAGGTTTCCATCTTATAGTTTGAAGGCTTAATTGATTCTTCACTTTACAGGCCACATTTATATCATCTGCAATTTGAATATCATTCAACATATTCCACGCTAAAGCTAAAGGCTGATTCGGCCATATAAAATGCTCATTAAAGTGCATTTTATTGCGCCAAAGCCAAAGTGACCACACTATCATTACAAAGATAGAGTTCCATCCATGTTGTTAGTTAGAACTGTTAGACTCCGGATAAGTTATGCAAGATTTGTAGTGCCCTATTTTCGGTTGATATAAGGAATTGAGTAGGTTCAAGACTACCTTTAGGAAAAGTTTCTAAAGAAGAAAGATAGATATCCTTGTCTATTAATAAACCTGACAAACGGAATTGGATTTCATTTTTCCTAGAGAAAGTTATGTTTAATTAACTAATACAACTTCAAAGAATAAACTATATTGATATAAAAATCTAAAAATTACAAATGATATACCTTTATAAAGCTACATGTGTCTAGTATTTAATAAATTTTACCAAATTGGATTTAGATTTTCCTAGAGGAAGATATGACCGTTAAACTAAACACTGGTCCAAACCCCAAGTTTGGACATTTTTAGTGCTTCTAACTCATTAGCGTTTTCTATCTTTTCTAATAGTTCATTTCCACTCTATGTATGTCAAGATATCTACAAATGTCTATTCGTTATCAATCTTATCACATAAAATCCAATTTGTACCACTAGACATGTAACAGCTTCATAGGAATTTTTCATAAAGAAACTTATATAAGTTGATATATAAGCTTAGTAATTAAAGATTATAGCGGTAACGCTTATGAACTAAGTACTATTTGGAAATATGCATTTCAGTTCCGAATCTTAATGTGGACCTGATGAGGTACGTGAACGTCAATGTAAGTGACGAATGAAATCAGTTAAAGGTGAGTGGTTAACTGTTACCTTTAGAGACTAGATTATTATGTGTAATTATATATGCAATTTGAATAGACGTGATATATATATATATATGAAAAATGAGTCAGCACAGAATTTCAGTGATTTATTTGAATTATAGTTGTTTGATATTGATATAAGGGCTAACAAAATGAGATTTTTTTTTAATGAAAAATAATTTTTATCTCTGAAATTAAAAATCCAATTGCACCTAGGAGATTCTGATTTGAAATTCTGAAATGTTTTAATTATGATAATTTTTTTTTATTTGAGTGCTCAGCCTTAGTGGGATAGATTATGTATGGAGATTAATTTGTTATGCGAGCAAGAAAATACCCATCAGAGGATGATATTGTTGTGTGGGACTGATTTACTCGTTGGCCCTTTGTCTACTTGTATGTTATGATTGCTTTGATTAATTTGTAAACCTATGAATCATGTAAGTTATGAACTTATGGTGAATACAACGTGTACATATAAATTTTTCATGAAGACATGAACATTGTCATGTGATACTAATTGATTATATATGTTATATGCTTGTATTGAATGAAGCTAGTACCCTTTGGGTATGATTTTTCACTCACGGAGTCCATAGGACTCATCCCTCTCGTGAAATTTTTTTAGTAACAAGGGTTCAGTATAGGGCATCGTCGAGCTCGTGACCTGCTGACAGAGTACGGCAAGGTATTTTTCATAATCTCATACTTCAAGTCAATGATGAAATTTTGCAATCACATTAAAACTGTGAGTGTCAAATTTTATAGGATGTAATATTCTAGTATTTGTCTTGTTGACGATGTGAACTAAGTGGAGCTCCTTATTGTCTTTGTGTAGTTGTTGTGTAAGAACATGAGTTTATAGGTTTGTATTTTAAGGCATGTTTCATATTGCAAGGAACCTCTACCAAAATTTTCAATAGGTTGTGATTGGTTTTAGTCAACAATTTTTTTTTATGTTAACTTTTGCGTTTATAAATTCTAAGTTTTATTCATTGGTTGTCAAGAGTCATAGTCATTTCTTTATTTGAGTCAGGGTTATCAATTTTTAGTTACCATTCCTCCAGCCAGTCACCACTCTATAAAGGGTGTGATAAGTTGGTATCAGAGCTTGGGTTTAGAGGTCCATGATTGCAAATGTGGGACATATTGCTTTGTTTACGTGCGTTACCGAGGCGTATGTGGACTTTGTGACTCGTTTTAATTCATCCTAAAACTTCAAGTTGTAATTCTTCAACATACCATCCTTGACCTTATGCGATGAGGCATGCCTTGAATTGGTTTGTATTGGTGTGGACACAATAACACAGTTTTCGTGTTATAAGCGATCGTGATGTGAATTATGTTAGATAGTAGAACATTGGCTTCGTTCAGTAATGAATTAGATTTTGGACGTCTTTGACGAGAAACTAAGTTGTAAAGAACCATGGGTAATCTAATTGAAATTTAAATTTATCAATAATAACCTCCGTAATAGGTAAACCCATTAGTTTAGTTTAACTAAATAGATAGTTTTTTGTAAAACCATTATATTAAAGATTTGGATAAGAACAATGAGAAGCAAAGGAAATAAAAATCTACTTTATGTAGACTGGATGAATTATTAAAGAAACCTCTTACAAACCTATTTAATTTTCCCCGAAATGAATAGTGAAAACACATATACATATGTAGTTCATCCAATTCCTTTTGGACTTTCTTCTTAAGAAATATGAAAAGTTTATTTCTCAATGTCAAGTTTACAAGCTATTCCCAACATTGAATATAGAATCTTAAAATCAACACACGTATTGGTTGAAAGAACAAAATCTAAATCATCATAATTCTGTGTATGCTAATTGGTGAGACACTTTGACATTTGTTAATACGTGGTTTTAGGAAAATGTAGCTGTTTAGAATTTCAAGTATAGACTCTATTTAAATTATGTATATGTTCTTAAGGAGTTGGATTGGTGGTGCGTGGTTTTAGGTGGTGATTAGGCAAAGGAGTTAGCTAAATATAATCATAGAACATGACGTATGAATGGTATAGGGTGTACTTCAGTAACGAGTTACACCAAATTCACATGTTGGTTTGAACTTAATGAAACTTTCATTGAACATCTTCTTTCTGGAAGCTCAAATACTGATGTAAGACTAGGTAGACAAAAAGTTTATTTGTTTTATTAGGTTTTCTTGAGATTTTCTATCCTTTTTATCAAATTATTCCAATGGTATATGATAGTTGGTGATTAAATGAAATTCTTTCTCCTAATATTGATGATTTATTTGAGGCTTAAAATCCTTCTAAGACTTAGTGTACGTTAGGAATACCACCTATTCTGAATCAACATGTAGAATGTAAATAAGTTATTCAACAAACTAACTTGATAAGAAAATGGAGCAAAATGAACTAAGTTAAATAGTAGTTCTTTAATCAAATGTAGGTACAACAAATAAATCTCTTCAATTTGCAACAAGTTTATTGATAACTCGAATAATTAAAATGACCTAAAAGAAAAATGTCGTACTATTGACTTGTAGGAGCTGTGGTGGGCCCTAGTCTACCTTAGTTCTCATGCCAGTCACAGCCCCCTAGTTCGAGTTATGACACATGTGTTTTGTCTAGTTCATGCCAAACTTATGCAAAGACATGCACATATAGGAAGTGCATAGTATCAACTGCCCTCAGTTATAAGGAGTTATGTAGAATGTAAACACTAATATCTATGAAAGTCGGAGAAATTGAAGAGACCTACTCTGATTGATCTAAGGAAGATATTGGATGACATAAAAGCATGTCTAAGAGATAGGAAATGAGAAAAATATCACTAGAAGCTCTCATGTTTATTGTTATGTAATTGTTTATTGTGGCCTTTAATAAGAATAAGTGAGGAATTAAAACCAAGGAAAGATTTATTTATGAATCTAATAGGTCAAAAAGTTCTCTTGAAAATGGTTACTATATATATATATATAATATATAAATGAAGATCAATTAAGTGTTGAAAATTCAACTTCCCTTCTAAAATGGAACAAAAAGTTCATACACTTTCATGAAAGCATGTAATAATTTTATTTTTCAATTTAAGTGAATTTTATAAGATTATGTTTTGTATTTATGGTGTATCTATGGTTCAGGCTCCTTTTCGAGGAGAGAGCTACAATTTGGGCTATGTTCGATTCAGTGGCTAGGAAAAGATACACCGATATGTTCCAGAAGCTACGTTCTGATTTGAGTCGGACATACACATCGAGCTTGCTCGCTTGTAAGGATGATGAACACCTAGATTAGATCCCACAGGATTGGTGGGAATTATTGTGCTATAAATAGGAGAGCCCTGACTTCCAGAGGCGCTTAAGGATGATGGTAGTGAATAGGCGAGCGAATGGCGAGAAAGAAACAAAAAAAAAAAAAAAATACACACTTAAACCGTGAGGGGCTCTTTTCTCTAGTCTCTACAACTGCAACTCTTTCCTTCTGGTGTATGCAACTCTCTCTTCTTTAACTTGTAAGTCTTCAACTCTGCTAGTCTACACCCAGTCGTAGATTGATTCCAGTTCCGGCAAGAGAATCAAGAGTCTTCTCTCACTCTTACAATAGAGCTGACTGATGAGTGAAGAGATCTGTTATCCCATCCTCTTCTTCAAACCTAGATAAGATTTTCTTTTTCTTCAATTATCTAGTGAGGTTTTTTTTTTAAATAAAAATAAATTGTCTACTTTTGCTTTTGCTTTTTCTTCTCCTTTTCATACCTACAAACCTGCAATTTTTGTACCCATGTGTGTGTCGATTTGTTTTGGTTAGAAAAGGTAGAATTGGCTCCGTTTCCACCGAAACTACAAGTTTTCATTTCTGTATATGTGATTAATTTTCATGTGTGGAGAAACCGAATCGATTTGCCCAAAACGAGTTAATCGACACGAATTTTTGTTCCTTGAACTAGATACACTTAATAGTTCATGTATTTTGTCGTTTTAGGGTCCACATTCATAATTTTTCAAAATTATAAGTTACCACAATTTCCAACACTCTCTTAATTCATAATTAAGTTCCTTTGTGGCTTTTCATTAAACCACCATCCTTGAATATATATATTTATATACTCTTTGATTGCTTCTTTTGTGGCCGCTTCTTTCGACATTTTTTTTTCTTGATCTCCATGGTTGCACCATCCATAATTATCATGTTCCACTATCTCTTTTGCTGGCTATATTTTTTCTTGGCCAATTGCTGGCTGTTGCAATTGCTCTTATGATCTACCTTACCAAACTCTTCTTTGCTAACATATTACCTAACATTTTCTTTGTTGGTTGCAGCCTTTCTTAATGGCTGTTTTGCCAATCATTTTAGGAAACTTCTCCCTTTCTTGATCTAACAGTGCTTGTAGAGTGACCTCGTAGTACATATTACACTCTCAAAGGCACTATTCTATTGTCTTGACATAGTACTTATAGAGTCATCATCACTTTCTCAGAGACACTATTATGATGTCTTGGTCACAGTGCTTGTAGAGTCACCATCATGATACTCTCTCAAAAGCGCTATTATGTTAACTTGGTCATAATGCTTGTAAAGTCATCGTCACTCTAGGCATTATTTTGTTGGCAGACATGGTTGCCTCTAATCATTTCTTTGACTTTGTCATTTCTCATAGCTATAGATGATCATTTGCCATGTACCCTTTTGATGCACTTTAAAAACTTATAAGCCAACAAACATTCTTTCATCAAGCCTTAGAATAGTAGAAGCTTTCTTCAAAGCCCCGTTAGATCACGACTGTTGTGATACCATGTTGTAATTTTCTTGAGGGGATCGCACAACGGACCCTATATGACAAAAAACTACTTATTATATGAATATTTTGTGTGTGGTGAGACATTATTTATTTAAGAACTAAAGATGTATGGCATAAATTACAGAGCTCTTAAAGGATATGGTGTTAGCAAACTCTCGATATTAAGCTTAGATTCTTAATCTTTGATGTACTTTGTTGTTGTCACAATTCAATGACTTAATGCTCACTTATATAGAGAGCCCAAAACTCTAGAATTCTCTTAACAGTATATACATTCATTAGACTCAAATCACCCACACACATCTCTAGATACATACACCACACATAACTAGATACACTTAACTTAATAGTTCATGTATTTTGTCTTTTTAGGCTCGACATTCATATTTTTTAAAATTATGAATTACCACAATTTCCAGCAAGGAAAGCGTCTAAGAGCTCATGTCAGAATTGATGAAGGAAATGAATGTGCTGAACAAGTTTCTACAAATATCTGTCTCTTACGTTGAATGATCCATTAATATTGACCATCAAGTACTAAATAATTTATATATGAAAGTACACTAGAATCTTGGTGAATTTTCTCATCCTTTTTCTAAATCTCATTATCTTTATCTTGTATTAGACTGATATGAACTGTTAATGTATTTTATCTAGGTGTGCAGCTCCTGCAATTCGAGGGAAGACTGTGAAAGGGAATTTGTAAAGGCACGTGAAGAAGAAGGCGGGAGGACAGTAGATGTAATTGGTATCATGTAGACATATGGGCTTGATCCCATTACAAGTACAGTTGAGAACAAGCCATGTCTAAACAAAATTGTTTAAAAGAGTCGTTGAGAAGGCTGCTTAACGAAGTAGTAGAATATAGCGTAAAAGTTGACTCTAGTATCCTAAATACTACAGCTCTTGAAACAGTTCCATCAGCGCAAGTTGATTTATATCAAGAAAATAGCCCCAAAAGTATCCCAATGAAGCAAGGAGACTGGCTTTGGATTCCAAGTACTTATCCTGCCAATCCCGTAGTTATCTATTATATTTACACTGCCACGTGTTTATAAATTTATCCTAAACTTACTTCCTGTTTGGACGTCCTTTTGCTAGATGCAGCCTCCTCAATTTAGCAGGAAATAGTAAGTGTTTGTGCTGTGATAGCTTATTCCCACAAAGACTAAGGGCAATTCACATGAGAATGGAGATCATCTTCCACTGAAGAAAGGGGACTGGATATGTCACAAGAAACTTGTGTTATTATTGCTTTCTGTGACTTTTATTCTTCTTGTTAAGTATGACTTTCATCGTCTGCAGATGTAATTTCTTAAAACTTTGCGAAAAACACAAGATGTTTGCAATGCAAGGAGAAGCCTCCAAAGCGGAAGCTTAATTCAGGAGAATGGGAATGTGGCTTGTGAGTTCTTCTTAATGTTTCTCTTTTGCAATCACTCGTGTTTTAAAAATTGTTGATTATTTGGAGTAAGTAATTTCCTCTATGCTATTTGTATTGCATTTGACGCTATCGGAAACCTGTCCCCATGTAGGTGCAACTACATCAATTTCAGGAGAAACATGGTGTGTCTGAAATGTGATCACAGACGACCAAAGGCATCAAATGCTCCGGAATATTCTCTTCACTCTCAACATAAAGATAAAGGCTACCACAAGAATAACAAGTTGGGTTTTATTTTACGTACATAAATATATTTCTTACAGACAAAATTATATCAAGAAAGTTGCAAACATAAGCGGAGCAAGACTCTTTATTCATACGAAGAAGTTGAATCATAGAAAAAGCAAGACTTTTTCATGTTTTTTTGTATCACTGCTTGAAGTGATCTACCAAAGATTCGGCATGATCCTTTGTAAAGAACTTTTGCAGAAACTCATTCAATATGAAATGGCGGTAACGAGCTGGCTTCTCTGGAGATATTAGCTCTGGGAATGGTCCATATACATCTTCTACTGCGCTTGGGTTAAAGAAAAATGGAACGGAAACTCGTGCTTCTCTGCAAGAATTCGCTAACACTCTGTGTTCACCACTTCTATATTCATCATTGGAAATTACCTGAAACAAAAACAACACTAACACTCCTTCAATTTTGCTTTTATTGATCATGACATATTGCATATCCCAGCTTATCATAAAAGCCATGTCCTAAAATGACACTTTCTTCTAAAGTAAAAACAAAAAATAAATACACAGTCAAATAAGATCATAATAAAGAATAATATAAACTTAGTGTTTATTGTCACTAAAATATAAATATATATATGGTTAATTAGTGTTTACCTGAAGTAAGTCCCCAATATTAATAACTAAAGCACCAGGAGTGGGTTTCACGTCCACCCAACCCTCACTACACTTAACCTGCAAACCTCCAATATGGTCCTGCAGCAACACCGTCAACACCCCTGGATCCGTATGAGGTGCACTCCCGACCGTTAGATCAGGTTGAGGGCAGTAGGGATAGTACTGCCCCAAAATCACTCTTCTCTTTAAGCAACTTATGTCCTTCAACCTATCACTACTCAATCCCAACCCTTCACTCAACAAACCCATTAAAACCTCTCCTAGCCGTTGGATGTCCCGGTCCCACTCCATCAATTGGTCCCTACAGACTTCTGGGATCTGAGAATAATCTGGTACAGTGGGATCCAGCCTAACCTGAAGTGAGTCCCTCCAGCTCGCGGCTTTTGCGTTGTACAAGTCAAAGTTGGGCATGAATGTTACTCCTGTTCCCGTCCCCCTACCGTAGACTTGCGCTTTAATCTCCGTTGGCTGCTCGTGAAAGGCCCTCATGGAGTCAATCGTACGGTCAAGAACTTGCGTCGGGATTCCATGGTTGATGATCTGGAAGAAGCCCAAGTCGGCAGAGGCCTGTCGAATTTGGTTGACGATGGTTGAACGGTGGTCAGGTGAGTCAACGCCTGAAAGATCGATGGTGGGAATTTGGGTTTCGGATTCGGGTCGGATATGTGAAGTGGGTTTGAGGTCGGATAAAGTTTCCGGTGCGTGAATGAAGAAACGAGGTATGGAGTCGATGCCAGAGTCGACGAGTCCTTTGACTCCTATCTTTGAATCGTCGAATTGCTTCACGTCTTTAATTCTGTCGTATGGATAGGTGGAATCAGCAGTGGTTGCAGCCATTGAAATGGAAGATAAAGAATTAGTGTTTAAAGCTTTTTTCCTTTCCCTGCAACTCAAAGAAGGGAGTACACTAAATAGCCGGATACAATTGGCTCAAATTTCCACAGGCAATCTTATACAATTTACTTAAAATTGAAAAATAAAATAATTATCTGCTTTTTCGCGTCAAAATAAAACTCACATGTGAACTAAATTTTCTTCGGGAGAGAAGTTGAATTTTCAGTACTTAATTGATTTTGTATTTTTTTTATTCTTTGTTTTTACAATAATTCATCAAAAGTCAAATTAGTACAAACATAATATTGAAAATTTAGGTTTTATTATGTAGACGACAAACATATGAACTAAGAGGGTACATTATTGGTGTGGAGGCAATCCATCACATTCCATGTGAGTTTCTGTCGAACACGTCTTTCGATTTTCATTTATATATCTCTTTTTCTTTTTTCTTTATCACCATTTTCAAGAGAACGTTTTGGTCTAAATAGGCCTAAGCATTTAATTCCCTTCACCTTCTTCTCATTACCGGTCACTAGAAACAATTCCATAGCACAGTTTTTGGAGAAATTAGACAAAACACATGTCAGCATGGTCTTGTGACACATGTAAAAAAAAATTAAAATAATAATATTTTTTCTTTTAGTATATTGGAACTTCTTGAAGTATAAAGAGAGAGATATCTAACAACTAAATTCATAGTGATTAAAATAACAATTTACCATAACTAATTAATGCAGGTTCATATATTTTAAAATTATTGTTCAAATTGCTTGGAAGCGTCGAATTGCCTTTCAGGCAGTGTAGTTGTTCTTTTTCTTTCCTTCCGTATTAAAAAATTGTTGTTCAAATAGATTAATCTAAAGTAATTATTCTTATTTTTATTAATAAAAGAAATTAATTCTAAACACCAAAAAAGTGGATATTTCTAACTGATTCTCATGTATTTATTAATGACAATAATACAACTAAAATATTGAAAAGTCTACAGTTTTATCCAATTTAATAACACAATATAAACAATCTCGGAGAACCTTGTAATTGGGCAAATGCACAAGATGCAAAGGAATAGGATTGGTCAAAGAAGGTGGATTAATTCAGTTGAAATACTAGCATATATGCATCACTTCAATATTTTTTGAATATTAAAAGATTAAAAAAATAAGAGAGTAATGACAAAAGTTGAAACTTGAAATGAAAAATATACTATTCAATTTCAGTAAAATAAAAACAAAAATCACTTATCAAACAACATTATTTATATTAGTTGTTCTAATAACATTAAATTTAGTAATTTATAAAAAATACAACGATATTCGGCCAATATCATCAGTTAAAGAACAATATAATCATCCAAAAAAAGAGTAATCCTAAGAATTAATAATTAAAAAAATTAAAGTTGAACAAAGAAAAATTGATTATTAATCACAAATATTTACCTCAACAGAAAGATAATAGATGGAAAATTGAATAAATGTGTCAGTGGGTCCCACTAAACTGATTTCATGACAAATTATTTATTTAAGGGTAAATTAGTCTTATCATTTATTATGCATTTAATAGACTGTGAATATACAAAATCAAGTTGTAGAAATAACAACCGCAGAAAAAAAAAAATTCATAGAAATATATAACCAAAGGACAAAAAAAAAAAAAGTAAAATTCAAACTATGCTTTTTATTTTTTTGGTCTTTTTTTTCATTAAAGTAAGCTGATGTAAAATTATTTGAAGACAGGATATAATCCAACTTATCCAGTTATCCCTACACTGATACATATCACTTAGCCGATTGTTGACATTATTTCAGTGTGGTGGGTTTGAAAATGGACTGCGACAACGGACTGCGACAACAAACTCGATATTTGGACAAGAAAGTTGGACTTTTGTGATGAAAGTGTGGTTGCTTCAATGATTTAAACCAATAATAATAAATCAAAGCATTTCTATAATATATGATTTTATTGTTGAGATAATATTTGATCATTTATGTAGTTTTATATTATCCATAAATAAGATTATAATATCATTTATGGTGATTAATTTTGGTATTAAAGACACATGCATGATCATGATTCATTATTCATTGATAATGTAAAATTAACTTATACTGGAAGGAGATCAAATATTAATTTTTTATTATTTTTAATAAAAAATATTAATATTCGATCCAATATCAATATAAATAGTTTTACTCGACAAATAGTTTTGCATTGATAATAGATCAAATATTAGTTCTTTATTGTTTATTGATGACTTAATAACATAAAAAAAAAGTTAATATTTGATTAAATGCCACTATTGATTAAGACATTAGTTCCCCCCCCCCCCCCCCCTTCATTTAATAGAGAAAACATCAGCTAGCTCTGCAACCTACGAGGATCCGCACATAAAGTAGGATCAGTAAGGCTTGTTTTGCCACTAAATGGGCAGCCCAATTGTTTTTGCAATAAGTAAATTGAAAGGAACAATTCAATTATGCTGACACATGAACTATATCATCTACAAGAATGTTCGTAGATGGAAGACCATTGCATGTCCGTGTAACTTCATCAATGATCAACTTAGAGTCGCCTTCAATTATTGTGTTTGGCTAGTAGTATGCAATGCTTTCCAACACAGCTTCACGTATTAAGGCTTCTAATGAGTGTGGAGAGGTATTACCAGGCAATAGACCCTTGGCATATAGAATAGCCCCTGTATGATCCCCGTGCCACTAAGCCAGTGCTCCCAATCCCATCTACATGCTTCGTTCGAGCATCAACGTTTACCTGAATTTAATTGTTCCTGAAGGAGGCGGTATCATCCAGTGTCACTTAGAAGCCTGGTTCGTGTTTGGTGGCGTTGTTCTAGTCTTTCAAATGCATGGGCAAATTCATACTGCTTATCTACCGCTTTAGCCATAACCTCACTTGGACTCCAACTCCTTCCATTAAAAAAGTATCGTTACGTGCTTTCCATACCGACCAAAGACTATGGCTGAGTAAGGGAAGTGTTTCTTTAACTTGAAAAACCCACCATGTTTGCAACCAAGAGAGAGAGAGAGTGGCTTCCTGCCATACTTGGATTGAGATTGGGCAGTGAAGGAAAAGATGACAAGTTGTTTCATCGATTAAACCACATAATGGGCACAAAGTTTCTGATAAAGAACTCCTACGACATATGTTTACTCTCACCGCAATGCTATTATGCATCACAAATGTTTAAGCTTGCCTGGAATCTTGAGTTTCCAAATTGAGGGCCATTCAAATTGTTGCAATACCGCTGGTTCAAGTTCAGAAAAAGCCAGCAAGTAACCAGAGGAGCTGAGGATATACCGCGCAATGAATAATGCCATATGAGCTTATTAGGGGCTCCTAATTATGATACCGGTAGTCCTAAGACCAAGGAGGCGTCTTCTTCTTCAAGTACAGCTTGGACTAGCTCTTGATTCTAACACTTTTGGTCCGTTATAAGTTGATGCACTCACCAAATGTCAGGAGGGGCAGTAGGTTCCACATTAGCTTGGAATGGGCAGTGAGAGGGAATCCAACTATCTATTCTAATTTTAAGGTTTACTCCACTCCCAACCTGCCACCTCATTCCTTTCCTTAATAATGTTCTCCTTTTCAGCATGCTATTCCAACCCCAAGACGGGTTAGTTCCTGGTAAAGCCTCTATGAAGCTCGTGTAGGGGAAGTACTGCCCCTTTAGTAGCTCATAAAATAATGAATTACCTCCCTTAACAAGCTTCCATCCCTGTTTCGCAAGCATAGCCAAATTGAACTTCTCTAGATCTTTGAATCCAAGCCCAACACCATCCTTTGTTTTGCACATTGTCTTCCAACTATACAAATGAATTTTTCTATGATTATCAGATTGTCCCTACCAAAACTTGGCAATCAATTTATTAATATCCCTGCAGAGAGAACTTGGGAGTTTGAAGCAAGCCATAGTGTATATTGGGATAGCTGTTGCTACTGATTTTACCAAAATTTCTTTTCCTGTTGGTGATAGACATTTAAACTTCCATCCTTGAAGCCGGGCTGCAAACTTATCTCTGACTTCTTGGAAGGTCATTCTCTTTGGTTTTGTGACTAAGAAGGCAAGCCAAGATACTTATCTTGACCACCCATCTTTTCAATATTTAGTCTTTGTGATAGAGCATTCCTGAGCATAGGAGGTGTATTGCGGCTAAAGAATAAGGAAGACTTAGCAAAGTTGACTTGTTGCCCGCTTGCTACTTCATACTTTCTAAGAATATCATTAATAGTAGTGCATTCCTGTAGAGTTCCTTTTCAAAAGAAAATGGAGTCATCGGCAAATAGTAGATGAGTAAATTGGATTTTTCAGCTTCAATAAACAAAGTAGAAAGTCCTTCAGCATAAATTAAAAATGGATAGGGAGAGAAGGGATTGCCTTGTCAAAGCCCTCTTGTTGGTTTAAAAGAAACCAAGTAGTTCACCAGAGATTGAAATTGAGTACGTAACAGTAGAGATTATTTCCATAATCAATCTAACACACCAAAAATTGAGTAGGTAACAGTAGAAACTCCACCTTGATTGCCATATCATACTTGTGACCTCTGCTTCTAGATTTAAGAAAGTGCATTAATTCATGAGCAACAAGAATGTTATATGATATCAGAGGACCTTGTAGGAAGGCACTCTGATTGTGGCTAATAATGGCACTCATAATTGGTTTGAGCCTGTGCACAATCACCTTGGATATAATTTTATAGAAGACTAAGCAAAGACTAATAGACCGAGTAAAGTATATGCCGTATTAACTATGTTTGGCACAAAATCTGGTTAGAAGGTTATAATATTTTCGATTGAAACGTGCTTCTAAAATGTGGGATAAAATTAAGCCACGGGGGACAGGGCAGGAAGGGTTAAACTTGAAAAAGAAAATGCTCAGCACAGTTAGCATCTGCCAGCTTGAGACCAATCCACAACATTTTTACTCGCTCTCCCCCAAAAATATCCTATCTTGGTCCCTCTAGCGCTAGTTCATCACTAGCCAGATCTTATATCATTATTTTCATGCCAATGAAGGAGGCTTTGTGGTGAACAGCTTTGCTATCTAGTAGTTTAAGACCATCAACAGCCATTATCCGGTAATCTCATCATATTGAAGCTTCCCTGCCAGCAATTTTATTGAAGTCTCTTTCTTTATTTTTGTTTGTTCTTTTTGTTTGATAATTGATTACATATTGAAATTTGATGGTAACTGATATGGGTAAACCAAGAATCTCAAGCTAGAACTGCTAGCCAAACAAACTCCTCAAGCCGAGAGGTGAATTTCTTGGAATTACAGAGAGAGAGAGAGAGAGAGAGAAAGAAAGAGAAAACAAGGCCTTCAGCCAATTTGATTAATGTTCAAAATGTTCATCAATTACACAAATTCTGATATTAATACTGAACAAAGCTAACAGACTTAAAGAAGAAGATTACTAACTGTATTAGAACTAAATTGAACTAACAAACAATCTTAATAGAATTGCTAACAACTTTGCCAACTAATCCTCCTAGTCAGCTTTAGTTAAACGTTGTGTTTAGACTAAGCAGACTTGGTTAGCTTATGAACCCATTCGCAATGGCTCGTAACAAGCCCTCCTTCTCAGATGAATCTTTAACCTCAAGAATTGTACTGAGGAAATCTTATCTTCAAAGTCTTGTAGTCTTCTTATGTGCAATCTTCACGGTTGCCATTAGACTACTGTAGCCATAGCTCTGTTTCCTTTCTTCACAGTCCTTCTATCTAGGATAGCAACTGGTTCAAAAAGCAAATGTCTTTCATCATCAAACATAGGAAGCTGTTGTTGAGCTGGGAACTGGTTGTGATGCTTCTTCAAAAGTGACACATGAAAGGCATTATAGATCTTGGAGTCAACTGGCATCTCTAAGGCATATGCCACTTGCCCAACTCTAGTTAAAATCAAGTAAGAACCACAATATTTGGTTGCAAGTTTGGGAAAACTGGTATGATGCAGTGATCCTTATCTATACGGTTTGAGCCTTAAGTAAACTCAATCTCCTTCCTAAAATACTCTTTCTGTCCTGTGCTTATCAACCTGCACTTTCATCTGATTACGTGCCTTGATTAGATGGTACTTCAACATCAGAATAACCGCTTCTTTTGTTGTTAAGGACCTATTAATAATGTCAGTGTTAAAGTATCCCTTGCTATAGACCACATATAAAGGTGGTTCTTGTCCAAACAAAGCCTAATATGGGGTCATGTTTATGGCAAACTGATGTGAGGTGTTGTACTAGTATTATGTCAAAGGAAGCCATTTTTCCCATTGTTTAGGTGAATCACCTGCAAGGCATCTTAAGAAAGTTTCAAAGGATCTATTCATTACTTCAGTTTAACCATCTGACTGAGGATGGTAAGTTATAGAGTGAATTAGTTGAACTTGATGTAGCCTGAATAATTCCTTCCAGAATTGAGACATGAATACTAGATCTCTATTAGACACAATTTCATGGAGGCAGCCATGGATTTTGTAAATGTGGTCCATATAAGCCTAAGCTACTCTCAAGGCTGTGTAAGGATGTTGTTGTGCCAGAAAATGAGAGAATGTAGATAGTCTACCTACTATCACCCAAATGAATGACTTGCCTTCTAACTTTGGAAGACCCTCAATAAATTCCATTAAAATGGAACTCCATATTCTGTTGGGTATTAGGAGAGGTTACAACAACCCTGGAGAAGCCATATTTTCACCCTTATGTTACGCCCCTTACGGAGGCATGACTAGCCGGAGGATTGGATAACTAAACTTCCGTAACTCTGACTTTAAAACAAAGTAACGAACTTGACTCTTGGCCCATCCAAAGGATAAAAGTAACTTTCATAAAACAAAAATTCGTAGTAAAATTTTATCTTCTAAATCAGTTAACAAATTACTGAAATTTTTTGATAGAGGTTCCAAACAATGTGGAACATGCCTCAAAACACAAACACCTATGTTCCTGATTTCACACAACACTAACACAAAGACAACAAGGAGCTGCGCTTCTTCTACCTTTTTAATCCAGAAGAAAAAAAAAAAAAAAAAAAAAAACTAGACTCTTACATCATACTAAAATTAGACACCTCACGATTCTAGTATGACTGCAAACTTTCATCATTGACTGCAAGTTTAAGATCCTAGAAATACTTTTTCGTACTTAATCGGCAAGTCACAAGCTCGGGGACGCCATGTACCGAACTCCTGTTACTAAAAAAAAAAAAATTCACAAAAGATGGGTGAGTCCTATGGACTCTATGAGTGGAAAATCGTATCCAAAGGGTACTAGCATCACCCAACACAAACGTATAACATATATAATAATCTCATATAACATTGTTCATACTTTAATTCACATTACACGTAAACATTATAATCGTGATAAATTCACAATTTATATGATCCACACTATCACAAATCAATCAGAGAAATAATTCTTAAATGAACCAATTTTCTGTTATAAACCCCCTCCCCACAACAAAGCTTTTATATCCAACAAAAATAAAGCAATAAGGACTTGTCAATAGCTTCAGTTGTTTGCCCACAAATGGAAAACTCACGCTCAAGCAAGAAGAAGGCAAGGGATGGTATTTGAGACTGAACACAGTCAAAGAGTGGAAAAAAAAGGAAGACTAGGTCGGTGTAGATAAAGAAAAAGAGACAAAGATAATATGATATAATAATATATGCTTATGGTCTAGCTTTGCTCCTTAAATTGGTGGTGGACAATCAATTTCCACATAAAAAAAAAGGTTATATACGTATATACATATTGCTTCAAGTCTTAATGAATCAATAATATAAAATAATAAAATTAGTTCCTAATCACATGTGTGTGTATATATCTTATTTTACTTTATCATTTTTGTTTTCACCCATCAATAATACTTATACCATTAACTTTAAAATTTTCCAGTTACCTAATAAGGTAATAGCAAAAATCTCTTAATTACATAAATATATATATATATATATATAATAAAAATTAATTCTTGCTTTATTTCTTTATTTACTTATTCAAGTATTCAATTACGTAAACTTTACTTTGTGTAACATTTTATTTACATATTCACAACTAGTCATGTACAAACATTCTAACATGTATGTTAATGTATCGGGTTATTACACCTTAAACCTTTGACAAACTTCACAGCACCTAATGAAATTCCTCACTTCCTTTTGCATTCCCTTCCAATAAAAATTGTTGCTCAATCTTTTTAAAATGGCATGTACTTCAGAATGCCTTCCTTGAGCACTGGCATAAAACATTCTCAGTAGTTCTTCTCTTGTGTCTTTGTCATTGCTAATTCCCAACATCCCTTTCCTTCTGAGTTGACCATGCTCAATGACCACATAATTCTTATGGTTACCCTAGTTATTCCTGACTTCTTCCATTAGTTTTAGGATTTTGTCATCAAGCTAATAGCTTGCCACTATCCTTCCAACCAAATCTGTGGTTACTGTCTTTATCATGCTATACTCTAGACAAAACATATGCCATATTGTTGTTTTTACCCTTCTTATATTGGATCTCATAGTCCAATCCCATAAGCTTTAATAACAATTTTTGTAACATTCTATTACATTCTTTCTGTTATAATAAATGCTTTAGGGCTTGATAATCAGTCTTGAATATAAAATGCTTGTTTGTGAAATATTGTTTCCATTTGTTGACAGCATACATCATGGTAATTTGCTCTTTTTCATAAGGAGATAATGCTAGATGCTTAGGTCCTAAAGCCATACTAATGAATGCTATAGGATGACCTTTTTGTATAAATACAACTCCAATACCTCCACCTGAAGCATCAGTCTCTAGGGTGAATACTTCCTTATAATCAGGTAATGCTAATACAGGTGCCTAGGTCATGACTTGTTTTAGACATAAGAAGGCCTTCTCAGCTTCTTTGGACCATTCAAAGCAATTCTTCTTGAGTAACAAAGTTAAACTACTGTCGATCTTGCCATAATCTCTGATGAATCTTCAGTAGTAACCTGTTAGGCCATGAAACCCTCTTAGTTCTTTCACTGTTATTGGTACTAGCCATTTGGTCATAGCTTCTATTTTCTTGACATCAACAAATACCCTTGCAGCTTTAATAATTTTCCCTAAGTAATCCACCTATAAGTTGCCAAATGTACATTTTCTTTTTCTTGGCAAACAATATATTAACATTGAGAATCTTTAATACCCTCTTGAGGTGCTCCAAGTGTTCTTTCCATGATTTATTGTACACCAGTATGTCATCAAAGAATACCAAAACAAATTTTCTTAACAAAGGCCTGAATATGTGATTCATTAAGTCTTGACATGTTGCTGGTGCATTAGTCAAGCTAAAAGGCATGACAATGAATTCATAGAGCCTTTCATGAGTTTTAAAAGCAGTTTTGTGTAAATCTTTTGGCTCCATCCATATTTGATGATATCCACTCATTAGATCAAGCTTTGAAAAATACTTACCTCCCTGTAACTCATCTAGCAACTCCTCAATGAGAGGTATTGAAAACTTGTTCTTTAATGTCAAGTTATTAAGCTTTCTATAATCAATGCAAAATCTCCAACTTTCATCCTTTTTCTTCACCAAAACTAGATGAGAGGAAAAAGAGCTTTTACTTGCCCTGATAATCTCGTTATCCATCATTTCTTTCACCAACTTTTCAATTATATCTTTTTGCAAAGGCCCATATCTATAGGGTCTCATGCTAAATGGTGCAACCCCCCTCTTTTAATACAATCTTATGATCAAATTGTCTTTCTGGAGGTAGTGCCTTTGGTACCTCAAAGATTACAACAAACTCTTCTAACAATGAGTTCATCTCTTGTTGATTGGTTTCATACTCCAACAATTTGACAAAAAAAAGCAGACTCCTGTATTGCCTTTTGCACCTTGACTGCCATGGAATTACTTGTATAAGCGTGCAGGAATCCTTGGATACTGGATTCATTGAAACTCCTTTTCCATCTTCCATAACCACTGTAGAGTTGAAATGCCCTTGTAACAATACATTTTGCATGGCATCACCAGGAAGTCTGTAGAAAATTTAGCACCAGATATAGACCATGGTAACTATCTGCATAAGGTAGAAATTATCAAACTGCTTCCATTGGCTACCATGACTTCTTTTTCTGAAATTTGTTACATCTTTAACCCAACCTCTTAGCGAGGTGTGTGTAAATGAAATTGTGGGTACACCCACTATCAATTAATATGGTCCTCTTCTGTTCCTTGACATATCCTAATATCTTCATAGTCTGGAACCTTCCTACCTTACAGTCATTGTTAATTACCCCTATGAGAGCATGTATTGAAATGGCAACTTCTTTCTCCATTTTTTCTGACACATAATCAGAAAAATTTATAACCTTATCCAACTCTTTTGCATCCTCTTCCTTTTCACAGTAATGGTCATTAAGCTTTGACTATTCCTACACTTATGCCCCTAACTAAATCTATCATTACAACAGAAGCTTAGTCTTTTTCTTTTTCTTTTTTTTTTCTTCCATTTCTACTTTAGTTTTGGTTAGAGGTGGTTTTCTGGTAGTAAGGTTGGATTGGTAACTATGGTTGCTTGTATTGCTAACAGGTCTTATATTGGTAGATTGGTTAGAATTCACAGAGTTGATGGGTAAGGATTTGTAAGAAGAACCTTGTTAGTTTCTTGGATTAAGGAGTACATTTGGAAGGAACTTAGCAGAAGGTGATGGTAAGGAGTTTGGATGGGGGCATTGTGAGTGAAAGGTATCAGGGTTTTACTACTGTAATTCACACTCTTCCTGTATATAATGGAATTAAGTAGTTTTTCTTGTACTTTGGCTAGTTTCATAGCCTTTGATAAAGAAGGAATTTCCACCAGACTTATTCCATGAACTATATCTTCTTTAAGGCCTCCAAGATAATGGTCTAATAAAACTTCTTTAGGTATACAATATCAATTCTTTAACATTTCAAAAGTACCTTTTTATTCCTCTACACCAGCTACTTGTTTCAGGTATCATACAGGTCTGGTTAAGATGTTACCTTGAAACCTGACTTGTAGTTCATGCACCAGTTCATCCCAAGGAGATCTCACCATGCATCCTTCTTCCAAATAACCTTGATACCACTCAAAAGGCTTGGTACCAAGTTCATAGCTGCAATTCTAACCTTCATTTCGACAGGAGTTTGGTCTACCTCAAAGAACTCTTGGCATTTGAACAACTAATTCTTGAGATTATCACCCTCAAACTTAGGGAACTCCACTTGTGCAGCTCTTTTCATTAGGTGATACTCTCTGGTATCAACAGCCATAAGACTTGCAGGTGGTACAATAGGAGGAATCTACCCCATGGCTGGAGATGGTTGGACTGGACGAATTGGAAGGGCCACTAGAGGTGATTGGTGGCTGCTTTCAACCTTGTTTCCGTGCACGGCAGTCACTGCCTCCATTAATGTCTGAAACTTTGCATTAGAATTTCCCTTCAGCTCTAATAGAGATGAATCAATGGCCATGAACCTTAACTATATAGTTTATATTCTTGTATCTAAAGCTACAAACTTCTGGTCGATAGTCATTGCACTGACGTTCACCATTGTTGTTCCACAGCCGATGATCAAAAGCTCTAATACAACTAATAAGTCTAAACCAAGAATCTCAAGCTAGAATTGCTAGCCAGACGAACTCCTCAAGCTATGAGGTAAAGTTCTTGGAATTACACAAAGAGACAGAAAAAGAAAGAGAAAACAAGGCCTTTAGCCAATTCGATTAATGTTTAAGATGTTTATCAATTACACAGATTCTGATATTAATACTATACAAAGTTGACAAACTTAAAAAAGAGGATTACTAACTATATTAGAACTAAATTAAACTAACTAACAATCTTAACAGAATTACTAACAACTTTGCCAACTAATCCTCTTGTCAGCTTTAGTTAAACGTTGCATTTGGACTAAGCAGACTTGATTAGCTTATGAGCCCATTCACAATGGCTCGTAACATAAAATTTTTGGCATTCCTCTAGGAAATGTGTAAGTAATATCTTTCATTAAGTTACTAACTACACTAAGCGATGCATGTTGGATTCTACTTAATTTCTAACAATGCAGAACCAAAGGCAGAGACATGGATGAGAGGGAAATAGCATAGGAGAGAAGCTAGAGGGAAAAAGGGTTAGGGCCACTAGGGCATACTCACAATCTAATTAAACAACTCTTTGAATAGAAAAATACAAAATATACATTTAATCTGGCTTATTAAAAGGAAATGGGGGATATAATGAAATTGTTGATAGAATTTCTTATTTGTGAAGCAATTCAATGATTCAAACTAGTGCTTGAAATATAGGACCTAAGATGTTGATATACCTTTTATTTCCTTGGCCTTCTCATTAAATGAATAAATCTCTATTGTTACAACCTATTTATTTGAAAATGCAAAAGAAATAGAATTTGATGCATTCTATTATATAGCATTGATTTGGATTTTTCCTTCTTCTTCTACTTGCAGCATGAAAAGCACCCAATGCATAACAATGTGTCATAGAGGAAGCATCTTTATCTTCAAGATGGTGTTAGCACCGGACTTATTTGGTGATTTTTGATCAATTGAGCACTAACACAACTAATAGACTGGGTCATCTAACTGAATTTAGGCTTAATTCAAATTTTTTCAATTGGGTTAAAACCAATTTAGTAGACTGCTTAGTTACTAGAATTAAGCCATATCCAGTATTTTTATTCAAAAATAATAAAGGATAATGGAAGAGTTTCAAATCCCCTTGAAATAGAGATTTTCGGTTAGGATTTCAGTTGAAAGGATAAGGATGTTGGGAATGGTTCAAAGGTGGAGATAAAGATAAGACCTATTTAAACTGGTTCAAGTTTGGTTTTTCAATAAGCCTGGACACTTATTGGGCTTATGGACTCATTGAAGCAAAATTTGGTCAGTCAGCTGCGTAGAGTTATTGGCTCTGCCGAGTTAAACCAAGTCAATGGTAGTTTAGTGCATTTAAACCGCATTCAACGTCAAACCCTATTTCTAAGGGATAATGAAGATATGGGGCATCAGAAAATCGTTATTGGGCTAGTTGAGGCAGAAATTAGTTGCTAAAAATCCGAGCATATCAGTTAATAGGGGCTATAACCCACTTCTGTTGTTAGCTATGTTCCTAAATTGGTGGATGCCTAGTTAGAAAGTTAAGGGAGAACGTGACAGATAGACTTAGTGGGTTAACGGCTAGTTTTTCTTGTATAAATAGGATTAGAGTCATCAAGTGTAAGCACTCCAGCAGTCAAACAACAACAATCTAACTTCAATGCAATTCCTATTTTACATTCGTATCTCTTTATTGACAATATTTCTTTACATGCTTTATCTGTAGTATCTTTTTATATGTTTTATTGCACTTATTTATTACTTTCCTTTACAAATTTATGCCCAATAGTTATATTCTAATCATGCCAAACTACTAGGAGCTTTTTATAGTATCCTATTAACCAATTATCTAAGAAATAGAGTCCATTTCTTAGCCAAATTGTTTGAACGTGGGAATGAATCAAGAGTTGCGAAGTTAGCCAAGTCACCTCAGCTAATCTCCATAAAAAAATATTTCACAAACATATTTTTTGGCACTCCCAAGTGGGACCAAAATGACTAATCTCTTGAGAGATTTGTTATTGGTCACGATTTTAATTAGCGCATGCAATTGCTTTCTGGGAATAGTCTATCCGATATGGACACTTCACAGTCAGAAGCTAAGAAGAATGGTCGCCGAAGACAAGACGACCCTCAAGTTTCACAACCTACTGAAATTCCTACTTCGGTAGCACCATCTCCTCAACCAAGGATCGTTATACTAGCTGTGGAAGGAATATCATCTCCTCAGTTGAGGATAATTGCACCAACTATAGACGGAGATGGAACATCTACATAGCCTATAGTGATGACCACTTCTTTTATCGTCGACAGATCGATTTAGGGCTTAAATAATTTGATGTACTAGATGTCAAAACAGTTAGTCGAGATTATGAAGTCGATGATGCACAATGAGGTGAACAATGTCTAAGAGCAAGTTTGAAGGATTGCCTAACAGACGAAAAAGTATTTTGCAACCTCTTTCAAAGCCGGGCAACCAGTTCAGCAGCCATCAGACAGTTCCGTTCTTGGTTACATCCAGGGGCAAGTGGTTACTGAACCTATCAGTCAAGTGGCATAGCCGATTCCACAATATGAGCAAGTTCAGATAGCCAGAAGACCGCCAGCTGTGTTAGGTACTCTTGGATTACCATCTATACCAACTAGTTTCTAACCCGACAATTTTTAATGCTATGCCACAGTAAAGTTCGGGTACACTTCAGCTGCCATATGTAAAAGATGTAGCTACATGAAGATAATGGAGCACATGCACAAGATGCAAAGCAATTGGATTGGTCAAAGAAGATGGATTAATTCAGTTGAAAATTAATTCTATCTACAATATTGAATATTAATTCAGTTGAAATACTAGCATATATGTATCACTTCTATTTTGTTTTCAACATTCGAAGCTCTATAAATATTTTTTTAATATTAAAAGGTTAAAAAATAGGAGAGTAATGATAAAAGTTGAAACTTGAAATGAAAAATATACTATTCAACTGCAATTCAACTGCAGTAAAAAAAAAGTTCACTTATCAAACAACATTATATATATAAGTTGTTATAGTAACATGAAATTTAGTAATACATAAAAAATAAAACGAATTCAGCCTATATCATCAGTTAAAAAACAATATAATCATTCTAAATAAAAGTAATTCTAAGAATTAATAATTAAAAAAAATTAAAGTTGAACAAAGAAAAATTGATACAATGCACTTATGCACACATCAGAGTTTGCAAATTAATCACAAATATTTACCTCATAAGAAAGAGAATAGATGGAAAATTGAATAAATGTATCAGTGGGTCCCACTAAACTGACTTTCATGACAAATTATTTATTCAAGGGTAAATTAGTCTTGTCGATTATTATGCATTTAATAGACTCTGAATAATACAAAATCAAGCTGTGGGAATAACAACCGCAGGAAAAAAAAAAATAAATAGAAATATATAACCAAAGAAAGGAAAAACAATAAGTAAAATTAAAACAATGCATTTTTTTTTTTTTGGTTTTGTTTTGTTAAAGTAAGCTGATGTACAGGAGATAATCCAACTTATCCAGTTAAAGTGATACATATCACGTTGCTGTTTGTTGACAGTATTTCAGTGTGGTGGGTTTGAAAATGGACCTTGACAACAAACCAACGACGTTTGGACAAGAAAGTGGACTTTTGTGACGAAAGCGTGGTTGCTTCAACAATTTAAACCAATAATAATAAATCAAAGCATTTCTATCATTTATGATTTTAATTTTTGAGATAATATTGATCATTTGCGAAGTTTTATACTATCCGTAATAAGATTATAATATACGTGATTGTTAGTATTAAAAACACATGATCATAATTCATTATTCATTTATAATGTAAAAGTAATTTATATTAACATGTGATTAAATATTAATTTTTTATTACTACTATCGATAAATAGAATTATAATATTTCAGTGTATTTGACTAAAATCAAGATATTAAAGACCTGGGTAGGTAGGTTGTTATGTGAAGCAAAATTGATACATCTCGTTGGCACTTATAAATTAACTCTAGTGTGATTTATATAACATTTAATTATTTTAAAATATAAATTACTGCTTTTAATAAATTTAAAATATTATGGATCAATATAAAATGAATCTAAGTATTTGTACCAAAAATAAAATGTCAAGTTCTAAAAAATGAATAGGCACTTGAGTTTAGATTGGGTATTAATACTGGTTAGAACTTGGATAGAGTTGTTAAACTTGATTACTGAAAATAATAATATATAGGTCATGAAACAACAAACATAAAAATAAAAAATATATATAAATACTTCATTCAAACTTGTCAAAATAATTATGGATATTAATATATATATTATAAACTAACACGATTTTACCTTCATTGTTTGGATTTAATATTTTTCCATTCTCCTTTTTTTGGTTTTCAAACAAGTTTAACCTGATAAAATTAGTAAAAAGTATATTTTATAAGGTCATAATTATAAAATAAAAAATAAAACAATTCATAAATTGGAATGATAAAAGTATAAATTTAAGAGTTAAAGTACAATTTGCTCAAAATTATTAAGAATGAAAATAATAAAAATATAAATTTTTAAGGGTCAAAGTAAATTTTTCAAAAATCCTGTAAGGACCATGACCTCTTAACGTCTCCATATGTAGTTTCAATTTCCACCTCTCTAAATGAGTATTTCTTATTTATTGATAGTGTAAAAATAATTTACATTGACAGTACAATATTAAAAAAAATAAAAAATAAACTATTACTCTAAATGAAAAATTAACCTGTTAATTTATATCATAATAGATTGGTACACAATTGTATCATATATGAAATCAGCAAAATTTGCCATAAAACTTATTAACTTTGACAAAACGACCCCACTTGGCTAATAAAGCAAAATAATCTTCAGATTTTCCACACGAATCGAAATCTCCGCGTGAGAGGCATGTCATTTATTGAGAAATGATATTATTATTTTAAGGCAATAATTGCCCCACATCCCATTTTCAATGAGATATCAATTTCTATTAAGATATAATTATTTTAAATATTTTATGTTTAAAATAACTTATTTATTGTTTTAGTCCTTAAGATTATACCAATTTTTATTTTGATCCTTAAAAAATTATTTTTTCTAATCAAATCTTTTAGGATTTAATTTTTTTCTATTTTGGTTATGCAAGACTTAATTTTTATTTTTTTTAAAATTGAATTCTTAATCAAGTAAAAATATTAAATTTCGATAGAACATCATATAATTAGTTGATATGATTAAAAATACATGAAAAGAATTTGATGTAGTAAGAAAATTTTGGTTTTTAGAAAAAAAGAGTTTGGGTTTGAAATTTGAAGTTAAGGAAATAAATTTATCTAATAATTGAGTCAATATTCATGCAATTTTTCTTTTCATACATTAATCTTTATTTTTTTATCATCTCCTTTAAATATGCAAGCTAATTTTTTACAATTTTATCTCAATTTAATAATTTTAACTTGATTAAAAATTAAATTATGAAAAATTAAACTTAGAGAACCAGAATAGAAACAATTGAATCTGAAAAGGCTTGATTAAAAAATAATAATTCCTTAAGAACCAAAATAAAAACCGGTGTAATCTTCAAGTAGAGGAATGAAAAGACATGAGATAGGAAGTTATTCTTGCTCTTAGCAGGGTGGCAGACTGAAAAAGAAATTTATAAAATAAATGGTAAGCTAGGCCAAGTGGAAAATTTCAGTCACTACCTACGTACATGAATCATCACATCATACCATTCATGCAGCATCATGCAGCCAAACATTCATTCATACAAGCAGCCATTAACTTGCATGCCATTAACTCAAAAAAAGGAAACCGTAAAATAGTAAGTAATTAAGAAAGGAAGCAAGGATAGATATGTTATTTGTGTTAGTCCTCGAATTTTGAGAACAAAATTCTTAAAAGGGGAAAAATTGTAATATCCAGCACATGGAGTGCAAGGTTGTGTGCAGCCTCTTACTTATATCCATGACGGATCATAATGAAGTTATTTTTCAAGATTAGAGCCACAATGAATATGTTTAATGGACTGGTTTGATCTTCTATAGGAAATGCCAAATCAAATTAAAATGTTATCTTTGTGTCACAGCTTGAAGTAATTTATCAAAGATTTGCCTTCTAACTCCTTTGTAAAGAACCTTTTCATAAACTCATTGAATATGAATCTGGTAAAGAGCTGGCTTCTCTGTAGATGTTAGCTCTGGCAATGGTCCAAATAGATTAGCCGTTTGTTTAACTAACAATCATTTCAATGGGGTGAGTAGGTGCGTTTCACTAAAAATTTCATGTTCTTATTTTGTTGTTAACTCAACAACTTGCAATAAATTAGATTAAATTACATTTCTCATTCTTCTTATTTGCTCAATAAAATATTTTCATCTTGTTCAAAGATTTTCAATATCATTCTTATAATTTTAAAATTAAATCACATGTACCTTACTTCCATGGCAATACGAACTAATAAAAAATTATAACACTACTTCTTTTTAATAATAAAAAGGTGAACTATAAAGTTTTTTTTACAAAATTGGATACTGAATGCCCAACCCTAACGACCACTCCAATTCGTCCTATTGCAGATTTTTACTGCTAAAAGTAGCAACTGGCAGGAAGGACAAAATGTGGGTAATGTTATTGGAAATTATATTAGGCCTCCAATACCGACTTTGCAACAGGTATCATCGACAGTGAGACAACACGAATACAACTTTCTAAAATCTTAGTCAAGCCCAAATGATAAGTTTTTGTGTGTTACATGTTTTAACTTTAATAAAGTATATTTTAAAAAATGTAGTTCTTTTTCCCATTGAAAAATGAGGCCCTTTTAATAATTTATTATTTTTACATTTTAACTTTAATTCTTTCAGCTTCCTATTAGTGGTATGCGCATATGCATACATCTTATGTATATATTTTATCTTAATTTGATAAAAAAAAAATTTATATATTAAAATGGTGTAATAGAATAGGAAAGTAGAAAGTGGAGAGATTATTGTGTGGTAGTTATTAAGTGACTAAATAGATTTATTAATTGAATTAATATGTTAAATATGTGTATATTATATAATAGGAAACCACAAGGGTCTTCTGACTTTTATAATAATATATATATACTAGTGGCCTGATGAATATACTTGCAAAAAGATATTTGTATATTAAAAAGGTGGGAGAGAGTACGAAAGTGATTACGTCACTGTTTAATAATTATCAAAATTTGTGAATACAATTTATTAATTGAATTTATTTTTTAAATAGATGTACATTATATAGTGCTTAGGTCTCCCACTTTTATAATATATATTTATTTTTTTTCAAAATAATTGTCAAATTTAAATATGTAATAAAAAAATCAACTCCTATTTTTTCCTCTTTTGTATTCATCAAAATATCATTCTTAACTCTGCATTAAAATTATAATTTCAAAATATAAGAAAAGCTTAACTACTGTTATAGTCCTTCAGGATTGCATTAGTTTTTAATTTAGTCATCCAATAATTTTTTCGGTCAATTTCATCATTTGGGATTCAGAATTTTTCAATCAAGCTATATTTTTTCATTCTTATGTTATACATAAATAAAGTAATTCTACAAAATTTAATGATAAAATAACCCAAAAATGTTTTACAAAATATAAAAATAACTTATATACGTTATTAGATTTATGGGTCATTTCGTTAATTCATAACATGTAATAGAAGAATTGAACTTAATTGAGAAAATTTGAATCTTGGAGGATAAAATTGATTGAAAAAATTATTGGATGACTGAACTGAAAACTAATATAATCTTGAAGGACCAAAATAGTAGATAAGCCTATAAAAAAAGATATGTATGCTTATGGTATAAAATCAAATAAGCTTAATGATATTACTTTTTAAATATATATTTTACAAGACCTCAGTAAAATATCAAAAACTATAAATAAATAAATAAAAAAACAAAAATTGAAGAAGGGATTATACTATTCGAAAATAAATACATACTCATTTCATCATTTAATTCTTTCTTTTTTAATATAGCAAAGATTGATAATATTACTACAGAATTATTTAAGACAAAAGTAATCATGCACCAAGTAGCACGAAAAATAACTTATAATTGAAAGATGAATCATCTAATGAAATATTATTTGTCACTCGTACTAAAAATATTCTTTAGTAATTTTTATTTATTATTACTAAGTTGTATCCCACAACACAGTCATGCCCACCTCATAGATCTAAATTATACTATTTTTATTAATTTTAAATAATAATAATAAATAAAATATTAAATTGCATGTAAAAACATTTAAATTAAATATACCACTATTATTACTGTTATTATTATGTAACATAAAACTATTGTTATAAAATTAATACATTTAAAAAATATATATAGTCACATTTGCGAGCATATGTACATTTTAAAGTTTTTTTTTTAGTTATATTTAAGATGAGTTAATGTGTGAGTGAAAGTGGGTAGTTATTAAGGGATAAAAAATGAAAGAGCTATAGTTGGTATGTGAGTAGATGAGCAATGGATAGTTTATTAGGAGAGAAAAACTATTTTTTAAATTAATTTAAGTTGGATTAATTATTTTATACTATTCTAAAGTAGGAGAACATAAGGTCTTCTGACTTTTAGAATAGTATAAATATAGATATGTAACATTATATAAATAAATTATATATGGCATACAATTATCAAGAAAATACAATTATTGAATAATTTAAAGTAAATATATTAGCTTAGTAATAAATTATAACTACTGAACTACATTTATTAGCTCATCAAATAAACATAACCAATAACTATTAGCATAAATTATTGAATAATTTAAAATAAATTTAATAAGAATTAACAAGAAATATAACTACCACACCTTAAAACTTGATATTTGCTTCAAATAGGTGAGAGGGGGGGTTGAGTGAGAGAATGAAAATATTGTTAGAGGTGTGAATTGTTGAGAGGAAGGAGAAAATTGTTAAAATAGCGAAAACAATTAAGAAAATGGCTTCACTTTAAAAAAAATAGCATCAAGAACATGTAAAAAAAAATTGCAATTCGAATTTTGTGATTATTGCAGGGTTAAATTAGTAAAAAAGAAAAAAAAAATAGGCGCTTTTGCATCAAACGTGCAATGATAATTCTCATTGGGCGCTTTGCAGTACTCGACTTTGCCATGAAACGCGTATTTTAGATTTAAAAACTAATGTTGTATTTGGTACGGCAGTGAGACAGAGATCATGGTCTGAAACCATGATTAAATAGGTCTAAGGTCATTCTATCTTAAAAGTGTCGTTTGTTTGGATGACTAAAAAACTGTGGTCTATGACTATGGTTGGAGAAGCTATTTTGGTGTAAAAATTACCAAAAAAGCATTTGAATTGTTTTATTTATTTCTTGATTAAACTGTTTTGTTTTTAATTTAGTTTTTATATTTGATTAAAAGTAAATTTATTTTTTATTCAGTTTTATTTTTAATTGAGATTAAATGTAACTAAAATTAAATATATAATTTTAATTGTAAATAACAATCATAGATTAATAAAATTAAAATGACACCTACCATTTTAGTTTTTATTTTTAGTAATAAAATTAAAATGACACCTACCATCATAGATTATAAATAAGACTAAAAATTTAATGGTGTCCAGCTAACATAAGCTGATTTTTAATTATATCACAGACCTCTTCCATTGAGCCTTGGATGTGGATCATTCGGTGCATTTTCATATAGTCATTGTCTCTGAAGTTCTCTTATCTAATGTACTCCTCTCGTAAATGGTCGGGCAAAACATCCAGATCATTATAATAAAGTTGAAACTCTAAATCACTTGAAACTTCCCTTCTAATGAAATTATGCACAGCCATGGTAGCAATTACGATATTAACTTGTTGTTTAAAGGAATATGTGGGCATGTCTCACAAGATGGCAAAATGTTTCTTCCAAATTCCAAACACCCTCTCCACTACGCACCTTAAACTTGAATGATGTTAGTTGAAAATTTTCTTGTCATTTTTTGGAATATTTGCGGTGTCATGGAAGTGTGGAAGATGATATCTTTCACATTTGTAAGGTGGTAGAAATCCATATGTCAGTCCATATCCTGAATCAAACCAAATAATTTCTTCCCGGAGGTGGCATTGGAAAATTTGATGAAGGATTTGTCAAAGCTTCTCCAAGTACTTGGCTATTGTGGGCAGTTCCAACCCATCCGACTAAAACATAAGTAAAGCATAAATTGAAGTCACATGTCACCATCACATTTTGTATTGTATATGCTTTCCTTCCAACAAATTCCATTTGCCGGTCTGAGGGAACATGACACTTAATATGAGTATCATTGATGGCACCAATACAATGCTGGAAAGGGCATGTATCGTCAATTCTCTCTTATTTCGATTGGAATAGAGTTGAATTTAGGATCAATTGGCTTGATGATGTCAATGGCTAACAACAAAACAATGTGTAATGCACACTTAAACAACCTATGTATTGTTTCTCCAAAGCGTTGGATCATTTCTTACAATGTACGATTCGATGCTCCTTTTCCTACCACATACAAAAACATAGCAACCATTTCTCTAATGAGTATTTTTTGTTGGTTGTAGTTGAAACCTTTGCTCGAGAATTTTGCAGAATCTCAAGAAGCATGGCATTTTCATTATGAACTTCTCGTCACAACGAATTAGATTGCCATTTAACATTTCATCTACCTGTTAGTAGTATGCCCTAAAGCCAATAACATGTGATGTTGTGGCATATTATTTTATATATAATCTTATTCATATTATTAATAAATATAAGTAGCAAACATTATCATGTATAAGAGTTATTAATTAACCATCATAAGCCCAAAGAATTAATGTAATGGAAATAAGCATCATGATGAGACCATGCTAATGAGATGTATTTCTTTTAAGCTTAATTTTTAAATGTTCCTAATCATAGGATCACTAAGTAGGGCATTAGTGAATCCGGATAGATTAGTACATATCTAGTTGGCTCAAAGAGTTGAGGGTGACTGATCTCATAGTCACTTGTATATGAGACACTAAGATAGATATGTAGGTACTCATTAGAGAATGAGTTCACTAAACTGACTTAATTGAGAACATCTATATGAAGTTTCTCTACATGTCAATAGGTAGTTCTCATGTTATAGTTGTGCAAATAATCATTTGACTTGAGACATCATAGTTATCTTGTATGTACGTCATTATACTTTGATACTATTTTTGATTTTATTAATGGGTCACCTAAGAAGTAGTAATTGGATATAACCACTTGCATATGGAGGTATGTGAATGTACAATAAAGGATCTATCACTCTTAGTAGAAAAGAGAGAATATCCTATGTAGTCTATAAAAGATTTAACTTAAAGTCTATGGCCATAAGCAAGGTGGATATTAGAATATAAGTTTCTAATTTTCCTAATGAAGTTATAATCTTAAGATTAGACACATATAATTAAATTTAGAATTTAACATTATTTCCATACCCCAAATAGATTTAATCGGGATATTGCGTGATAGAAGGATTGAATTACATGGTAACTGTTAACAGAAAGTTCAAAAGGTTCGCAACCATATTCATACTATTATGGGTAGTCATCATGTGCTACTAGGCACCAATCTTGACTTGTAGGAAACCCTGATAATTAATTAATTATCTATACATGATTAATTAATTAATCTTAATTAAATGGTGAATTAAAAAGAGTTTTAATTTAAATAATTAGAATGAGTTCTAATTTAATTAGACAGGGTCCAGTAATAAATATGTAAAAGTTATATGCCTACTGCCATCAATAGTTTGAACCTAAAGGGTCACACACAAAATGATGATATTCAACTAAGGAGAGTTTTGGGGCAATCATGTAATTATTATAGTTTGTTAGGCATTAGATTTAATTATGATTAAATCCTAATGTTAGCATAATCTTTAATGTGTTAGGATTGTCCAATACATAAGGAGGTGGCTAGTCTTTATAAATATAAGACTTAACAAACTAAAAAAGAGACAGAAGAAAAAAATAATTGTACGTACTGTACAGTGAGAGTTTCTAAATTACAAGAGAGATTCGGTAACTTGTGCTAGCACACAAGGAATCTCTTGGTAACCCGTTTCATCTTCAAGCATGAAGATCCTTAGTTGGATTCGTTCGTGTGGAATACACTTAGAGACGGGACACCTGTGTCAGTTACTGTGCTCTTGATGAATCAACAAAAAAGCGAAAATCGAATTAAGAATATGACGAAAGAATTAAAAGCCTCGGAGGTACACAGTTCTCTACTTGTTTAATTGTTAAACTATAATTAGGATCTTTCATATAATCATAAGGTGATTTCGGGTTAAAGGAATCAAAATTTTTAAATTTCGCTACACATATGATTGCCATATTTTACACTGATTCCTAACACTACCCACATGAGCCTTATTTGTGAAGAATTTGTACAAGATAATTTTGTTCTATATTTTTTAATGTGCTCATATGCATGTGCAGCTAAAATGACTAGTTGTGGTTGCTAGAAAGTAGTTGTTAGCATCCTCCTCAGTGTCATATTCATTATCATCATATAGGGATGTCATATATGCAATTAAAGCAAGTGAAAGTTACTTCACAAAATACAATTTGATAATAGCACAATTAAAAAGATTAAATAAATTTCAAATTACAATTTGGTAACATATTAATACTATATTTGATAATAAATTAGATAAGGGAAAAATTTATTTCCAAATTAGAACTAAACAATGTAGCACAATTTTAATAAATTGTATATATAGAAAGTTAATTTCCTAAATATATTTACAAAACAAAATAACAAATCTTTTAAAGAGCACGATAAATTAGGTAATAAATTCTAATACATAAAAATGAGGAGTTTGAGAGATAAAATCAACTTAAAGGGAGGAAAGAAAAAAATAAATAAAGAATATGGAGTAGTTTGAAGGTTGTGTGAATTTAAAAAGAGTTAGGAATGAGTATTTATAGAGATAGCTATAAAATAGAAAAAAAGAAAGGGAAAAAAAAAGGAAAATTTTTTTTTTAAAAAGAAAAATATTATTTATTTGACCGTTGGCCACCACCAACGGTCACATTTTTTGAAAATGAGAGGATACAATTGGGGATTTGGTATAAATTTTGAGGGCTTTTTGGCAGTAGCAACGGGGGCAGTTGGCACCGTAGCAATCACAGTGTAGGGAAGGGTTCCCCGGAGACACAAGACCCCTTCCTTAAGTTGCGCCGTTGCTGTAGCCTTCATACCAAACGGCACCTAAATCAACCTAAGCCATGGCTAAGATCTCCTAGCGTCAAATATTTTGCATAGTCCCAATAGCTTTGAGCGTTGTTTGCACATTTCTTTTATTGAGTCAGTGGAACGCTCAAGTCGAAGAAGCCTGCTAACAATCGGAACAACAATTGTGATGAATTTGGACAAATGGATAGTCGATGATTTAGAAACAAAGAAAATGAAGAACTAGGAAGGTTCTAGATTGTGGCTTTTTCAGCAATTGTGAATGTGTGGGCAATTGTTAAAAATAAGAACAAAGAAGAAGAAAAATCGCTTATTCTAATGACACCTTCATCTATCAACTATGGATGTCCTTTTAAGTTAGGAATGACAATCATCCGAGCTTGAGAATAGAGTTTTAGCAAAGCTCAGCTTATCAGATTTTAGACAAATTTTATTTCAACTCCTGTTTTCCATAAGCACACGAACTTGTTAAAGGCTTATGAAGCTTAAACCCCAATCTTAAGCTAGGCTCATTAAAGGCTCCTTAAAGATTTTTCAAAAATTATCTTAGTCAAGGAAAATTGAATCTAAAACCAACTATTGAGCTAAATGAGTAAATTACCACAAAATCAAGTTTCTTATTGTGTTATTTTTTACATATAAATATATTTATCTAAATAATAAAAATATAAATAATATGAAATAAGACAACTCACATCGAATAGTGTCGAATAGTGCACTATTTGACTTCAAATTCAAATAATGTTACTCAAATTCAAATATATTACTGAATATTCATATTCGAATAGGTTGAATAGTACTCGAATAGTCTGAATAGTACTTCAATAGCTCATAATACTATACAAGTTTAATGTATGTTAGGTTGTTCACGAGAAAGAATATCTAACAAGTTTAAGGGGTCCTTAATTATCATCTTGCTTAGTTGTAGTGAAATAATTTCCCCTTGCCTTATGGTTTAGAAATCTACTTGTGAAGTTTAACATTATCATGGAATTTAATTGCAATTATGAACCCCAAGAGAAAAGAGGTTGGATGGTAATTTAGTTATTTTTAAATATTGTAAGTCATGTCGTACTAACACTTTTATGGTTCTAGTAACATAAAGAAAAGAAAAAGGGTAAACAGGATCAGATTTTATGAGTTAAAGAAAACAGGTATTTCGGTATCTTATGGACTAAATTAAATTAAGAGTTCTAAAGAGAAAATGTAGCTTAAGGTCTTGAGATGATATCTACAAAATTTTGTAACCTGCTTCTAAGTATATTTATCGGTAGAGCTATTGTATTATAGCTAGGTTTGTGCAGGATTTTAGGTGAGCTTCAACCAATCTAGAGGACTTTGTCGAGTGTTGTGGTTGGAATTAGCTTAAGACCTCTTAATGAGACTTGTTCCTAACATATTAAGGTAAAATTATGGAATGGTGCAGATCTTAATTCCATGTTATGTATATTTTGGAGGTGCTGGAAGTCATGGTTGTGATTTTCAGCTTTGACTGAACCTATTTTAAAGTAGTTGATGTTAGAGGGTCTTAAAGGATGAATTAGGAGTAGAATTCTAAAGATTAAATGTTCCTAGCATCTTGATAAGATAGATTTGAAAGTTTCATAATTTTTTTCCCAAGTATGAGAATTCTATAAGTATTGGAATCAGAGGTTGGCTACTAGGAATTATACGAGTGCCCTGTTTTTGTTCATGTGAGGAATTGAGTAGGGTCAAGACTCATTTTAGGAGAAATTTATGAATAATAAATATAGCTAACTTTTTAAATATAATGTTTCAACTTGGTTTTGTTGAATTTGGTTAAGTATATAAGTGGAAATCAACATATCTTCAAGGTAGTGTGAAAAATGCCTAAAATAGGTAAACTTTAAATAAATATTTGAAACTTAGTAATTCTAAATTTTTGTAATTAAAATGTTATAACTTAAAAAATGGACAAACTAAGTGATACTTGAAAATTTTAATTGCAGCTCCGGAATTCATTGTTACGCCAATAAAGCACGTGAAAGTAAGAGTAAGTGGTAAATGAGATCGATAAACAGTGAGCGGTTAACTATTACCCTTTGATTGCTAGATTATTATATGTAATTGTACGTGAATTTGAATATATGTGTTATATGGAAAAATAAGCATGTGCATTGTCTCATTGAGTTATTTGAATTATGGTGGATGTTTGTAATTGTTTGTGGTTGATAAAGGCCAATAAAATGAATTTTCTAAAAAAAAAAAATTTTATTTCCAAAATTGAAATCCATGTGCACTTAGGGTATTTTAATTTGATATTAATCTGATATTATGATTCTAATAAGTGTTTTAAAAAAATTGAGTGTTCAGCCCCAGTGGAATGAATTAGTGTACGAAGAATTAACCTATTATGTGAGAGCGTAAATGCTTGGTAGGGGAGATACTATTGTATAGGGTTAAGTTACTCGATTAGCTCTTTATTTGATTTTTGTGCTTTAATTGAATTATACAAAGTACTACTTGAACTATGCTTGTTAAACTTATATTTCCAGTAATCATGTACATGTAACCTTAGTGGCTTTGAAATTTATGATATGTGGATATTAATTGACTATATATTATATACGTGTGTTGAGTAATGCCAATACTCTTTGAATATTATTTTTCACTCACTGAGTCCGTAGGACTCACCCTTCTTTGTTGATTTTTTTTTTTAGTAATATGATTTCAATGGACGGCAATTATTGATACCGGGCTTGTCGAGTGTTTGACGACGTATATTTGGAATCTCATACTTGAAGTCAATGATGAAAGTTTGCAGTTACACTAGAGTTGTGGGTTGTCTGATTTTGTGTTATGTAATAGTCTAGTTATTTGTTATTGGTGATATGACTAGAGCGAAGCTCCTATGTGTAATTTTGTGGTTATTGTGATCTGTTTATATATAAGCAAATGTACATGTTTGTAATTTGGGCATATTCCATATTCCATGGAATCTCTGTTGAACTTTTTGGTAAATTGTTATTTGTTTAAGTAAACAAACTTTTACAGTTAACTTATGTTTTATAAAATTTGTTTTTATGCATTGATTTAGTCAAGAGTCATATGTGTTTATTTGCTTTGAAGTCATGGTTACAAAGGATTGGTTACCCAATTCTCCAGCTAGTCATGCCTCCGTGAAGAGTGTGACAAAAAACTTCTAAAAGGTAATATTCTCATAATTTCCATTCATGTGTTTTTTATCCCCCTAAAAAAATTAAAGAAAATTATGTCATTTTCATGTCTAGATTTATATATATCACTTGTATGGTTTTTTTTTTTTACAATCGCTTGATTCAGTAATTGATTTATCTTTCAAATTTGTACAAGTTTGTATTTTTAGAGTTCATCTCAAGATAGAAAATAAATAAAAAATTTGAAGTTCACATTATTTAATATTAAAGTTTAATTATACTGGTATGAAATTAAAGAAATTGATTTAGCATAATGTATAGCTATTAAGAATAAGAAACTAAAAGTAAGGGATAATATAAAAAAATAATTAAAATTCTTTTGAAAAGAAAAAATTACAAATACAACATTTTAGTTATTAGAATATAAAATCGTAATTTTTTAATATTTTTTCTAAATTATTCTTTAACACTACTAATTTTACATCCATCAAAGAGGGGGAGTATGTATTCTCTAAATTTTGAATGTCAGTGATGATTTTTTGTTTCAAGGTTGAAGTAATTTTCCAATCATGAAACACTGTTATTGACTTATTTATATATATATATATAGTTGTTTGCACAAACATCATATGTTACATTCGTTTTTGGGTATCACTGCCTGAAGTTATTTGCCAAAGATTTGCCATATTCCTTTGTAAAGAACCCTTTCAGAAACTCATTCAATGTGAAATGGCGGTAAAGAGGTGGCTTTTCTGGAGATGTTAGCTCTGACAATGGTCCATACAGATCCTCTAGCCCGCTTGGGTTGAAGAAAAATGCAATCGAAACACGTGGTTCGCGGTTAGAATTCGCCAACACTCTATGTTCAACACTTTTATATTCCTCATTGGATATAATCTGAAACAAAAACAACAGATCAGACCAGTTATGAATAGTGGCATTCAAGAGTATCATGCAAGCAATGTCCTAACTCTGTTTTAGATGCCCAACAAATAGGACTGATATTCAACTTCAGAGTTTTTAAGCAGAGTTTAGTTTCAGATTAAGTAAAGTTCATCCATTGAAGGAAAAAAAAAATACAGGACAAAGAATATCATAGTGAAAATTTAAGGATAAAAAAGTAAGAGTCACTTTATGAAGAGATTTAACTTTATCCACTCTTGGTATAATTGAAACTAGGAGTCTTCATAGGTTTGGTTAAATCGATCAAACCAATCCCAATCACCCTAGTAATTACATTTTTTTTGTAGGTTATAATTTGATTATAGGATTTCTCTTGATTTATCGAAAATGAACCAAAGTATTTATATAATTTAAATTTAAATAATAATTATTAATATTATTGAATATTTAGTTTTATTTGTATTTCTATTTTTAATTAAAAAACTGAATTTTTTCTCTTAAACTTGTAAATGGAAAATCAAATTATTTATATTGGTTATAATTTTATTTTATTTTTTTAAATCAAATCAACCGAACTATGCACGCCAATTTAAAAAAAAAATTGCTTAGAGATAAAATAGTAAAACATTAAAAAAAAACTAAGAAATTTACCTGAAGCAAGTCACCAATATTAACCACTAAGGCACCAGGGGTGGGTTTCACGTCCACCCAACCTTCACTACACTTAACCTGCAAACCTCCAATATGGTCCTGCAGCAACACCGTCAACACCGTTGGATCCGAATGAGGTTCAATACCGACCGTCAGATCAGGTTGAGGGCAGTAGGGATAGTACTGCCCCACTATCACTCTTCTCTTTAAGCAATTCATCTCTTTCAACCTTTCACTACTCAATCCCAGCCCTTCACTCAACAAACCCATCAAAACTTCTCCTAGCCGTTGGATCTCTCGGTCCCACTCTATCACTTGGTCCCTACAGATTTGGGGTATCTGAGAATAATCTGGTACATTGGGATCCAGCCTAACCTGAAGTGCGTCCCTCCAGCTGGCGGCTTTTGAGTGGTACAAGTCTGAGTTGGATAGGAAGAATACTCCTGTGCCGGTCTCCTTACCATAGATCTGAGCTTTAATCTCCGTTGGCTGCTCGTGAAAGGTCTTGAAGGAGTCGATCGTACGGTCAAGAACTTGTAGCGGGATGCCATGGTTAATGATCTGGAAGAAGCCAAAGTCTGCAGAGGCCTTTCTAATTTGGTTGACGATAGTTGAACGGTGGTCAGGCGAGTCAACGCCTGAAAGATCGATGGTGAGGATTTGGTTTTTGGATTCGGGAGTGGGTTTGAGGTCGGATAAAATTTCCGGTGGGTGAATGAAGAACCTAGGGATGGAGTTGATGCCAGAGTCGACGAGTCCTTTGACTCCGATCTTTGAATCGTCGAATTGCTTCAAGGCTTTAGCTCTGTCATATTGGCCGGCGGAATCGGCGGTGGTCTCAGCCATTGAAATGGAAGATAGGAAATGCTTCACGTCTTGGAACGACATTTGGACAAGAAAGTTAAGACTTTGTTAAATTAATTCTTAAAAATGTGCACTACCCAAATTTATACATGTGAACTGATAATGATGTTTTATTTTTATTTTTTTTAGTCCACGTATCAATATCTAAAACAAACACACTTTCCATATTTTTATGATTGTGAAATATACAGTTGAAAATGGGGTATTAAGTGCGTAATTTTATTTTTTTGTAACAATACAGTCACATGTTACAGTTACTTACAATAAAATACATGCAACTAGCAAAAAAGTACTTGATAATTATATTTTCACCCATAATTTTACTGAATATTTTCAACTTCATCCTTGTCCTTTCTCTTTCTCATTCGACTGATGGGAATTGATGTTTGTGGTTTCAATTCTAGTGGGCTTTCTGCAACAAAGACGTAATTTGATAAACATAAAGAGGTGAGATACTCAAGTCACCAAATAGGTAGCCTAAACTCTGGTATGCCAGAAGGAGAATTAATTTGTACTAATTTTTACAACCAACCTGTTTAAAAAAAAGGAAAAAAAGAGAGATATTCTCCATGAAAATGTTAAAAAAAAAAAAAAAAAAAAATACATTCTGATGTAGGAAACTACAAGATCACGAAGCAACAATCGAGTTCTAAACAAATGAAATAGCTGGTGAGATGACTGATGCTTTTGTATTTTACATGTGATCCTTCATCCTTGTTAGCAAGCACATGATGTTGAGACAGATAAGAATGAAGAAAGAAATACGGATGAGATTGGTGTTGAAGTGGTAGCTCCTTCCACGTCTATAATCAAACTCCTGATTGCTAACATGGGGATATCATTGCTAGAAGTATAATTGAGGTTGGCTCTAATATTTCGACTACGTTGGGTAGGTTCAGTGACCAATTTGACAAAATTATCGAAGGTGTTGGAGTTGCAAAGGATTTCTAGGATGACCCAACAAATGCCAAAACCTTCCTCATAGCAAAAAGAGCAACATACCCACAGCCAGACAAGGCACCTTCTCACCTCTCCTATGTATTGGGGTTTTTAGGAAGCCATCAGTTTCAGAGGGGAAGTCGAGATCGTCGAAATTGAAGTTGAAATTGACATTTTCAGATCTGAGGTAAATGTATGAGAGGCCATGGCATTAAAATTATTCAAGGATTGGGCAATACTCCTCCCGCCTCAACAAAACCTTCAATTGTCGACCATCCCTACCCCACCCACAAGATCGATCAGTCGTAGAGCATCTGCATTATGGGTGTAGTAGTAAGAAAAAATTTAAAACATTTTAGGGTTAAAACATAATTATATTTTTTTAATACTACAGTTATTAGGTTGTCAACAATAAAAGGTTGTGATTAAATCTAATATAATTGGCATATGGGTTGGGCATTTAAAACCCGACAAATCAGATGGGAGACCATATAATCCACCCTTCAAGATTTCTGAAGAGCAACTAACTCATGAATAAAGATCAATAAAGTTAATTCAGTACATATAGATAATTTTTACATAATCAAACTGAAAAAAGAAATAGGAATGATAATAGAATCCTGTATAATAAAATAATCATTCATTTTTAATGTTTAATAACATCAATAGAATAATTTTTTATTTTTAATTTTTTTTTCTTGATATGTAATTTTTACTTTTTAGATATGTAATGAACAACAATAGATTAACTATTATTTTAGTCTCTAAGGATTGTCTCAGTCTTTAATTTAGTTATTCAAGAATGTTTTCAGTCAATTTTATTTTTTAAAATTCAAAAATTTTCAACTTAAGTTATATTCTCTTATTCTCATGTTATGCATAAATAAATTAATTCTACATATTTTAATGATAAAATAACCAAAATTTTTTTTGTAAAATATAAAAACAATTTATATACATTATTAGTTTTATGTCAAGTGTGGTTATTTCATGAATTCATAACATGTAACAAAAGAATTGAACTTAATTGAGAAATTTTGAATCTTAGAGGATAAAATTGATTGATAAAAATTCTTAGAGGATCAAATTAAAAATTGATATAATCATGAATGACCAAAATAATAGATAAGCCATCAAAAAATTATGTTAAAAAAGTATTCTTAATTAGATAGATAAAATAATAGAATTTAACTTAATTTGTGAAATTTATTTATTTTTAAATTTAGTATTATTATTTATTAATTACTATTTAGTTTATTTATTTATGTAAACTTTTTACTTAATATTTTAATTTATAGTAATTATATTATTTGTTTTCTTATATTATAATTTTATTATTTAATATAATATAATGAGTATTTAATTTGATTATTTGACTAAAATGAACTTATTGATTATTATTTTATGATTAATTACTTAATCATTTATTTATTTATAATATCATATTTTTATTAATTAATTTAAAGTGATGGATATTTTTTCATTTGATTAAATAAATTTATTTACTATTTAGTTTATTTATTTAATTTATTTATTTTATATATAAAATAAATATATTTTTTTTTTCTAATTTTTTTATTTTATATATATTATACATAATATAAAAATATTTTTATTATTTGACTTAACTGAACTAGCTCTATAAAAATAAAAACAATAAATCTTACCCCTAGTTTAGTGATTCTTTGTGTAACATTGTTTGCTTGGCCTTCTTTCTTGACCACTAGGCCCTTTCTTAGAGTATTGGTCTAGTACTTCTTGTATCAGAGCATTTTCTTGTAGCTAGTTTTTTTATTTATTTTGTACATTTTTCATCTTTATAATTTGAACTAAAATCTACTCTAATCTTTATAGTTTAAAATTAAAATCAAGATCTAATAATTTTAAAATCAAGTCAATATGATACATGTTATTATATTTCGTTCAAATTAACTTAATAGAAGATGATGTAAATCACATTTGAGATATATGTGTTGACATTATAATTTTATTTGTTTATTTTTTTATGTTCTAAATTTTTTTTCAAAAACTAATTATTTTAGACATATATATTGACTTATAACATTTTATTTGGCAATATAAAATTAATGTGATTCACCTTTCCGTTAAATCAATTAAAATGGAAGATCGCGACAAATATCTTAATAACTCAATTTTAAAATTATGAACTATTGATTTTAATTTTTTAAATTATAAAATCTAAAATAAATTCTAATAATGAAAAATATAATTAAACCTTTCTTTTTCTACCAAAAATAAATTAGACCATATATTAAAGTTAACAAAAGAGTTCAACAAATGTGAAGGCAAAGTAAGCTTAACGGGGCCAGACAATTGATATGCAAAAGGGTTAAAAGGGATGTGACTAATCAAAATGGAGGTTCAATTGCTTGCCTAAAAAATAAGTTTATTTAGAAAATGGAGTCCTAGGGAATGAATACGTGTCAGAATACTATCAGACAGATCAACAAGTGCCTTTCTATTTATGTATAATTTCCCTGAGATTGGGGGGTTAGGAACACAACATACCTCAAGTACGATTATCATGTCTCAATAATCAACAAGATATCGCCAAATAATCTTTTATTGTGATTAACAACAACGCAAATATTATTAACAAATTCCAGTGTTTCAAAGGAAATGTTCAGATAACATAACTTCTCCCTACCAGAAAAACGACAAACAATTATTCTCTGGTGTAGTCAGCCATGATTCATACAGCTTAGAATTAAATAAATGTATGAAAGAAGGCCTCCCAGAAACCCTGAGCCATCTATCTTCCCAAAATGCGAGGCACTTCCTTCTTCTTTTTATTTAGCAACATCCTTCATGACGGTACCCCCTGAATAGCATAAGAAAAATCCGTTAGAAACAGTGGTAAAGTAGTTCAACAGCACCAGGAAATGTCCTGATAATGATGGCCAAACAACTTACTTGTGCAGCATACGTTGAAAAGCTTTGCTAGTAAAGTCTACACCTATTTAAATGATAAACTTTTAAATGTAATTCCTACGGAACTGAACAGAAACTGCATCAATAGTTTAAACTATATTTGTACATTAACAATTATGTAAGACAGAAAAAAATTGAGATTTGTTTTGGTTACAGTTATTAGCAAGAGAACTTTCTCCGATGGAAGTAAACAAACTGCACAAAAGGTATAGCTTGCAGATTTGAAAGTCTGTATCACTTGACTAAAGTAACTTCAACATGGGGAGTGATTCAAAACAAACTGTAGGATTATGTGTACTTACGCAAGATTTTCCAAATAAATCTAAATGAGGTCTGCCTGTATTCCTATGTGATCACAACAAAGGAAACTTCGGAAGTGCTATTTTTACCCAATATTAGAAAAGAAAACCAACCAAGCAACTTTGAAAGCATAGTTCCATGTACCAACATTTACACCAAATACCAGAATTGGTTTCGCCTCTTATCAATAACAGTTTGAAACCAAATGTCACCGAAGAAATAGTGATCACTAAGCCACAAGTTGCTGGGTAGATCTATTAGGAGAGAACACGTCAAGGAAATTAAGGGGCTTAATCCCTATCTACAAGAATGATCCACCACCCATTATAACAAATATTCATTTCATCTTTCTGCTACTTTGCAAAGAAAACTAAGTTTTGTCATTCATATAAAACTAAACAATTTGGTTTACTTTATTGACCCTGTGGGGGAGGTGTGTGTGATGCCTGTGCCGGTCTGGGTATTTGTATCTGGTATCACAAGTATTTACCATCTAGTACTTCAAGGCAAACCGTATTGCAATATCTCTTAATTTACAGCCAGTATAACAAATAACTCCAGAGTCCAGACTAGCTGTCAAACTTATGTTTTATAGACTTCTAAATTATATACAATATTTTGCTTCTGAGGACCAGATCACTATTCCTATGTCCATACACATCAAGCAATATTTCTTAATGACAGTAAAAATTCGTTACAGGTAAGCAATGAACAGCAAGCATCATAATACAAAATAGAACCAAGGAAACTCAACTATATGATAACCATTCATGCCAGACCATCCAAACGTTTCTTTTTCTTTTTTTTTTTAATTCTATTGTCTTATTAAGATTTTAATTATCATTCAAGTTCAATAAATAACCTTACCATAATGATTAAGCAGCAGCCTCCAGCAGCTCCCTATCTGCGCGCTCCCTAATCCTTCTCTCAATCTCAGGCCTAAAATGCCTAATAAGACCCTGCACTGGCCACGCAGCAGCATCACCCAATGCACAAATTGTGTGCCCTTCAATCTGCTTGGTCACCTCCTGAAGCATATCTATTTCTTCTAACTTAGCATTGCCAACTTTCAATCTTTCCATGATCATCCAAAGCCATCCTGTACCCTCCCTACATGGTGTACACTGTCCGCAGCTTTCATGCTTATAGAAGTAAGAAAGCCTAGCAATTGCATCCACAACATCCGTTGATTTATCCATTACAATCACAGCCGCAGTCCCCAACCCTGACTGGACAGCCTTGAGTGCATCATAATCCATCATAACATCATCACATATTTGCTTGGGAAGCAGGGGAACAGATGAACCCCCAGGAATCACTGCAAGTAAATTGTCCCATCCACCTCTAACACCTCCACAGTGCCTCTCTATCAACTCTTTTAGTGGTATACTCATCTCCTCCTCCACAGTGCAAGGCTTGTTCACATGTCCTGAAATGCAAAACAATTTGGTACCAGAATTATTCTTCCTACCAAAACTGGCAAACCATTCCGGCCCACGCCTTAAAATGGTTGGAGATACAGCTACAGTTTCCACATTTGTAACTGTAGTGGGACATCCATACAATCCTGCATTAGCTGGGAAAGGTGGCTTCAATCTTGGTTTACCTTGTTTCCCTTCAAGACTCTCCAAAAGGGCTGTTTCTTCACCACAAATATAAGCACCAGCACCATAGTGTATATGCACTTCAAAATCATAGCCAGAGCCACATGCATTCTTACCCAATAATCCAGCTGCATACGCTTCTTTTCTGGCCTTCTCAAGGTTTATTCGTTCATTTACATATTCACCCCTGATATAGATGTAAGCAGCACTAGCCCTCATTCCTACCCCAGCAATAAGGCAACCCTCTAACAGTTTGTGTGGATCATGCCGCATAATTTCCCTGTCTTTGCAAGTTCCAGGTTCACTTTCATCAGCATTAACAACAAGATAGGAAGGCCGCCCATCAGAAACTTTTGGCATGAATGACCACTTGAGACCAGAAGGAAAACCAGCACCACCACGTCCACGGAGGCCAGATTTCTTCATTTCATTGACAATCCAATCAGTCCCCTTCAGTACCAAATCCTTGGTCCGATACCAATCACCCCGTTTCATGGCCCCTTTGAGAAAGGGATCATGCAATCCATATACATTAGTAAAGATGCGGTCTTCATCCTTAAGGCCACCAAAATGGGTTTTTTCAGGAGGTGGGGGTGGCGGAGGAGGCTGTGGAGTGCTAGCAGTGGTTGCACCCTGAGTGCTAAATAATCTGAATCCAAGGCTGCACCTCTCACTTTGATACTGAGCCAAGGCCGTTCTCTGAAGAGAAAGAATTCTTTTCATTGGTTCCTGAGAGAAAAAAACAGTATATGGAGGGAGAAAGAAAGAAATCAGATCCATGGCATGCCCCACATACAATATAAATCTATCACATGTGTTCCAAACTTCTTACCCATGAGAGCAACTGAAAACAACATTAAAGTTGAAACAAAAAGAATTCTCACAAGGCAAAGAACTGTAATTAGCCAAAAACATAATCACAATTCACAGATACAAACTGACATAAGATGAGACCCTGACATGTTACTATTGCTGTTTTATATATTTGGTTCAAGAGGAATTAGTACTAAAGAAGCATGAGAAGAAACCAACTTGAAGCATGAGTAGCAAGACATGCAACTTTAGTTTTAGCCTTTTCAGATTTTTCATTTACCAATATCAGGGAAACCATTTGTCATTCAAAAATAAGAGTATCAGATATAGCATATCTAATTTTATCCTGCCATATTTTGTTTTGTTTGTTCCTTTTCTTCTGGGACAAGCTATACATGCTGTAATAGTATGTTTTGGAGTTGTAATTGACCGAAGGAGGGAAGCAGGAGAGAAAGGGAAGTAAGTATATAGTGTACCTTCTTATGTCTAATGAAGGATGAGGGAGAGAGGGAGAATATATAGCTTCCCTTTGTTAGGTTAGAGAGTGGCTTGGGAGATGGAAGTAAGCATAGAAATGTATCCTTGACAATTACACATAAGATCTTTACTGATGAAGAAAGTTAACTATTTTGTTTCTTCATAACATAACAATAGTTTGACCTACAATTAAGTTTGTTTCTTAAAAACCATAATAACATGGTAAACTTTTGATTTTATGTCATCCTGTTAGTGAATAATAATTGTTACTGTACCCTTTTAACCGAAACACAAACAATAAGTAAAAAGTAAGCATTGTGTAAAATTAAATATCCATTACTATTTAAAATACCCAAGAAACTCACAGTTTTCACACCATACCAAGCAATCTCCAATTGAAAGCTCCAGGACCTTAGATAAATTTTAGAAACATCCAGCTGTCTATCCAGGAAATAATATGGTTTGATACAAATGTACAATTTCCAACAACTAATATATATATATATATACATAGAGAGAGAGAGAGAGAGAGAGAGAGTCGATTGTATAATTTCAAAACCTAACTTATGGAACATATGAATATGCACTACGCTGCTCCGCTAACAAAATCATTACAAGGATTAGAACAGTTACTGTAATCACATGACCATCCATGAACCCAATTTACGAGCTTTGAACTACTTTTCCACAGAAAGTACTATTCATGATTAATGAATTGAAGTCTTATCAGATTATTACTGAGTGAGTTAAATTCTAAAGGACAACCTTCGTTGTATAAACCATTAAGTTACTCCTTCTGTCTTATTCATGTTTTGAACTATCCCTTATTGAATTGTCCAAGCGAAATTGGAGAAAGTCAAGAAAACTTTTTTTTACCTTCCCAAGTTCCCCCTTGAATTTTAACAATTAATAATTAGCATCAATTCCATAAAAATAGTCTATATTTTTGCTAAAACAGAAATCACATTAACACCTAGCATTTTATAAGCATGACCTTTGAGTCAAAGTGACATAAGAAATATGGGATGGAAAGTATAAAGCAAAATTCGTAAAATTGCAATTTGAAGTAAAGTCTGCAATATAAAGATTTTATTTCCCATTATCTCAGTCAGCCATCTATTATGAATTGACATTAAGAATGAATATTAGATTTGCGAAGGACAAGGTTTATGTGAAATACCGAAAGTCTTCCCAGTAAACTAATAATGAGTGAATTAATTTCACACACAACATCAGTAAAGTCAATTCATGTTTTTTCAATCAAGTATTGGAAGAAACAAATCTAATCAACAAATTTAAATTGCAAAAAGAATAAAATAAATGTATTTTGGCTCAAACAACAATTTCGAAGTCCAGGAAAGTACAACCAGTTTCTAAAAACTTAAATATCTTCAAGCTCAAACTGCATCTTTCTGTACATTTTCACATGAACATACAGTCCTCAAAATAGAACCACAACCAGTCGACAATTGTGTCATTTATTTTCTCCACTTTATTTATATGCAACCAACGACCAGTAAAAATCACACAACAGGATCTAGGTTACCAGAATCCGCTAACACCCTTAGGTTTTCGAACTATTACCAATTCCGGTAAGGTCGCATTCCGGAACGGAAAAATCAAAGTTATGAGAGTGAATCAAAAGAAATCCAATAGGTTTTTCACTGATTAATAAATCGATTCCGCCGTATTAAAGGATTTCAGAGAAATGAAGAGAATACCTGGTTCTTTTCACGACGGAAGCTACTAGTTGATGGAGGCCGACGCTCAGATCGGCGGAGCAGTTCACGGTGTTCAGCGAACGCGAGAGACAAACAAGTGTGGGGCAGATGAGAACTTGGCGTGGTATCCTCTCTGCTTTGTGTTCTCTCTGGTTTGTGTTGCAAACACGACTATGTTAAATCACAAGCGCCCAATTCAATTAGGAAAGATCAGTGGTCCAAAATATGCCGAGAACTTGGGCGTTGCTTTGTGTTGAAAAACACGACTTAGTTAAATAACAAGCGCAGGAAAGATCAGTGGTCTAAAATATGCCACAACAGGTCACATATCAAAGACATCAAACTCACCGTTTTCTTTCCCACATTCTTTGACATCTTCACCCAAAGAAAAAAAAAAGAAAAAAATACTTATATTGATATTTATCCAAACTTGTCTTCTATTTTTAAAAGTTTAAAATTATTATAAAATGCATCAAATATCTTAATTGTATTGAGACAAATTAATATTATTAACATTATTCAATTATATTGATAATGATATTATATATTATTTAACTTAAAATGAGATATAAATAAAGATAAATTAATCAATATTTTTAAAATAATAATAAAACTAAAGATTAAAAAAATTCTTTATAAATTTGATAAGAAATTATGATATTTTTCAAAAGTTATTGTTATTATTATTTTAAGTTTGATTATATTCTTAGAACAATTATTGATTGAATTTTGATCTATATCTTATTTTAGGTTTAATAATATCATATTATTATTAAAATTATTTGTTTTTATCATAGTTATTTAATTATAGATCACATAGGATTCATTTATCTTAACTAGTTGAATTAAGGTCCCATCAGACTAAATTAATTAATAATAAGACAATTAAACTATTTTAGATATTTAATTTTTAATTTAGAGTTTGAGTTCAGTTATAATTTTTTTTTTTTTTTTTTTTTTAATTTTAGAGAAGAATTGTGTAAGTTAAAATTAAAGGAGATACTACCGAGAGCTTAGCTCAAACGGTTGGTACTTGTTTCTCTACCCCCTAGTGCTGAGTTTGAGCACTCCTAATATACCAAAATAAAATAAAATTAAGGAGATGACCCTATAGTGTCGCTAGAATAATAGAGAGGTTTGGATAAAAATTAAAAAAAGATGAAAAAAATTTCATTGAGTTTAAACTTTAAATGAGTTCGTTTAAAACAAATTTGCATAAGTTTGTAAATTATTGATAACCCATTTCAAGTTTGGTTGATTTTATTATTATTATTATTATTATTATTATTATTATTATGTGAAATGCACTAATGTTGCAAGATTGAGTTAAGACGCAATTGTCTTGAAAGATCTTGTGGGAATATTAGTACAAGTTTAAATGAGTTATTTCATTAATTTTTTGACTCCCATTTGTTTAAAAAAAAAAAAAAAACATTATGAATATGATTTTTCTTTCACGGAATCCATTATTAAGATTATTGGACTGGTACTTGATGATTACTGTGAGTACGAATATAATATTTTTATGCACCCCTCTTGACATCTCATTTGTGTATTTTGAAAATTTTATCAAACATACATTACATAAAAAATAGAAAAGTTGTAGAGAGTTAGATACGACTATTAGAAAGTTTAAGTTAGTGGAAGTTACTTTAGTTTGAATCTTGTGTAAATAGTATTTAAACCCAAATATGACTCCTAAGGTTCACCAAATCAACAAGTTTTATAAACTTCTCTTAGGAATTATTAGTGTATCTTACATAAACACCTACTGCTAGTACTTGGTACTAGAGTTTGAACCGATAACTTATGTTATTCACAATCATCTAATCATCAAAGTTCTGAACAAAAGTTACTGGTGCACCTCATTTTGCGTCATCAACAATTTGCCACACTTAAGAGACAACTTGGCTTACTTGGTAAATCATAAAGTATTAAGATTCTGGTCTTTTTCAACAATGGAGATTTTTCATCCAATCATATATTGCTCACATTTTGTTTGATCATTTGGCCGTCCTGGCCAAAATTTGGGTCATTTAGCCAATTCTGACCATTTGGCTAACAATTTTTGGATTAGCCAATTTTGGCTGTTTTGTCAGCTTAGTCAAAATTTGGCCATTGGCCATTATTAAGCCATGGCCATAATAGTGCGTTAGGCCATATTGGTTATTAAACCTAATTTAGATGATTATGTTATTTGTACAGTTTTTTTTTTTTTTTAATATTAATTGAAATGTTAAATTTTTATGTGGCAAATGAGCAAAAATGTAAATATTTTATATAAATTCTCACTGTTTGTTCACATAGACATTGGGGGTAACATTTTTGACACTTTATTTATGCAAATTAGAGCAATTTACCAAACATTCCTTGTATAAAAAGTGAAGAACTTGTAGGGAGTTAGATATAGTTATTAGACGTTTAAGTTAGTGGAAGTTACCTTATTTTGAATCTCTTATAGTTGTATTTAAACCCAAAGATGAGTATAGATTTTAAACAAATCAACAAATTTTTACTTCATTTACCTTTCATGCAGGTTTTATATGCTTTTCTTGGGAATTGTTAGCTCATTCTCACATCTAAGCACCCACAAACAGTATTGTGTGCCAAAGTTTGAATCGATAATTTATGTTATTCACAATTGTCTGATCATCAAAGTTTGGAATACAAGTTCTTAGCATGCTACATTTTGTGCCTTCAACAATCTCTTAGTTTTAAAAGATCCATATTCAATTTTGAAATGGTTCAAATGGTAAATGCAATGGAAATGTTAATAGAAATATGGCACTAAGAAAACTAAAATTTTTGGATTGTTTGATATTGATTGTATTAAGAAAAGTACACATTGATGCTAGTGGGATAACTAGTATAAGAGATATATAATGAATTAATCTTGAGATGAGTTTTAACTCTAAAGTTGATGTATTTTTGGGCAATTAAGAAACAAAATGATATCTCATTCTATTACGTAATCAAATTGATAGGTTAGCAACTAGTAAGGAGACTGAATGGACATAATAATTTTTTGTTGATATAAATTTGTTGTCACATCTAATGCATCTTGTAGATGGTTGTTGTCCCATTTAGGCAAACTAGAAGGGGATTGAATAGCTTAACCATTTAAAATATTTTGTATTGAAAAACTTTGATAAAATTAAAGTTCAACAGAAAGCATAAAAGAAAAAAAAAAAAAGTAAAACATAGATTCAAAGTTTTTATAGTAGTTCACCAGAAAACCCTAGATAGTCCACTCCTTAAGCTGCAACTTTGGTGTTCCATTAACCATTGATATTTCTAGCTTAATGAATTAGTAACCCTGTGGTCAATTCACTAACAGGAAGACTACTATTATGACCAATTTCAAGTAGATCAAAGCCTTCTGGCCAATTCTAAGGAGACTAGTTCCCTCTCTTAAGTTCTAAGGAGAACATAACCCTTTGATTAGTTACGAGCTCTACAAACAAGTATCACAATTAATCATTTTCCCCTACATGGAAGAATTACAACCAATTCACTTAATCACAAAGTCAAACGACTTTGGATGAGTTTTACAACAGAGAAAAGATACGAAAGTTTGCCTAACTTGGCTATTTGTGAATGATGATACTGATGATAAGTTGATGCTCAGAGAGGATCTTGATAATTCTTCAGTTTAGATTCCTTCCCCTTATGGTGATCTCTGACTCTTTTACACATTCATTCACATCCTTTCAATTCATCATAGTTCTTCACCTTACAGTGCTTTTAATGAAAGTAGTCGTTAATTTGACAGTTTGTCTATCTGAAAAGTAAAGTTGAGAATAGATTCATAGGGTAGAGTCCTTGCAGTTGTTTAATAAAATGTTTTTCCATTTGTGCACAAGTTTGGATTGTTGTGCAATTTCAAGCCCAGTCTTCTATTTGAAATAAACATGATGTGAAAATTGACCTTTTCCTTTTTGATGCAAGAGCTTGCAGAGATCAAATATGGTAGTTTGATTTGAATTTGTACTTATTGTTGCAGAGAAGTAATATTCATTGAGAAGATTTATGGATCAATCATTTTTTTAGCATTCAAATAGAGAATTTCAATGGCTTCCAGTTTTCGCTCCTTTCAACATATGGTCATTTTAGATCAAAATGATGTGTTTGATTTATGTTCTTTGAGTTTTCAGTAAAATGCTTATAAATGATAGATGCCAATTAATATGATGCATTTTATATCTTTTCAATCTTTAAGCTCCTTATATTTGATAATGATGAGAGAGCTTTGATAATTTCTTCTTGAAATGATGAGTCAGCATTGGATGATCTTAGCAGTAATGACTCACTTTCAGTTGTTTGGATTAAGGTTCACAAGATGAAGATTTATAAATTAGTATGTTTCATCTTTTCAGTCTTCTGCTGCTTTTCAGCACTTTGAGCGTTCAACAATTCCTTCATGTGAAGCTTGTGTCTTAAATTGTTAAAATAAAAAATAAAATAAAAATCAATTTTTTATATGCTATTGGGCTGTGGTCTGTAAGTCCATTAGGGTTAGGTTTTTTTGGTAGGTTGGTGTTGCCAACATATTATAAATAGTAGTAGAAGAGGCAAAAAAAAAATGGTGTAGCCACAAAATGAGAGTGTGTGCTATTATTATGAGGTTTTTTTTTTTTTTTTTTTTTTTTTTTTTGAGAAGAGTTATTGGTTGTAATTGAGATTTGGGATTGTGAGGGAGAGATTCATTTTAATCACATTTGATTGATAGTGAAATTTCTTTGTCACTTTTTTCCAATGGTTTTTTTTTTCTGAGGGTTTTCCATGTTAAATATTATATGTTATTTATGTGGTTGCTTGCGACTTTACTGAATAGTGATGCTTTACCCCTACACTTCATTCAATTGATAATAAAATAATGCATATGACTGTAAGTTGGTATTTTAATGTTTTGACTTGATTTTAACAGTTCGTAACGAGCATATAATGATTTCAACTAATTCCTTTTAGCAATTGATGATCTTTTGGATAACTGTCACTTGCATTTCAACACTTGACTTTTCAGTAGATGATTATGATTAATGAAACATAGCATTTCATTTTATTAACTTTGTACCCATATAGTCAAAGAATAAGATATCTCTAAACTGTGCCAGCACAGATCCTTTAAGCTTACTTCATTGGATGAGTCCACTGACAGATATTCTTAAAGTTGTTTGTTTAATTCTTTCAATATTGTGATCTCTTAGCTTTTTAGTTGTATAAGATGATTCCTTCCAATAATGCTCATAGCTTATACCTGAATGAGGCTTGAGATATAGAATCCTTGGATGCAAACCTCACTTATATAATCCTCAACATTTTGAGTTGGTTGCTTAAGACTCTAATTAATCATGCTCAACTATTGAATTCACAATAGTAGTTTATTAGTATCAAGAGGTAAAATTATTGATTGCGTGAACTATTCATATTATTCCAATAGTCATAATTTTTGGAACACATGACTATTTATTTATATATATAGATGGCTTTGATAAATAGTTGTTATCAAGAATTCTACAAGGCTTTATTATGTCCTGAAAGTAAGGCTAAGCATCGGTTATGTTTAATCAATTTTGAACCTCCAACGTAACCGAATAAATGGTGTTAATTCCATTTACAAGCCAACTGAATCGTTCCGTTTTGAAATGACTAGACTGAAGAAAATGACGCAATGATAAGTTCGGTTCGGAAGATTTAAAATTAGATTAAGTACTTTTTTTTTTTTTAGGACCAAATGAAGGTCCAAATATATTTTTAAGCCCAAAACCAATTATTTAATGCTAAATGTACTTATTGAAGCTCATATACAATAACATCTGCTTAAAAAATCCAATACAAAACAATAAAATCTTATAATTTGAGAGCCAATTCAACAAATCAAAAGAGAGAAGCCAAGGCTGAATTCTAATATTTGGGATTAGGAATTTTGGATAGGTCGGGGATAATTGAAAATATTGGCCAACAATATAATTTTGCATATAAAAACAATAAATATATATATTAATATCCAAACTGAAAATTTGAATCAAATCGATCATTTTACAAAATCCCAAATCTACAGTAAAAGTGTAAAATAGCAGGTTTTCGAGTTTTAGTTGTGTCGAGTTGATTTTTTTGGTTGTAGTTAGTTTTTGCTCAGTCCTATATATATGGAATTAACTTATATAAGCTCAACGAACAAAAGTGTGCATATAATATCTCTTTAATACAGTGTAGAAATAACAAGCATCAAAACCTACAAATTATTTCATGTCTTGTATACTATTTTCTTAACGGTGTTCTCCCTTTTAATATAAAGTTTCATGAAATATTCTTCTCCAGTTTTATATAACTTATCAAAAATAAATTCTAAATTTGTTAAAAAAATAACTAGCATTGCTACATATGCTAAGAAAGGCAACTATAGTTAGGAAAGCAAAAAATTAAAAGAAAACTATAGTTAGGAAAACAAAAAATTAAAGGAATTGGAAGTGTCTATGGACCAAATTGAAGCTCCTGGCTGTCATATGAAACACCAACGTAATTTCAATAATATTTGACACCTAAATGCTCTTAATATCTTTAATTTTTTTGTTTTCCTAACTATAATTGTCTTTCATAACATTTGTAATAATGTCGGTATTTGTAAAAAATTTAATTTTTGAATTAATTGAACATGTTTAATAATTCTCAATAACATTTGTAATAATGTTGGTATTTTTTTTAATTTAAATTTTTGTTTAATAATTCTCCCTGATATATAAATCCGAGGAGTCTGCATTCTTTACCATGCTCATTCTCTTCTCTCTCTTTTCCTCAAAAACTTCACACCAGCAATCCCAACTTGAATCTGAAGCTAGAAGCTAGCTTGATAGGATTAAAGTGGATCCTTGTCCTTTACAAACTATACGGCCCAAATGTTTAAGACTTCCCTTACACCACTCCTAAAAGCCAACAAAAACAAAATGTTTTACTCCATCTAGTAGGCTGTCCAGGAATATCTAAATTGAAAACAAAGTATAGAATAGAGGAAAAGGAGTAAATGATAAGAATGAAGTTTATCTGACAAAATAATATCCAACTACATAACATAACAAAATCTTGAGAATTGAAACAAAAGTTGTTTGTAGATGTAATCTTTGTAGCAATGACTGCCAGAAATTTATAATTTAACCTTAAACTTGCTTCAGAATTAAGGAACATGAAATTAGCAGCTTCAGTTTTAGCAAGTGGAGGAAAGGAACATCAAATTAGGACTGCAAGTGGGATATGTGAACATCATGTTCTTAGCAAGGGGAGGAAAGGAGTTAAAAATGGCACAAAACTTTGAAGGTTGTGAAGAATAAAAAATCAAAATCTTGTCTAGGAGAGAGAAACTTTGGGAGTGTATTATTGTGCTGCTTTACAACTCAAGTGCAACAAAGGAAAGAAAAAAATAATAAATTTAAGAATGCAGATAATTTCAATGGAGAATATAACTATAAGAGACATGGCTTCTTAGGAAGTCAACAGGAATAAAATGAAAGATTATTCCACCATCTGATTATCCCTCAGTGGGACACTGGTTTTCAGCTTGAAAAGCACCAGCATAACTTGGTATTATAAACAACAGGAAGATGTACAAGATGCTATAACTTCTATTTGTTATAAACAAAAAGGTCCAGTGATAAAAGAGATAACAATTTCGAGCTAATAATTCAAATTATTTGACTTTCAAGGCTAATTAGAACAATGCTAATGCGAAAGAATTTCAAACCTCTAAGAAGGGAAATCCATTTTATCCTTTCTCTAAGACCAGAACCTTACTTTATGAGCAGCTTTGCAAGACAGAGATATGAAAAAGGACCGACACAGCTACAATCTTAGCACAAAATCCTGTGTCAGAAAACAAATAAATTTACCGAAACAATCAGACGATACCAAACCCAGAATCAATTTTACTAAATTTGAAAATAAAAAAATTTCAAGGATATAAATGCAATAAGATATGCGAACATATATCTTTTACTTAAGAAAAAGATTTTTCTTTTCCTTACCAAGCCATGGATGAAATTGAATCTAATCAGAGTTGGTGACCATCCAAAGATCAAAAGGTTCATTAAATACTTCCTAAACAAATCATAACCAAGCAGACTGTCATATGCATTTTATATGTATGCTTGATAATGATAGTCTCAAAATATGAAATGATATCCAACCAAAATATTGTAGAAGTGAATTTAAAAAAGCTATCCAACCACAAAACATAAACAGGATAATCAAGCAGCCTGCTTCCAGCACACGGCAGCAGCAGTTGCTGCTGCTAACGGTGGGGCTTGCTTAAGCCTCAAATGTTGCTGCCTTGCAGCAGCACCTGCTGGCAGCACATGGCCTGGGTGTGAATCTAAATCATTCCATTCAGAACCTAAACAATATTGTAGTAAAGCATGTAAGTGAATATTACTCTACATCATGACATAAAAATGAATTGTTGGAAAGTGGATAAAGGAAAGGAATGGGCCATTGTTGTATCATGTAAACGGAACCAATAAAAAAACCTTTGACGTAATAAGAAATATTCATGCAACATGATCATAATAGACAATAAAATAGAATATATATATATATATATATATAAAATAATAATAAAAAAGCAACAACAATGGTAGCAATCAAATCTTAGACACTTACGGAGCAGTAAGGTAATAATTACAATTGATACAAAGAGGACTTGAAAGTAGTGAACAACATGATTTCAAATCAGGGAATTAATAGAGAAATTAAAAGATAGACCTTATTTCCAGTCAATCATCAATTGGAGCACAAACTGTCTCAGCATTTGCATCCCTGCTGTAATAAGAAGTGTCAATAAAAGACAAAAAGTCAAGCAATACACACACACGAAGAAACAAGTAAATAGGTCTTTACCCTCTTTTATTTTACCACGCACTCGTTTCTCATGTCTAATCCTGTCATCCTTGAAATGTTTATTCCAGAAATAAATAATTATCCGCCAAAAGGAGACTAAATAAATTATGTAGATGTTTGTACATGTACACAAACATTAATACCTGATTGATGGCCTAATTGACTAGTTCCTGAAGATTCATTATTAAGCATGAGCATCTAGAAGGCATAAGTCTCCATTGTATATATAGAAGTATAATTAAGAAATATCAATCATTTCTGAAAAACTGCGTGCCTAGTCGGTCTTTTTGTTCTATACTTCTATTTGGAAATCCTAGATTCACCATTGGAAACAAGAACAACGACTAAAATAATCAGAAAAGCAAGGGATGTTGAGCAGAGGAGCCTACAGATTCCGCTGGTAAGAATAAAGGGACTTTTATGGACCTCTTTTTGTGGCAAAAGGAAAAAGAAAAAATAACATGTGATGTGCTAAACTTCAACTCCGGCATCCTTTTTCTGTTGACGAGCAAATAAAGAGCTGCAGCATAAATTTTTAATAGGAGAAACAGATTGCTGGCCCTGTGGGAAATTGCATTGCCTAAATATGGACCATGGTTCAACAAATTCAATAACAGGAATATAATCAAGAGAGTAAAAGACTACACGAAAAGGTTCTATGCCTGAAAATTCAATAATTTGTCATACATACCATGTTTGAATGAACCATTCCAGAAGTACTTAGGCAAAAGAATTCCAGGATTTATCTATTCCATGAATTCCATTGGTGGTACAAAACGCATAGGTCTATATATGAAACTTGTAATATTCATAAAGCTCCATGGAAGAATGAAAAAACTGAACACTGGAAATCAGGTAATGTATTTAAAAGAAACACAACACATAACATTCTTATAGAACCAAGACATCTCAAGACACTCAAAGTTGTAAACGTTCTGCAAATGTCAACAGTGGACCAGAGCCACTAATACTGAGTCAGATGCACAAACTCAATCCATGCTTGCAAATGCAAACAAATTTAATAAGTAAACCCTAATATATCAATCCTTCCTGTGTAAAGCACCAAAATTTAAAAAGAATTATGTTAGCATGTATAGCTCCACTCAAGAAGCATGATAATACACTGATATGATCAACAGGGGTTAATTCGATAAACAAGAATATGTGATATGCATATCAATTATATGTTGTATTCTTGTTCACAAATTATTGGAAAGAGGGAAAAAATATTTGTTGAAGGCCATGAAAGAAAACATCAGTAGCAGTTATAGTCCAGTTAGGAACAAAAACGAAAATCATTTTATGATAAGCCAATCATTATATGTAATTTATGAGGAATAATTATCGTTGCTAGTAGTCTCAATAAAGTCAAAGAAACCAGAACACATAAATGTAACCAACAGAGATATTCATTCATAGTACAAGCGGGTATTTCATACTCCTTTTAGTAAAATGCAGTACAGGAAATGTTAGCTCTTGTAGATTGTTGAACTTTTTCCAGTCACGGATATTTCTGAGACAAAAGCCTCTTCAGAAATCAAACTAGAATTAGTGATTTACCACATTCTAAATTGCTGGTTTTACAAAATTATATGGTTCAAATAATCTATGGCGCATGTCAAGGCCTCACAAATTTATATGGTTCACATTATTAGCGGTCCATGTCAAGAAACCAACTTACATTAGTGCCTTCTCTTGTTTATCTATTTCTGAAACCAAGTAGGAAACGTGAGAATTCAGTGCCTGTTGCCAATGCTTTGAGAGTACATTCTAATAGTAGCTTTCTTGAAATAGTAGAACATTTATGGAAAACAGTTTTTGTTTTTTAATAAAAATAATATATATATATATATATATATAAATATTAAGAGAAATTCGTTTGGAACATGTTTTTTGATTAAAAAAAAAAAAAAATTATGAAAAACTGGAAAACAAAAACAACAAACAGCATGTTGTTGTTTTCTGAAGAGTGAATACAGCTTCTTTTCAGAAAAATTGTTTCTTAATCAAGCTTAGCTGTTTATTACACAGAAGGTCTACCTGAGACTATATTCCTATCAAGATCCACGTTCATGCCAAATACAAATACAGCCAAAGTCTTGCAATTTTATCAATAATCAGGTTTCCAAGAACAAGCGAAAAGGTTTAAGTCAATTAGCTACGTCTACTTCTCAAACAAAACCTAAGTCAGGGTAGTTGTCCGCAATTAGTTTCACATACAGGCTTGATTTAGCAACCAGTGTAATGGCACAGAACTGGACTCAAAGTAGGATTAAATAAAGTGAAGTCATGTACTAGAAACAAGACTAGGTTAGGATTGATCTTCACAATTACACATGTATCATAGTTGAACTTTTAAGTCTTTAATGACTGCAAACTAAAACACACTTTAATATTTATGCCTTTGAATTGATGATATGAAAGCTCAAAATTGCACAATTAGAACTACATCACAATAAAGGAATTCATTTCTCAAATTGGTATTATATACAAAATTGAACTGATAAAGCATATACCAGACTCTATATAAGTCATTTTCATGTTTCCATGAACATGCTGGAAATTATCCAAACCTAAAATAGTTCAAACTTACTTCTGCAACCTAGTCTTCTCTTCAATGCCTATCCTCTATGTACCCTATCTGGTGAAACAACAAATGTGCTAGTATTACAGTTTAAATCAAGATAGCCTTTCTTTGTCGCCACAGCAGTAGCCTACTCTCTGGAGACCCAATAAAACACATGTCAATCAAGAGTAACATGCTAATAGGCTACATTTAGTTGACTCCCAACATCGTAATCTTCCAGGACTCAAGTCAAGAATGATTTGGCTACATATTTACTCAGAATAACTTTATAATTTGCTCTGTGCATGTGACCATGTGGACCTTCCTCAGTGAAGTCTATAGGTGAAAGTTCATAATAAAAGGAAGAGTAGTTAGTAGATGTTAGTAGCGTGCATGCCAGTAAAAACAAATTTCATGGAATAGATACTTAAATGGCCAAAAATTTGTGATCAACATGTCTAGGTTCTTTGATGAGCAATTTTGGAGTCTCGTATAGCATGAAAATTAGAAACTCCATGAAATACAAATTTACAGATTTAATAAACAGTGGTGAAAAAATAACCAGCTATCCCATAAGGTCAATCAAGCTATTCGCACAAGCACCTTGTTCTTCTTGCCTGCGGATAAAAGGAGAACTTTACCTTCCACTATATCATCGGCCTCAATTCTCTTATCTTCACTGTTTACTTTGTTGTTGTTCAAGTAGAGGCCTCCTTGCTTCAACAAACGCCGGACAGCAGATTTGCTTTCAAACAAACCAGCAGAGACTGAAAGATCAACCAATGAGATATTCAATACCTTATCATAATCTAAAGAACAAGATGGGACATCCTCGGCAATTCCTTCAATAGTTTCCCAATCCAACTTTGTCTCAGATCCCGGCTTCAATGCCTCTGTTGCCTTAAGAGCCTCCTTTAAACCATTTTCTCCATGAACAAATCTAGTAACTTCTTCGGCAAGCCTCCGCTGAGCAGTATTAGGTACATAACCAGGTTTCATCATCTCTGTCTCCAACTTAGATATCTCTTCCAAGTCCAAAAAAGTAAGAATCTTAAGAAACCTAACTACATCCGTATCTGGAACAGAGAAAAAGTACTGGTAAAACTTGTAAGGTGACAACAGAGATGGAGATAACCAAATTGCACCATCCTCTGATTTCCCAAATTTGGTACCGTCACTCTTCAAGAGAAGAGGAAAGGTCAAGCCATATGCACCCTCAACTTGTAAGATTTTTCGAATTAACTCTGTTCCGGCAGTAATATTACCCCATTGATCACTACCCCCAATTTGAACATTAACACCCTTGTTCTGAAAAAGGTACAGGAAATCATATCCCTGCAACAACTGGTAAGTGAACTCTGTATAGCTCATTCCCTGTTCAGATTCCAATCTCTTTTTCACACTCTCCTTTGTAATCATTGAACCCACCCGAGCAAATCGACCCACTTGTTTAAGAAAATCTAACAACCTAAACTCTTTCCACCAATCGTAATTATTCAAAACAATAAGTGAAGAATCACCAAAATTGTAATTCTTATTCAAATTAATCGAGTCATTGTTATCATTACCACCCAAAATTCTGGTTAAGGTATTGGAGATACCTAAGGTATTCGTCTCCAAGGTATTGGCATCAAGCTCAGGCCTCTCAAGGCTCTTCCCTGATGGGTCTCCAATGCGAGCAGTGGCACCTCCAATCAAAGCGACAGCTTTATGGCCGCACCTGCGGAACCACGAGAGTACAATAATCCCAAGTAGGTTACCCAAATGCAAGCTTTCAGCTGTGGGATCAAAGCCACAGTAGACCTTGAGAGGGCTGTCTGTGGGGTCTAAACAAGAACTTTTGAGTTTGTCGCTGGTGACGGACTCAACCAGCCCTCTTTCTTCAAGGATTTCGACAACATTGCGACAAACTACTCGATGTTGATGCTGTTTTGGTTGAGAGGCTGAATGTGTGAGGCGTATACTGCAGCTGCAGCAGTAAGAGCTCGATTTTGCGATAGATAAGTGAATAGGTCTGATCTTGTTGAGATGGAAAAGTGGAAGGGCGACCGATGTGTTGGAGGAAATAAACGTAGAAGCTTTGAATGGAGCCATGGCTGTTCTCTGAAGAGAAAGAATGCCTTTCATTGGTGCCTAAGAGGAAGTACAATAAAAGGTGGGAGAAAGTAAGGAATCAGATCAATGGTATGCCTCACATACAATGTAAGTCTATTACATGTATTTCAAACTTCTTACATGGGAGAAAAAACAACATGAAAGTTGGAAAAAGAAAAAAGAAAAAAAAGAAATCTCACAAGCCAAATAACTATAATTAGCCAACAACATAATCACAGATACAAACTGACATAAGACAATACCTAATATGTTACTATTGCTTTTATATATATTTGGTTCTGGAGGAATTACTTCCAAAATAAGCATGAGTAGCAAGGTATAAAACTTTAGTTTTAGCCAGATTTGTCATTTACCAATACCAGAGACATTATTTGTCATCCAAAAAGATAAGTGTCAGGCATAGCATCTCTAATTTTATCCTATCATATTATGTTTTGTTTGTTCCTTTTCTTCAGGGAAATCTATATGTGCTGTAATAGGATGTTTTGGAGTTGGAATTGACCAAAGGAGGGAAACAAGAGAGAAAGGGAAGTAAGTATGGCTTACCCTTCTTTAGATATTTAAATGAGAGAGAGAGGAAGGATAATATAGCTTCATTTTGTTTGGTTAGAGATTGTAGGGGGGTAGAAAGTAAGAGCAGAAATGTCCCCTTCACAATTACACATAAAAAGATCTTTAGTGATGGAAAAAGTTAATTAATTTGCTTCTTCATGACTTGACAATTTTATTTTAACCTACAATAAAATTTTCTTCTTAACAAACATTAAAGATCAAGCAATACAAATGGCCAAAAAAGGGGAATTAAGACATCAATGAACTTGGTAAACTTTTTATTTGAGGTTGTCATGTTAGTGAATAATAATTGTTCCAACTTAACAATGCAATTCTGTACTTTTTTAATCAAAACACAAACAATATAGTAAAAATTAAACACTGTGTAAAATGAGGTATCTACAATCGTACATAGAATTACAATTTAAAATACCCAAGAGACTCATATATTTGACACCATACCAAGCATTCTCCAATTGAAGAGCCAGGAAAGTAGCTAATTTTAGAATAATCATATGACCAACGTCACCAACCACAAACCCAATTTAAGAGCTTTGAGCAACTATTGCCACAGAAAGTACTATTATAATGAATTGCAATTTTATCAGGTTATTACTTAGTGAGTTAGATTCTAAAGAATGACCTTCGTTGTATAAACCATTAAGCTACTCCTTCCATCTTATTCATTTTTTGAACTTTCCCTTTGTGAATTGTCCAAATGAAAATCTTACTCTTGGAAAAGTAAAAACAAAAAAAACAAATTTTTTTTTTTACTTCCCCATGTTCTGCCTTGAATTTCTATATATTAATTAGCATCGCTTCCATAAGAAAATAGTCTCTGTTTCTGCGTAAAACAGAAAATCACATCAACACCTAGCATTTTATAAGCTTGTCATTTGAGTCAAAGTGACATAAGAAAAATGGGGTAGAAAGTATAATGCAAAATTCGTAAAATTGCAATTTGAAGTGAAGTCTGCAATATAAAGATTTTTTTTCCCATTGTCTCAGCCATCTAATGTGGAATGACATTAAGAATGAATATTAGATTTGTGAAGGACAGGGTTTATATGAAATACCACAAAGTCTTCCCAGTAAACTAATTAGTGAATTAATTTCACACACAACATCAGTTCAGTCAAAATTCATGTTTTTCCAATTAAGTATAGGATGGAACAAATCTAGTCAACAAATTCAAATTGCAAAAACGAATGAAATAAATGTATATTGACCCAAACGACAATTTCGAAGTCCAGGACATTTGAATCAGTTTCTAAAAACTTAAATATGTTCGAGCTCAAAGTGTACATTTTCAACATGAACATACAGTCCTCAAAATAGAACCACAACCAGTCAACAATTAGTGACATTTATTTTCTCCACTTCATTAATATACAACCAACAACCAGTAAAAATCACACAAACAGGACCTAAATGGTTGCCAGAATTGGCAAGTTAACACCTTAGACTTTCGAACTACTCCAAATTCCGGTGAGGTCGCGTTCCGGAACGGAAAAATCAAAGTTTCAGCCGTATTGAAGGATTTCAGAAAAATTAAGAGGTTACCTTGTTGTTTTCACGACGGGACCAACTGGTTGATGGTAGCCGAGGCCGATAGGCGGCGGCTTATATAGGCAGAGAAGCTCAATGAGAACTTTCCGTTCGAGTGGTGTCCTCTCAGCTGTGTGTATGTCTGTTTGTTTTGCTTTTGTTTGTTTTTTTTGTTTTGTTTTTGTTTTTTTTTGTGTTTGCGAAAATCACAAGCGTCCATCAGAGGTCAGAAATATGACACAACGGGCAACTTATCAACGAAATTAGACACACCGTTTAGCTCTCGAACATTTTACTTATCCCATTCTTAAAAGGATTAGTTCGTAATATCAATATTTTAAAAATTAAACCGGATCTACTCCAAAAATTTATTGATTCAATCAAGATCACATGGATGATCAAACAGAATAATGTAATAAATTTATTTAATTATTTATTTTAAATATTATATAATTTTTTAACAAATTATAATACTAAATACATAATATAATAAACTATAATAATTTAATATTCACTAAATAATAAAAAAATTACATCACAAATAGTTATATATAATTTTTAGTAGTTAATATGACAACTGTTAAATTTATAAACTTTCACAACATTCAAATTTTAACTTATGCATTAAAATAATAAATCAACACTAATATAAAATATAATTGTTTCATTAATCTTTAATATATAATACAAATATTTTATTAATTCTTAATACAAATAATAGTTTTTTTAAAGGTTAGGTTCAATTAATCCGGTACCGATTTGGTTCTTTTGATTTTTATGATCTTCACTGGTTTTGACTAATCAAACTACAAATGGTTCTTTAAGTTTAATCCGGTCTAATTTGTCACCTAGGTGACAGTCCACTTCGGTTTCTAAAATATTGGATAATATGCCCACTTTTTGTTGAAAAGGTAATTCATTAAAGGTTTATTTGGATCCTATGAATTAAAATTGGGTAGCCTAACTCTGATATATATTTTTTTAATTTTGGTTATAGTTTAGATTTAGAATTGTAATTTCAAACCCAATTCTAAGACTGGTTATAATTAAAAATTACCCAATCAGATTCTTTTAGGAAACCCTAAAAATTAGAATTTCTAGAGTAAAAAAAGTTAAATGCATCTGCTCTCTCCAGTTTTAACACTTTAAAATTCTAATTCTAATATCAATTTTTTATTTTTTTTGAGTAATCCAAAAAATATATTATAATTGTTATAACCCAATGTCGCTACGTTGAGTTATATATATATATATATATATATATATACCCACAATATTTTTTTTTTATTGGCTTAACCTTGATTTACTTTCCTATTTCTTTTCTTTCTTTCACGTTTCCTTCTCCATTTTTGCACGATTTCTTCTCCTCCCACTCTTGGCTATTCTAGAGTCTTCTGTTTTGCCTCCTTCTCTTGCTTGTCCGAAATTGTTGCCTTTCCTCATGAAGAGTGTGAAGCTCGGCCATGGATATCATCTTCCTTGCTGTAAAAACCCCTCCCTCCAACTATGGTTTAGCTCGTGTTTCAGCCTTGTTCCGCCTCATGTCATTGAGAGTCTTCTTCTGTTTTGCTTGCCTTAAGTCCCTATCCATACAACATCTTTGTTTAGCCTACTAGAAGTTGTCAACCAGGTTAGATGGCCATGGAACCTTAACCATCCTCCGCTGCCATGGAATTCAATCGATGATGGAAGATGTGGGTGGCGTGGTTTGCAGTAGGGGACGTTCCTACTAGAGGTGTTTTGGCTGGATTTTGTCTTCTTTCCTTACTTGGCTGTAACTCACGTTGAAGGAGATGTTCAACTGCTGGTTGGGGCAGCAACACCCCTGTTCTTTGGCAGCTTGGTGTATGGTAAATGGTAAACTATTCCCTTGTTTTCTTCTGGTTAACTTGCTGTATTTTTCTTAATGTTGATTAAAAGGTTAGACTATAGGTTGGGTAAGCTGTGAGTGATAAGAACTTAAAGTTAGGATTTCTTTTTGAATATGTTAATTAAAGATTAGAAATTTATGTAGTTGGGATGAATGAATTAACTATGGGCTAAGGTTGAACCATGAGGGTTGATGTGGGTTATTGTGAAATCTTTGTGACCTAAGTATTGTTAGTATATTGATTAATTGGAATTGTCCACATTGACTAACATTAGAGTTGTTAGTATTGTTGAGTTGATATAGTATATTGATTAATTGGGATAGGTATATATAGGTAGATATACATACACATAGGAATGAGAGTTAAGTGGTTGTGATGGGTGCAGAGGGCAGATTCCATAGGTAACATAAATTTGGTATTTTGAGTGTTTCGGGGAAGAATTAAGTTAAGGGTTTAAAAGATAAAATGTAGCTTAAGGTCTTGAGATATTTTCTGCAAAATTTCGTAGCTTGGTTCTGAATATGTTGTGAGTTATAGTTGTTACACTCTGACTAGGTCAGGCAGGAGTCGTAGGGCCCTGTTTTTGGTTCATGTAAGAAATTGAGTTGGTTAATGAAAATTTTTGGAAAAGTTTAAAAATAATAAATATAGATCTACTTGTCATTTAATAAACCCAATAAACGGAATTGGATTTCGTTTTTCCTAGAGAAAGTTATGTTCAATTAACTAAGGTAAGGTCAAAGCTAGTCAAAAATCCTGCGTGTCGTACAATTTGATGCAACTTCAAACAATAAACTGTATTGATATACAAATCTAAAAATTAAAAATGATATATCATTATAAATCTACATGTGTCTAGTATTTTATAAATTTTACGAAACTAGATTTGGAATTTTTTAGAGAAAGATATGACTATTAAAGTGGACACTGGTCCAAACATCAAGTTTAGGCAGTGTCAACATTCCTAACTTACCAAGTGCTTTCCAATCTTTTCTAATGGTTTTCCCTATCCTATGCTTTGTCAAGACACTTAAAATGCTTTCTCATTATTAACCTTATTACATAAAGTCCAATTCATATTAATTGATATGTAATAGCTTAATGAAAAATTTACATTAAGAAATCTATATAAATTGAGATATAAGCTTAGTAACTAAAAGACTATAACAATAATGTTATGAAATAAATATTATTTGGGTATATGAATTTCAGTTCCGAATGCTAATATGGACCTGATGAGATGCGTGGACACATGTGTGAGTGACAAATAGAATCGGTTACAGGTGAGTGGTTAATTACTGCCTTTAGGAGCTAGATTAGTATGTTTGATTATATGTTTATTTGAATATACGTGATTATATGTTTATTTGAATATGAGTGATATATGGAAAGTAAGCAAGTAAAGTATTTTAGTAATTTATTTGAATTATGATTGTTTGATACTGATTATTGTGATTGACATTGATTGTGTTTGATAAGGGCCAACTCGTGAACATTTTCTGGAAAATAAATTTATTTCTGAAATTAAAAATCCAGGTGCACCTAGGATGTTTTGATTTAAAATCATGAGAAAATTCTGATTCTGATAAATATTTTTTTAAATTGAGTGCTCAACCCCGGTGGGATGGATTGTGTACGGAGATTAATTTGTTGTGCGGGCGCGTAAATGCCCGGTAGGGGATGATACTATTGTGTGGGGCTGGGTCACTTGTTGGCCCTTTAGTTGCTTTATTTGATATCATTGCTCTAATAAATTTGTGATCTTGTGTATCATGTAAATTGTGAATTTATGACCATTACAACATATACGTGCAATGTGAATTAAGATATGAATAATGTTACGCAATGTTATTATGTATGTTATATGCTTGTGTTGTGTGATGCTAGTACCATTTGGGTACGATTTTTCACTCACTGAGTCCGTAGGACTCACCCCTTTCTCATGGTTATATTTTTTTTAGTAACAGGATCTCAAAAGAAGTTAACCGCTAATGCGAGGTTTTGCTAAGGATTTGACAACAAGGTATGTCTCAAAATCTCATACTTGGAGTCAAGGATGAAAGTTTGCAGTCACATTGGAACTGTGGGTGTCAAATGTGATATGATGTAATATTCTAGTACTTGTTGATGATGTGAACGGAGCAGAGCTCCTTATGGTCTTTGTATTATGTTGAGTAATAAAAATAGTTTATAAGACTGTATTTTAAGGCATGTTCCATATTGTAAGGGACCTCTGCCGAAATTTTCAATAAGTATGATTTGTTGTAATCAACTAACTTTTAATGTTAACTTTTGTCTTTTTAATTTCTTGGTTTTATTCATTGGTGAGTCAAGAGTCATGGTCGTTCAGTTATTTGAATAAGGGTTAAGGAGGTTTGGTTACTATTCCTCCGGCCAGTCATGTCTCCATGAGGGGTGTGACAATAATTCTATGTTTCAATTCCAATTCTGGGATCCAAACAAACCTTAAGCAAAATTATAAGGTACATCAAGTTTTGCCTACTCCAAAAGTATTAAAAAGTAAGAAGATTACACACTAATCATGTAGATCACTAAAGATAACTAAACTAGAATTAAATTACATCCAGAGTACAACCTAGATTTACTAATGCATCACCATATACATTAGCTTCTCTAAAAACATACTTGAGGTTGGATCTGATTAAATCTTGGTAGATGCAATCCCGGATAATAGGAAGCAACATACGTGTATTACAGAATCCATTAACTAATTCCAAGACAATCTCTGAATCAATTTCAATATCAAGGTTTTGAATGTTTAGACTAGTAGCAAGCTGAAGACAATCATTAGGCCCCAACATTCAACCATGACACTAGTTTAATAACCTATCCTTCTAGCAAAACTTTTAACCAAGTTACCATCAAAATTCTTAATAAGACCCCTACCACAGCAATTTTATGATTACCTTTGGATGCTCCATCCGTGAACCAGCTGGACTTAGAAGGATACCATTTAACCAATAATGAGGAAGACAAACCCAAGGAGTAGGTGTCTCCCTTGATAGTGTGGAATTCAAGAGCTTGAGAGAAAGGCAAGCCTTAAGAGGATCACAACACAGTCCATCGGCTTTTTTAAAAACCACATTATTCATTTGAAGCCATAGGCTCTAAACACCAATCATTAACACTATTGACTAGAGGAGATTAAGTAGATGGTAGGATAGTGTGGATTTGCAATTGTCTTGGAGCTAAAAGGTTAAGGTCAAGAATAAAGGAATGGAACAAAATGTTAAGGTCAAGAATAAAGGAATGGGACTTGGGTGTGATGTAATACCTAGTTGATGCCAAAAGGATATGCTAAACCTGCAATCCCTATGAGCATAGTCAATGGTTTCAAGAATTATGATTTTGTTTAAACTGGATATTTGATTAGCATGTCTGGTAAGTAAATCACACAATTCTAACTGTTAGGTGCAAAAGTGTTCGAACTCAAGTTTTGGTGCAGGTGCAGGTCCAAGTCCGAGCTAGAAATTAAAGGTGAGACCAACACAATCAGAGGTCAGGGTGATCCTCTAGAAAATCTATGATGCCTAAGACATATCTATTAGAGAGATAAGATATTAATGAGAAATACATGTAGAGAGAGATCACAGTAAAAGTACATTTCATATTACTATTTATAGATTTATTGTGCCAATAAGGGGGGTGTCAGGTGTCTCTTGATGATAGAATTATTATTTAGTGAATTTGAGGATATATGGTACTAAGGGATTGGCTAAAGTATAAGTCCCTATTAACGTTAGTCCTTGAAATTGAGTTTAAGAGCTACCAAAGACTCAAGCTGATGTCTGTTTTCGGGCTAGGGGGTTGGCTCATAAGTTAAGTTTTCAAGATGTGTTTTAAAAAATTTATGATCGATCTCATAACCTTAAAAGTCAACATTGAAACTTGATAGTGGAAAGACTTATTTTGTTTCCATTCTTGGGTTATAACTGATCAAATTTCGAGTTGTGTGCCATACCTACAATTGACACATGTCAAAGAATAATTAAACATCTAGGAATTAAATGCTAGAGTCTATAAAAGGAGGGTTCCCCTCCTCACTTGTCACTTTTAGTTGAAAAATTAGCAGAGCTCTGCCAAAATTGATTCTAGAGGTCAGAAACCTGAGATTGCTGATTTGGCTTGTTGCGTTTCTTTTGATTCTTTCTTAAGCATTCATTCCAAGCATACCTCTTCACTCATAGGTACAAGCTCAACACTTGTATTTTTAGTTAAAAGAATGTGTGTTTAAAGAAATATTAGCATCCACTTTGTGGAAGCTAAAAAGTGGACGATGATATACAATGATAGTATCATCGTCCACCTAGAGGAAGCTAATACATGGAAGACAATAGGTGAAGATATTAACAAACCATTCAAGGTACAAAACATCAACAATATATATAAAAGTATAAAGTTTGTTCATAACAAATAAGTAAAACTAAAACTAAGCATCCCTAAGAGTCAGATCCTGCACCTCTTGCTCATCATCTATTGGATTGTGAGGTGATTGTGGAGTTGCTGATGAAGAAGCACCTTGAAAATCATTTAATAATGAATATAAGTTACAATGTCTAAAACTTATAAGTTTACAAAATAAAATTAACTTTAAAAACTAGCAACTGACAGCCTTGTATCTAAGAGAAAATTACAAATTTTTATTTTATATATAGTTTTAAAAAAAAGCATGATATTATGTATGATATCAGCTAGTGATTTTCTAGAAAAACACCACAAATAGACCAAAATTTGAAACTTATTTTAAAAATGAACCAGATTTGAAACTAATATGGGAAATGAGTTCAATTTACATGAGTTGAACCCACGAAGTATGGAGCATCACAAGTTCACGAGAGTGACCAAGTCAATACACTTTGTGTGTTGGGCTGCCAAAAGGCCTATAGTCAAGTCACGAAGTATGGCTTTTTCTAGCCACACTTTGTTGACAGCATAGTAAAAGTTATTTATGTGTGTCTCTCTCTCGTCCATTTTAGAACTTTCATACTTTTCTTTCTTCTTTTATAGGTTAGATGCTTTATACTTTTCTTTCTTCCATGTGGGTTCAATCTTATTTTACTTCTTTATTTGAACTTTGAAAATGTACAAGAAAATTAATTGGGTATGGAGGATAGTTAGGGTGGTGGAAGAAAAATAACTAACATTGGTATAGGAAGGAAAATAAATTAAGCCAAACATGTTTAATTATGAACTTTTTGATCTCCTATTTCAATATCATCTTCCATAATTAAAAATTAAGAAGAAGTCTTTAATTAAATTTCACACACTTTTTAATCATTTTCTATAATTTTTCTGATATTTTATGTTTCCATAAACACCATTAACATGTAAACACATTTCATTGTTTACAAGTTTTTTTTATTTATTATTTATAAAATGACTGAAATTTAATGCAATGTTCTTATATTACAATTTGATTAATCACTCCTTCAATTTGGTCAAAAATAATTTTTGTTGAAATTAAAAAATTTATGTTGATTTTACTCAGTATGGTATCTTAAATGATATTCGAACCCAGTAAGTCAATGAAGGGATTACTCTCCTTATAAAAATATTCCATGCACCTACAATATTTTCTTATTTTAAAAAATATATATTTGAAAATATTTTAATTATTATATACACTGATACATGTTTTATTTATACAGAAACCAATGATATTATCCAAACCCAATAAAAAGTGCACAACGTACCATCAAATGATACCCAATTATTTGAATAAATGGACCTTAGTGGTATTGAAAATGAAAATTTTCCTCTATTTTATCAACATAATAATTAAACAAGCAATAGAGAACATATTTTAATTTCTAAATTCTAATCTATTTTTTATTTTTTTAATCTTCTTGGGAGAGAAAAATAAAAACATATTAGTGGTTCATTATATGGTTAGAATAATTGCGAATGATACCCAATTATTTAAAATCACATTAATCCACCATACCCAATAATTTTCTTGTACATTTTCAAAGTTCAAATAAAGAAGTAAAATAAGATTGAACCCATATGAAAGAAAGAAAAGTAGTTTTGGTGGCTAGTCATCTAAAGCATGCAACTTTCATTTCGTGACTTGAAGTCACGAAGTGTGGCTAGAAAAAGCCATACTTTGTGACTTTTGGCACTTCGACAGCCCAACACATGAAGTGTGTTGATTGGGCCGCCCTCGTGGACTTGTAAATTTAGCTTATTTCCTATATTAGTTTCAAAACTGGTCTATTTTTAAATTAAGTTTCAAAATCTAGTCTATTTATGGTGTTTCCTGGTTTTTTAATCAACGTCTGAGTCTAATAGAACCCATCCTCAAAATGAAGACAAATTTTAAGAAACTTGAATCTAACTCCATCTCATTAACCAACAAAAATTAGGAAGATAATAAAAAATATGTAACATGAAAGCAATGCAAATGAGGCAACTGCATAAATTTCAATAAAAACAAAGTGGAAAAATATATCAAATTTCACAAACACAATAGATCATTTAAAGAATCATCAAAGCAAGTTAAATTTGAATAAAAATATCTATTTAAATTTGCATCTGAAAAAAAAAAAAATCCAGTATTTATAGAAAAAGCTTGCCCTGAAAAATAAAAACTTTGAGAATCGATAGTAGTAGTTATCGAAAGAAAAAATAAGCACTAGATAAAAGAAACTTAACACGAAGTTTCTCAAAAGCTAAGTTTGTCCCATTAAAAACTGAAGTAAAACAACTTGAAACCTTTTTTTTTGTTTGCCTCTCAACAATCATTACTTATTTACGTTTGTTTCCAATTTTGATTATTTGGTTTAAAAGACGTGAAAAAATAGATTTTCAAAAATGCAATACCCTGAAAAATAATCTCAAGTATCCTTTAAACCAAAACATTTTTAAATCAAGTGCAGTCTTTGCCAAAAGAAGTGATAGAAGATGCCAATTTTTTTTAAAAGTACAAAAGGTAGTACAATTTGTTACATAAAAAATAGAGCAAAGCTGCACAAATATGTGTTTTCTTCCCACTTTTGTCAACATTCATTAACCATGGTTAGAATATTTCCAAATTTTTCATACAACATCCACATAAGATCACCGATAGAAGCCCTAAATAATTCTTTCTAAACATTACCAATCATGTTTCCAACTACGATTACTAAGTTCAAAAGAAGTGGAAAAAATAGATGTACAAATAGAACTTCTATGAAAATAAGCTCAAGCAGCTTCTAAAATTATAATATGCAATTAAAAAATTATATACATTCTATTTACCACTAAAAGAAACCATTATCGTTATGGACAATGTTTAAATAATACCAAGTATAGCAACAAAAATAAACTTAAGGTGAAAAATGTTTTCAAGCTTACATTCTAGTAAATATCACAACTTTTCTTCTAAATATAACTTGTGACTTAATGACTAAGAAGGCAAAAATTTAGAATAGACTAGCCCACTCATGTCTCAACCAGCAGAAGAACATAAAACAAAAGTAAAATAGACCAAGAAGTTGGTCTTGAAAATATCTAACAAATATCAATACTTGCTTATATTGTTGGTAAAATGAACTTAAGCCAAGTTTTATGTTACTTACATAAGATGCAGGATGTGATGGCTAAGATCCTCTCAATGTAGCAAGTTCCTCCCTCACTATTTTCCTAAGTAACAGACTTATCTTTGGGGTGTTCATAGGTAGGGAGGTGCGCAAGAAGTTCCAGCACTATCGACATTAATGGAGCTACAGTGGTCAAGAGCCACAGAGTCTATGCATCTGCCAAAACTATAATAGTTTCCATGCTTATTTCCATCAGATACTAGTACCCATAAAGCTTAATCGAAAATGGGTTGTGACGCTGGTGGTGCACTAGCAGACTTCTGCGCTTAGCAGTTACGAATAACTGATACAAAATGATTAGAAAAATGTAAGTCTATTATTTATATAAATGAATATTAAGGAAATTTAAAACATAATACTCACGTTTGTTCTTTATGATCTAGAATTAAATTCATCCTTCTTATTTTTGTGAATACGGTCGAAAACCTCCAAACAAGTAGGTTCATGGCCCCACATCCACTATCTACATAAGACAAACAAATTTGTTATTAATAATGTACATAGATAAATGGAATGAGATTATTAAATCAAAAATTAAAAACTATTACCAAGCACTCTGTATGTACAACTACATTATACCCTTCTATATGGTGAACAAGACTAACACTAGAGTGTTTGTTCTCTGTTCTGTGACTTTTTCTTGAACTCATCATAGGCCATAAGTCACAGTATGCCCCCAATATTCTTGTGGGATCCACCCTGGCCTACCTGTTGCCTTCCAAACTTGGGTATCCAACCTTTTTTACTTTCTCAATTTATATTTTAATTTTAGAAAGCATCTGTAAGGCACTTCTTGGCAATTTCGTTGAATACTTCTCTTGCTCTATGCGTTTCACTAGGTGTAGCAAACTTATAACACATTTGTATTCAAATAGAAAAATAACTTTTTATTAGTAAATTTGATTTTCAAGAATCAAAACTCTTAACTTATAATTATGATAACTAACCAACAAATCATAAAAAGAAATTTATTTTGTTTCATTTGGAAACTTGGCGAAGGTAGAAAAGGTCCTTATAGGTATGCCTTAGCCACGCCTGTAAAGTGGATACCACCTTTAATATCCTTTAAATGCATTGTCATAAAATATAATTGTTTTGAAAAAGTTAATATTAAAAATAATAATTTATTTAAAATCTAAGAGTCTAACATATAGCCAACTATAGTGATAACTAGTTAATCCAACTCATTATCGCAAACAAAGAATATCTTATTATGGTCTATGTCTCGCATTAGCTGGGCAATTGGTGTCATCATTATCCTCCTCTGCACTTTCAAAATATAAAGTAAGTATTCAAAGAATATGAAATTTACTTAAAAGAACTACTTAATAACTATTACAATATTTTCTTGTAATGGGCTCAATAGATGTCGAAGATGAATCTAAAGGGTCAAATGTCGGAGGTGGCACAATAGATATTGAGGTGAGAAGCAGAACAATACGCTGGAGTGAGGGTGGAGTGACAAATGATGGGGGAGATGAGGATCAATACCCAAGGGAAAGGGTAGTGCAACAAATGATGAAGGCAGGTATGTATGCTCACCATATATGCCATAACCGCCTTTAATGGTCGAATTGTGAAGTCGTCTAACTGGCACCTTGTAAGTAACTGCAACATAAAACTATTCAAATGTGACGACAAATGAGATTCAAAAAAAAAAAAAAAAAAAAAAAAAAAAAACTAATACTTTTGAGGAAGTATCTTACAAACATAGAATTCATACTTTAGGTCAAGAAAAAGAAAAAATGTAAGTTATGTATGCATATCCTTTCATAAGCATGAGAACAACCTAAGAAACTAAGGCCAAGTTCAGTAGAGACTAAAATAAAGTTAAAGTTGTGCAAATCAAAAGTTCACTTCAATTCCTTTAGAAAAATGTAAATCTAATTTTGTTTGTTATATAAATTATTATACACATATACCTTTCTTATTTGTATCATAGGTACTCATTGGATGTTTCCACTAGTACAATTAAATCGTTAAACTAGAAGAAAAATCTATGTGCTTGTGATATGTCAATATGCGGTAATATGACTGTGAGTAAAATGTTGAATAAGAATGACTATATTGTAGTTTGTGATGTTTTAGTAGATGTTAATAGGGGTAATTCTGTAAGTCTTACAATAAGGGAAAGGATTTAATGATTTGAAAGAGAAGGGAAAGTAGGAAGTCACAATTCAAGTGTAGGCCATGAGTGTGTAAATGTGAGATTAGTGCATGAATTTGATTAATCGTGAATTAGGGACCTTTAGATAAACAAGGAGAAAACTAATATGGACCCATAAGAGGGTTTAGGAGAATGTTAGTATCAAAGACTAAAGATAAGGAGATTAAGAGAAAGTGATTGGGATTAAGGGATTTGAAAATGAGTTTTAATGACATTGGTTTCTTGGTAAAGGGGGTAAGTAAAGAGTAAGCAGATTTGAATACAAAGGAGGGTAAGTGGTACTTGTAGGGGGCAAAGTTAAATATAAAGTGGAAAGGATGAGCTATGTATTGTAGGGTGAAGGAAAATGTAGGGAATAAGACAAGTTAATTTGGTGTTAGATTAGTCAATTGCTTAAGCAAGCATGCTTCTTGGTACAATAACTTGCTCGTTGCCTTGACTCCCTCATATTTTGCATAGAAAGAGAAATGAGTTAACGGGCAAAAAGAAAGAAAAGGTGTAGAAAAAAGTTTGGATATTAAAATTAGTAGTGGAGGACAAATGCTTATACAGAAACTACCATGACACTAGTTACTTGGTATAAAGAAGAAAGAGTGTGGGAAACAATGGTTGAATACAAAATGGGATGGCGTTTATGTTGCCGGGTATGAAGAAAAAGAATTTAAAATAGTGAATATGAATGGGATATAGGGCTATAGGCCTTGGAATGAGTTAAAGAAAGATTAAGGGTAATTATAATGTATTAGTATAGGTTTAGTTGATGTAAACTTCATTAATGCTTTTATAATTAAGTATTGTAATACAATTTAGAGGTGGATTTAAGGTCTAAATTCTGGTCAGACCTCATGTTACATGGTTAGACCAAAAAAGAGGGACATCATGCATTTTAATGTCTTAGCTCCAGTTTTGAGGTGGTGGAGTCTTGGAATTGTAAAGGCATGCTTGCATTTTCATCTTTCACATGTCGAGGCTTTGAATCAAGGAGAAGAGCATGTGAGAAGGGAAAAATTATCTACCAAGAGGCCTCAATTTGTTTTTGAATTTTGTGTCCAGGGAGTAAGGTTAGTTATGGTATTACATAATACATCAAGCTTGAATGGTTGTAGTCAACAAAAAATTATAAACCAAGTATGCATACTTAGTTTTCATACTCATCAAAAACATTAAAAGATCAAAAGAATCCTTAAAATTAGATGCACCTATAAGAAGTCTAATACACAGCATGAAACATATACTTTTAGATGTTCCCTTGGATTTAAGAGCAAGAAACAACATTTCCAAAAATGCATAAGCCTACATAAGCCACTTGCACACTAACTCTTTCAAAGAAAGTAAACTAACTTATAATCTCCTCTTTTACAACATTTTCACCCACTAGCTTCTAATCTAGGATTAGTTAGTTTTCATTTTAAGAAAATAGACTTTAGGAACCTAAGGGCCTGTAGTGTTAAAACTATTTTTAATATAGGTAACAATTTTTAGAGACATAATTTGCTTTTACTTTTCAATGCTTCTAAAATTTAGGACTTTTTTTTTTCTTTTGATGAATGACATGAATTTCGTAACCCAAGCGCATGTTTCATTTGCAAGTAATATAGTGATTAAGTAGAGATCGTTCCCACGAGAAATTAAACTACTTTAATGCTAAGTACTAACAATTATGCACTTTAGCTTTAATCAAACCAGTGGATTTTGAGTGATGGGTTTTTACACTTAGCAAGCAATTTATGTAAACTTTATTAAATTAAAACCTAGGTTCGCAATATCCCTCACACTTCACCTATGTTACTAAAACCTAGGTTCGCAATATCTCTCACATTTCACCTATGTTTTCCTTACTTTTAAATAACTCATGTAATAGATCCAATTATTAATCTAGAATTTTTAATCAATTACAAGCATATTCCTAAATCTTATATTTTTATTATTTTTATTTACCATATTCTTATGTGAATTACACTAAGACCAATTCATTAAGAATCATTTTAATTTGGCTACCTATGGCTAAAAAGTATATTCCTATCTCTTTAACAAACTAGATTATTCAAATAGATAAATAATTCAATCATAGACTATGTTATCTAAGGCTAACCCTCAATTCATTCTACCAAACTAAATTAAGAGCTCCTAAGCAATCTAATTGGTGATCAAACAATTAGAAGCATTAAGTTCAAGACAAACATAAACAATTAAAAACTAAGCATGCATTAAAAAAAAAAAAAAAGGACTACATAGGCTATATGTGAGTTTACATGCAACCCTAGAACATAACTAACTAGCTATGGAAAACAAAACATAATTGAAAAAGTAATTACAAACAAATAAGAAAATAAGAAGAAGAAAGGTAGAAGACTAGAGTTGTCATGGCTTCGAGTTTCACAAACTCCTTGATATCTCTTCCTCACTAGCTCTAAAGTGTGTTTAAACCCCCACCCTTCACCTCCTTTTATAGGCCTTTTCCTCCTAATTTCATAAAACTACAAGTCCTACATAAACACGGGCAGGTGCCATGACGTTTGCTTACTTGACATTGCAGTGCTTAGCTCATTAACTTGTACATTTAGGGTTCTTCTTCCTCGTGTCACAGCTTGCTCATACATGGCACTTCAATGCCAAAGCCTCTGTTTGCCAACGAAGTCATCTTCAATAATAGCTCTGCAACGTCCATCTTCATGGCGCTGCAGCACAGCCTTCTTTGACTTGATGTTGGAAACTTAACGGATTTGGCATTGCAGCATCCCTTGATGTGGTACTGAGGCGCTGAGGTTTCTATTTGATTACTTAATTTCTTTAAAATTAGGTGTTGTTGCCTCAGGTAATGTCAGCCACAACTCAATGCCTTCTTATTAGTAATTTAATTTTTTGCTCCTCAAGCACCGCGACATCTCTTGATGTGGCACTGTAGCACGGACTCAAGATCTCTTTCTTAATTTTGGACTATAACACTGCCCAAGACATTTAAAAATAAATAAATAAATAAGTATTTTAACAAAAACTACTCACTATTAAACTAAAACACCGCTAACTCCTAAACAAACTAGACTAGACTCAAAACCCCAATTTTATTTGAAATCTAACTCTAAACTCTAGAATTTACCTCAAATTCGGACTCAAAAGTGTTGTAAAATAACTTTATTTTATAGAATTATCAATGAATCAGGAATTTATTAATAAAAGAGGCTACTGGTTCAAACCCCTAGTGATTGACATGATTTATTGATTTGCACTAGGGGAACATCGTTTTTACAATAAAACCCAAATAGGTTGCTAAACACTCAACACAATGCAGTTAAATTCTTGAGCCAATTGCAACTTTAAATCAACAATAATAGCCACACAATCAAAATTGATTAAGACATCTTGCTTGCCATATTGGACCCAATTGCAACTTAGTTTCTCTGCCAGTTAAGGTACTTAGAAAGGATGAGTAAACATTTAGCTGGAATTCAAGAACAATAAAGACTAAATAAGATACATAAGCAATTAGACTGTCAACCCAGTCAAGTACTACACCACCAACATCAGCAATAACTCAAAATATTAGGTAGAAACACTAGGTTAAATTGCCAAATTGTGAAGCCAAACAACCAACCCTGCTATATCTTTCTCATAGTTTCAGTTTCATTATTAGACATATCAAAGCAAAGCAAGAAAAAAGAAACACACCTGGAGCAGACAGGTTTGAAGCAGAATTGGAAGCTTTCTCTAGTGAAAACACCCAACCACCGGCGAGGACGAGCATAGCAACTGCATACTAATAGGATATCAATTCTTAATGCTAAAACCAAAGAGAAGGTAACATAAAGAAAAGGTTAAGAAAATTTTAAGATAGGGGAGAGAAAGAAGAAAATTAAGGATTTTAATTTGGGAAAACTTATTAAAGTTTGAAAACACTCACGTAGATATTATAAATAGTGAACGCTGATCATATTTTTATTTTAATAAAAATTTGCTTTATCATCTATACCAAAACACAAGCTGATAGTATACAAAAACATAAGTTTATAATGATAAAAATAAAAAATAAACTTATCAATGTCCACTACAATGAATGCTAATAGTTTCACAAAAAATGAAGCTAAATGAACTTGATTATGAGTGTCCATTTTACGTTATCGATGTCTTTTTTATTTTTTTTTAGCTCATCTGATAATTAAAAAAGTAGACCCTTATAGTGACTATTAGTTTTCATTTTTCAAAGTCCACTTTTTTGTGGACACTGATATTGCCATTTCTTGTAAAGTGGGATGATAGTGCTGAGCCCTTCTACTCGTCCTTGTCCACTTTATCTGCTTCTTAATGAGGGGTGACCCTAAAGGCTAGGTTGGGACCAAGAGAAATATCTAGAGTCATAACCCATTCTTGAAAAACTTAAAAATGAAGGATTGTGAGAACAAAGAGAATGAGGTGAATAGTGAAGATGGAGAAAGGTCAGAGAGTTCAATGTTCTCTCTGGATCAGTGGGACGGAATTCGAAGTGGATGAAATATACTTATGTTCTATTATAATGTCAAGGCAGTTAGGAGGGAAAACTATGTCATGACCTCAAAAAATTGACCGTCGTTTTCAACCGTTACTTGAACCCTCCTTGACACAACTTCCATCCTAGGTCACCTCACGAGCTATGGCCATATGACTTCACGGAGCAACAATTATGTCTATAAGAAGAGAAACTAAAAGGTACGATGAGACTTCTTCTTCATGAGTTCTTCATTAGAGTTTGCAATACATATGAGGTTTACCCTGTTCAGATCACCCTTAACAGGATGAGGTTTGTGGTAGCCTCATTAACCTGTGCCATCAATTATAGATTGCCTTTTTTTAGTCTATGTTCAGACATTTATTTTATACAAAAAGGATACGCATGAGTTAGTTCTATTTTTCAACGAATTCCTCCATTTTTTACTTGAACAATAATGGTAGGAAGCTTATGTTTTTTAGCATATTTTCCTAACGCCTTTATTGGGCTTTTGCAAGGGTAAGGTAAGATTAATTTCAGGGTGAAAGGGAAGCCTGACCTGACCTCCGAGTGGCGTAAACAACTGGATAAGATTCGTTACAACCACTGATAAGACAGTAGAAGTTTTAAAATTAATTTTTTCTTAAACAGACCATAACTAGTGGCAGTTGGATTCTCAATACTTCAACAAGGTGATGACCTAAATACTTTAAAGTTTTGTCATTTTTTATATTGTTGTTTATGTTCGAAATTCACTCATAACTATTGTTCGTCCTTTTTTAGATCGTGAGATGGAAAGAGTTATATTGGCCACTTAGGAATAGCTTGATGCCTTTAGAAATGAGAATGAACGGAGTAGGAAGAAGGAGTTGTCTAAGAAGATGACGGCCACAAAGACCGAGGTAACCTTTACTTTCTAAACTAAAAAGGATAGTGGTGGGAGGAAGCGGGATCTCAGACTACAAGGTCGTCCTTCCTTCTAAAGCTCAACAAAAGATTTATATTCTGATTCCTCCCTAGAGGACGATACCTGTCAAATTGCAAGCTCATCCATCCTTCCCGAGCTTAACAAAAGACTTCTATTCCAATTCTTCCCTAGAAGACAACTACCTATTCCTCCAAAAGCCTATGGGTGCCTCTTCCCCTCCCCCCTCCCCTTTAGAGAAAGAGGTTAAAGTTGGAATGCGCTTGCTCACGACCGATTGGTCTACTTATCTAACCTTCACTTACAGGAGGTCGAGCATGGAACGTATTGGGTGGCTCGGGAAACCTTGCTTGCAGTGGACTGAGCTCAATTTGATAATTTTCAAATGGTTTTCTAAAGGAATATGATGTGCAATAAAAAGTTACTTTTAACCAACCATCAATTAAACACATAAAAAAATCTAGTTAGAAATCACATTTCAATTGAAAATAGAAACACTACTAACCTGTAGGAAAAAAGTACAAATAAGGAAAAAATGGGCAAAATTCAACATTAGTGTATATGCACTAATCGAAATATAATTATAACTAAGAAACCACACTTCACTTAAAAACCCACAAAACAACAATATGCAAATATGAATGATAATATAATAACTGAACAAAGCAATGAAACAGTTATTTCAATTCAAAAATCACAAGACAACCATAACTTTAGCATAAAAACTCATTTCAACAATTTCCCAAAAAATAACCATAATTTAAACTAATAATCAAATACTAATTCATTAAAATTCAAGAGAAAAAGTAAAAAAAAAAAAAAAAAAACTCATATCCACTAACACACAACTTGAATCTAACAAATTATAACCAAAGTAGTCAATTTGTAAATCGAAAAGTCCATTTTAACTCTAATTCTAAACATGGTAGTCAAATATCATAGTGCGTTACACATATCCTAGACATTGGGAAGACATTTAAGGTGCTACTAAGTCCACAATCCTACCACATAGATTGCAATTCACATAACTTACCATGATCTTACCCACAAATTCCCAAATCCCCGAATCCCTAATCCCACAAATTGTAAAATTCATAATCCCACAAATTCTCAAATCCCTAACTCAACAAATTTAATTCCATAACTTCACAAAAATTCACAAATCTACAAATATACATAAAATAACTAATAGAAAATTCTAAAACATAAATTAATACATCATTAATCAAAACTCATACTCAAAAAAAAATAAAATTCACAAAGGCAAGAAAAAAAAAAAGTAAAAAAAAAAAAAAAAAAAAAAAAGGGAAAGACATGAACCACCCTTGTTGGTGGTTTGGACTAAGAAGCACGGTTGGATGGAGTCATCTAACGATGACTAGCTGATTGGACGGAGGCTTCACAGTAGCAAGGGAGAAGGATCGAGGAGCTTTCTAGTCTGGGTTAGAGAGAGTGTAGAGATAGATAGAGCATGTTTAGACAGAGGCGTTAAGAAGAAGAAAATCATGCTTTTGTCTAATATAATTTTAAATTTCTGCGTCTACCACTACAAAACACAGGTATATTAAGTGACTGACGCAATTACCTAATTATTCAAAATACACACACAGATATATATATATATATTTGCATTTGTTATGCAGTCACCAATAAGCTTGCAAAAAATGATCCAAAATTAAATCAATATTTACGTTTGCAAAATAGTATCGGCGTTTGCGTTCAAATTTTTTAATGGTTTATATGTGTCAATATAGATGTAGACACAGATAGAAAAATTGCATACGCATATAGTGGTAATCTGTGTCTGTTTGCATCTGCCAAAAGACAAACACAGTTATTGTAATTTCTTTTAGTGAACATTCATGTGATTTCCTTTTTATGCATTAATTTTTATTTTTTCATCATCTCCTAAAAAACATGTAAGTTGATTTTGTTATATTTTATCTCTATTTAATAATTTTGACTTACTTATCAAAAAATATAATTTTGAATTGATCGATTAAGAATTCAATAAAAAAAAAATCAAATTTTAGAGGATATGAATAAAAGAAAAAAAAATTCAAATCTTAAAGGATCTAATTAAAAAATATAATTATTTAAGAACTAAAATAGAAATTGGTGTAATTCTCAATAACTAAAAATATAAGCCAATAATTTAACATTATCTCTTTTTATTTATTTATTTTTTCAAAAAAATTATGTATATGTTAAACTTGGCCATGATCTTGCATGGTACACATGATGCTGATTACCTCTAAATTGAGAAAGATATTCAATCAATATAACTATTAATCAAGGAAATTCATTGGACACATAATTAAAAGTGAATCCAATGCTAGCTAGCCATGCCGTGTTGCTCGTGAAAAACCTTATCTGCCGGCCAAAATGACAATGGCTGGTCGGGCGTTGAGGCAAAAAGCCTTAGTGTAAGATTTTGTAGCCTTGTGGTGGCATTCAAAAAAGCAAAGACAAAACCCTCCATGATTAAATTTAAAGCAAAGTAAATAGAATACTATATAAGCAAACAAAATAAAGAAAAGAAAAGAGGCAATAAATTGTACATTAAATTATTGAAAAAGCCAAGTGACCTTCCTTCGTTCTTAATGCATTGCTACTTATTTTGATGGAACAATATTGGTGATTGCTCCTCTGCATCATGGTACTCCATCAGTAGCTACCAACCAAGCAACCATAAGAGAGGACCCGATCTAGATAAGGATGACAATTTAATAAATCGAGTTGAATCGAGTTAATATATGTTCCAGTCAGATCAAATTTTGAATGTGCTTAAATGATCTATAGGTCTATTATATTCTAATTGAATCACGATTTGATATGTTCGAACCAAAAATCATGTGGAAAAGTTGATGAATATTAAGATAAGCCTAGTACGAATTGAATCAGTTTCGAATTTTGACTATTTCTAATCAAATTATTGTATGAATGGATTAAGTTTTATGTGATCCAACCCATTAAATGTCCTAGACAAAGAGGAAAGACTTCAATTTTAAGCTGACGTGATTTTGGGGGTGCTATAGTCATAAGTCAATAATAGAGAAGAAAATAGACGTAAGAAAGTCCCTTTTGTAAAACGACTTTGGCCAAGTCTCAGTCAATGCTACAAGGAAAATTAAACAACTAAAATGTTCAAATTTAACGTGCTAAAAGGAGTTATTTTATTCAATCATAGAAAATTTAATTTTGCTTGTATGATACATTGGCATCAATCAATTTTAATAAACCTTGGAGTGTGACCATAAAGATTTTGTTAATCAACCAATTGCAATTAATAAAAGAGACAGCTCCAAGTCCAAATAATTAGGTTAAACTGATTTCAACATAAATTTGAGTACTTGATTATGATATATATAAAACATAGATAATATCACCACAGGACCCATCTGGCAGTAGCAGGTGATTATCCGAACAACCTTTTTGTCTTCCTTTTGATGCTTATGCGGTCAACTTTTTACCACAAATTTGACATTAAAATTGGAGCTAAGAGAAATATGAAAAATATCATTTTCGTCTCTAAATTTTTTCTCAAATTTCACATAATTTTATGAATTTTTAAAATTCTGTTCAGTTGGGAATTTAATCGTTCAGTAAAATGCGCAAAATTGCACAAGTCTTTTAATCTATGTCCTTTTTAAATTACATATAATTTGTTACACTTCCCACCTAATGATGAGACATGCGTGTATTCCACATAACTTTCTTATATTCTTATCCTCAAATTGAAAGGAAACAAAGAACATAGAAAGAAAAAGAAAAAAAAAATCCTAAAAATTATTTTCAAAAATTCTAAAAAAAATACTTGTGCCAACAATTTTTTTAAAGATTGAAAATGTGAGAATCAATGTTTTGAAACTCGATCTAGAAATTGACTCAGACAAGTGGCCGAGTCTCGGGTTGTTAGGTGAACCTATATTTTTTAATATAGAAAAAAATATATATTTTGTACATGTAATAGTCTAATTTCAAATAAGAAATAAAAAATAATAAATAATAAACAAAAAAATATAAAGAAAAATATTCTACTATAAGTTTTTTTTTTTTCTAATTTTTTGTAATCTATGGCCTGGTGTTGAAATTATGCCCGGATCATCCGGATAAACTGCGTCATTTGCTATTTCATATTTTAGGCTTCATTTGGTCCAGGATAACATTATGACGGTCCAACTAATTCGACGAGGCTGATCCAAATTTCAAATCGTTGTTTAGAACTAATTTGATACAGTCAGTCAATAAAATTAATTAAGCACAATTAAAAATATGATGAATAGAAAAATCTGAGAAGCAAAATGATACTTTTTCCAACGAAAAAAAAGTAGTAGTCATGTTATTATACTTATATACCACATGGATCATAACTATTCCATCCTTCTACTTTTGCCTTCTAAACAATCATACTCTTCCTTACCTCAAGTTTCTCACTGGCTTACGTAAATTCTTCTAAAAGCAACCATAACATTCACACACAAAAGTAGTTGATTTCCAAATACCCATATCTTTCTCTCTTTCGCAATACTCAGTCTGAAACACACAAACATGCCTTTCTCTTTCTTAGCTTTCCTTCTCCTTCTTTCATTCTTCACAACTCCATCAACTTCCTCCACTGAATCCTTTATCTTCGGTGGTTGCTCTCAAGTTAAGTACACGCCGGATTCTTTGTACGAAAACAACGTCAATTCTCTCCTCACCTCTCTAGTTAACTCAGCCATGTACTCCATATATAATAACTTCACCATCGTTGGCTCAACCCAAAAAGAAACCGTCTATGGCCTTTATCAATGCCGCGGTGACCTAAGAAACGAAGATTGTTCACGTTGTGTTGCTCAGGGAGTGAGTCAACTCGGTACAATTTGCCTTGACTCGAGCGGCGGCGCGCTGCAACTAGACGGTTGTTTTGTTAAGTATGATAATACGTCGTTTTTGGGTGTGGAGGATAAGACTGTGGTGGTAAAGAAATGTGGACCGTTGATTGAGTCTAGTCCTGATGCGTTGACTGGTAGAGATGATGTGTTGGCATATTTCAGGGACGTCGGATGGTACCTATAACACGTTTAAGGTTAGTAACTCTGGGGATTTTAAGGGTGTGGCACAGTGTGTGGGAGATTTGAGTCCGAATGAGTGTCAGGATTGTTTGTTGTATGCAATCGGACGGTTAAAAACAGAGTGTGGGGCCGCGGCATGGGGTGATATGTTCTTGGCGAAGTGCTACGTGCGTTACTCGGAAGGTGGGGATCACTCGCACGCCGGAAAGGGTAAGTGACTTCATCATGGCCGCCCAAAATGGTGGTTTATATTGTGTCTTTTGGGCTTTTCTTCTTTTTGTTGAAATGAATTAGTATATTATTAGTAGATTCTTTTGTTTAATTAATTATTAGGTTTTCATTTTGATCAAAAAGCTTCTTTTTTGCAGTCCTTTTTGTAATCTCAACTAAATAATCCTTCCCAAACTAGAATATACACTAATTAATGAGTGATAGAAGAGTGAGGGAATGAAAACTAGCTCTATTTTTATTTAATTTTTTTTTTTTTTGGAATCTTGAATTTTATGATTGATAAATGAAATCCTATTTGTAAATTTTAATTGATAAAAAATATTAAATTTATCCTCATAAAAATTTTAACATATTAAAAATTGATTCTTAAAAGCTATCAAAATTTTTATCACTTGCATTAAGTTTTGATTTGTCCGGACTTAGTTTTCAAGTAGTCTCCATGTGGCTCTTGAAAGTTTGACTTGCAAGACAAGAGAAAGAGAAGGCCGGGCATTGCCCGAAATCTCTCTCTGAAACTTAAGGTAGTCATTTTTGAGAGAACTGTAAATTGTAGCATTATAGTATAAAAAAGAGATAATGAAAATCTTTTTACTTTTCGGTTTACTCTTTTATTATAATGATAAGTGACTAATAAGATGATTGTGTCAATTGAGTAGATCTGCCATGTATCATGTCTAGATTTGTACTTGGCTAATACCATACTAACACCTTCAACCCTTCTCATACTATCCTTATCCTTTCTTTATCTTGTTATGTTTAAATATAAATTGGCATTTTGAAGGTATACATACTTGAGTGACAAAAGTACTTGAACTTTCTTAATTATTTATAAATTATGTCTAAACCTATCTGTAAAGCACCTAAAATTTTCTGTTTTCTTATAACAAAGAAGGCCCCACTTTGAATAAATGTCTAAATGACTCATTCACAGTTAAGGAAGAATCCTATGCAATATAAAGTAACAATGATGGTCCGAAAATGAAATACTTAATTATATGCTAATTGCTTGAAACCATAAATAAATAAAAATCACCCTCTATATATGGGAACTAATTAGAAACTATAAATATATATGCACATCTGCTCACACCCACACAAATGTTCATTGCCAATCCTAATTAGAAATTATGCACTTGAATTCATTGATTTAAGATTTATTCTAATTAATGTTTTATTTGTTTGATTATTGTAGATGACACTAACAACAATGATGATGAAATAGAGAAGACACTTGCAATACTAATAGGACTCATTGCAGGAGTTGCTCTCATCATTGTATTTATTTCTTTCTTAACAAAAGTCTGCGGAAAAGGCAAAGGTATATATAAATATATATATGCGTACTCTAACTACTCTCCTTTTTCACATGTCTTTTCTTTACTCTCTATATAAGTAATTTAATTTGCAAATAAAATGGTTGTATTAATTCCTTGTCTGTATTTTGCAGATGGCAAATAAATTATAGAAATTTAGAGCTAGCTAGCTGCACTTTTGTTCTCTGTCTCCTTTGGTAAATTGTTCAGCTTTCAATGCTCTCTTCTTTCTTTTTCTTTTTTTTTCTTTTTTTTTTTCTCTTTTTGTTTGTCATGTTTCCTTCAAATTTCCTGTAAAGAATATGGAGGAGAAGGTGGATAGAAAGATGAGGTGTGTATGGAAAAAGGTTCCTTGAAACAAGTGAAAAAGAAAGAGTTGCAATAAGGAGATAAAGCACAAAGATTCCATAGTCCCCTACACACCCCACTTAAGTCTTAACATATTGTTATATTAGCTTGTCTATTCATGTATACAAATGGTGAATACTTTGAATGAAAAGTGCAATTTGTGATGCTATAGTTAAGAGCCTTTTCGTGCCTTTGTTCCACTTTATTTTCATTGACAAGGTAGTTACTAGTGAGATTATGATGTCATTTCAACAATAAAGTGCGCGTCTCAATTCAGTGTTACTTTTTTCTTCGTATATTGTATTTATATAATAATATCCTGGATTTATTCTCTTTTTAAACTTTAATCTCCATCAAGTAGATTGGCACAATAAATCTTAATATTATATCATCTACTTTGTTAGTAAAGTTGATTTGTTTCGATTCAAGTTATTACTTATGTTAATATGTTAATATTACCTAGCGTGTCAATTCACCTTATAAGACAGTGTTTTATTAATTCAAATTTTTATAACTCACTAAAACTCTATTCATCAATCTTGAATAAATGATTATCGTGGCCCATAGATTTTATATTTGTTCAACTTCACTTTATTCAGCTTCTAAAATTGTTCTAAATCATTCTGCCAACTCATGTTTGACTAATTGACCAAGATGCCTTAAGGTCTTAGTTTTGTTGGTCAAGAAAAGATAAAAGGATGTCAAATTGTAATCTTACAATGATTTTTGAAAGAGATTATCTATCAATTATTAAATAAGTAGGGGAGGGGCCAGTTAGTCATTTAAATAATGGAGAATAAGATGATTTGAATAACCAATAATCAGGATCATGATATCCTTATAAGTAATATTCATGTATTATCTAGAATCTTATCTCTCTCATCAATTATTAGTTGCTTCTAAAGTTTCTTTAAGAACTTGGAAGAGTTTTTGTTTTTGTCCCAAACTATCTAATCCTTGACATGCACCTCATTACATTTTTAATCATATACAATTTTCACGAAACTTCATAATTAAACAATAGTTCTCTCACTCCATCTCTTTCTTTGCATTTTATATACACATGGGTTGGTAGGGAGTCTTGGCTTCTTATGGCTTTTAAAAAGCTAAAAAGGACCAAATGACACTGAAAATTGGCCATGTTTTGTGACACGGCCACAGGAACTAGAATACTTTGTTTTTGTTTATTATACAAATATGGCACCATTCGAAAAGGTGAGATTCTCTAGCTAGCAATTATCTTCTTTCCTCCGTTGCTTGTGTACAAGTAAGACAGTGACCTACAGGATAAAGAATATGACGGATATGAAACTTTTGGTTAGCTAGTTTGTATGTAATTTTTGTCACTATTCCCTCTTTAACAACATTGCAGTCACCTCTTAATGTAGTTTTAAACTTTCATAAGAGAGTGGGGTGATAAAGATTTTATAACGCAAGTGCACGTATCATTCTCAAGTAATATAATAATAAGTAGAGATCGTTCCCATGAGTAATAGCTTACTTTCTAATGTTAAATACTACCACTATGCAACCTAACTCTAATAAAGTCAAAGTAATTCATAAATTTTAAGAAATTTATCAAAAGATATTAAAACTAAACCTAGGTTCACTATATCTCTCACATTACACCTAATTAACTTTAACTTAATCAAATTCATGCAATAACTTAATATTAACCCAAATTTCTTAACCAATTACTAGTTTATTCATGTCTAGCAATTATATATTTCTCTTAGTCTAATTCCCTATATTCCTATCAGAATTACTCTAAGACAAACTTATTAAGAACCAATTTTACTAGTTACTTATGGTGAAAGAGTATATTCCTATCTTTTAAGCAAATCAGATTATCCACATCATATAAACAATCCAAACATAAGTTATATTGCCTAAGGCTAATCCAAAACTGACTCTTCCAAGTCAATTCCATAATTTCTAATCATTCTAATTGGTGATCAATCATTTAGAAGCATTAAGAACAAGACAACATAAATATTAAAACTAAAGCCACATCAGCTAAATGTGAATTCAATTGTTACCCTAGAATACAACTATTTCATATTAACTACTAAAAACAAATAAAACATAGCCATTACAAGTAAATAGAAAATAACAAGAATGGAGTAGAAACTACAAGTTGTCACAGCTTCGGGTCTCTTTTAGCTCCTTAACACTCTCTATTATGAGCTATGATATATCTCAAAACTTCAGCCTTCACTTTATTTTATAAACCTTTTGTCCTAGTTCAATTGAACTAGGATTCTTCAAAAGCATGTGATGGCGTCGCGGCATGAGTCATTATGGCGCTGCAGCGCTGAAGGTTTTGCATAGTCTTACTTGAACTACAACTTGTCCCGCCGTGACCTCGAATTAATGTGAACTGTGGCACTAACTCCTTGAATAGTTTACAAAGTTGTCTTTTCAAATTAGAGTCACGGCTTAAGGTTATTAGCACTACGGCTCATCTTTCTTTGTGTGTTTACTAGATAGGTTGCATTAACGACGCCGCGATTAAAGTCAGTAGGCACCGCGATTCCAAGCTCTGTGGCACTGCGGCTCTATCTTGAATTCCTTTCCTTCTTTCAGTTTAACTAGAACATTGAAAAGACACCTAAAATAAGTTAAATACCAAAAATCGTAAAACTACTCCTAATTATAGTAAAAACTCTACAAAACTCCTAACAACTTAAAATACTAAATTTGACCAACACTCTAACTCAAAACCCTCGGATTTTAACATAACATATGAATTAAAAGCATAGTGAAATAACTCTTTTTTACATAGTTATCATACCCCAAAACTTAGTATTTTGCTAGTCCAGAGCAAAAAGAAAGAAAATAAACAAACAAAAATAACAATTAACTTATTAATGATGAACTAATTCTTCCTCCAAAATCCTCAAATTTTATAACAAAGACTGGACTCAAGACAAAACACAAGTATAGCTCTAAATTTATTATGTTCTGGCAAACTTCATATGTGTGTGTGCAAGTTATCATCACTAAAGGTTAAATGGCTTCAAAGATATTTTCAAAAGAACTCAAAGACTAATCTTAACCCCTAAAACTCACCTTTCATTCCTCTCTCCTCTAATGAAGACTAATACTTAGTCAAAAATCAACAGGTCTTTCATTCAGCTTGTAATGTAAAGCTATTGCAAATGTTTGATGAAATGGTTTTTAGGTTCAATTGCACAAATTCTTTGCACGAGTTCTCCTTTCTTTTTCACATTTCCTTTTGTACGGTGTTAACTTCCACTTACTCAGGCTTCAACTATTTCATCATATTTTTTGTATAACACCTAATATATCTTTTCTTGTGTGGGCATAAATGCTTTCCACTTTCTTTCTTTTTTCTCCTTTATATTTCTATTTTTTTTTTCCTCCACCAAGCCTTTGGTTTGTAGACAAATTCTCAAGAAGTTTCCACATACTTCCCCCAAACTTAATTTTTATCAAGTGGGGAAGATATTAAAATTATTCTTTACTTCTTCCTTATGTTGCACTCACCCTCACAGACTTACTTCAAACTCATTCTCTTTTTATAACTCAATTTTACTACATCTTTAATATGCTCAAAGTAATAGGGTGCAAATGGGTCTTATAAACAAAGGATTGGTTAACATATGTATGTGCTAGAAAGAATAGGCTTTCAGCTCAAAAGTATGTAACTAAGGAAATATAAAATCAGGAGTGGATATACAAAGGCTTTATAGGTCCAAAGATGACCTAAATGATGTTATCAACTAAGTTTCACTTAAGATTTCACCTCGAGAGGAATTTTCACTAATTAAAGAGGTCCAAAATAATCTAAGGGTTATAAAAAAAATATATTAAAAACAACAACCATAGGTGACAATAGTCTTAAGTAGGTATGAAGTATGTACCCTAAGTATAATAAATTTAAAAAAAAAAATTCTTGCATTATTACAAAAATCAAAATCAATGCATAAATAAGGTAATATCATAGGAATAGGAAAATATTGAAGCATCATTAAGAAATTAAAATTGCAATCTACTTAAAACAATACGGGAAAGGAAAACACATTACAACCTAGAAACCGTGTCTAACAAATTACACATAAATGAGGGCTGACAATTATACATACAAATAGGGAAATACAAATTGAAAGTTACCCTCCCAAACCTAATCTAAGCAGTGTCCCAATGTTTAAGAAATGAAGAAAGACAAGAAAAACAAAAGATAAAAAAAAAAAAAAAACCCTCATTCATCAAAGTCTATGTCAATATCCTTCTCGGGATGAGGGTAGGGTGCTGGAGGCTCAGGATAAGGAAGGAATGTAGAATGATCTCATCCTCCTTGCTACAACATCTTTCGTAGCAACTCATAACTTTGATGATTGACAACATGATTATGCTGCCAATACTCAACACATTGCACTTCCATAAGAGAGAGTCGCTGGGCCAAGGTGAGTCGCTGCATTCCAGTTGGTGTGAAATAAGCTAGAGTTGCTGGATCACCTTTTCCTGCTTCAAAGTTACGACGCAAGAAGTTGTTCATCATCTTGTCATCGATTGGCCCTTTTAGTAATGCCAATGGTCCATTATCCTCCCAAATCACACTAACCTCTTAACATAGTTCAGTGATAAGGGAGGGAAACCATATGCCAAGATATCCACTTATTCGCTGCTTGTAACATAGCACTATGAATAATAAGACCAATATTAATGGATATACCTTACAGTATAGCATAGACAAGGATTGCTCGCTCCTTGGTCATATCATTTACATGTCCATTGTGTAACACATGACTGAGCACAAAATAATACCAAACCTTTATAGTGGATTGCAGTTGACTGGCCTTGAAATGCATTGTTCGCCATTTGTCAGCTTCCAAGTAAAGCCTTGGTAGCATAATGCATTGATGACATTGTCATAATCCACTATGCCACTCACATAAGCCACATACTCGTTGGTCTTAGGAATATCAAGAATGCCATAGTATGCATTAATGGTCGTGCTTATGAATAACATCATCTTGCCCCAAACCATAACCTTGCTGTCATTGTGCTCCACGAGGTTAGTGTATAATTCTTTAGCTAATGCAACTATCCTAGCTAAAAGAGGTGCACACAACTTAACCCAATTTCATTTGTTTATTTGAAGGATTATGATCCGAAAGTAATCGGGGTTGAGTTGCAAACCTCGTTGAGCCACAATCTTCTTATTTACAGTCTTTCGTGGAATCTTTTCTTAGTCGCAACAGAAATAAATCTACTATTATTAAAACTTGGACCAGTAGAACGAGCATGCATGGTGGCATTGGATTTTTGTGCCATTATCCTGAAAAACAAAGCATAATAATCCTGAATCCCACAATGCCCATCAACAATTTCAACCATAACCCATAATGAACGAAAGGATCTCCAACCCAACAGAGTAATACGCAATATTCTCAGGCATATTATTGTCAATAATACATCACCCATGTACTACCTATCAATATTCTATCACCCTACCTCCAAACCTAGTTCCACTATTATAAGATTGTCAAAATGCATTCAAGAATTATAGGGATATGGATCATACTAGGATGATATACATTCAAATTATATCAATTACATCCAACAAAACCCAAGGACTCAATATCAAATTCAAAATGTAACACCAACGTAACCCAAAACCAAGAAATATGCACAAACTCTTAAAGAAACATATCTACCTACTAATCATGAAGCAATTAAGTATAAAATACAAGAAAAGCATCTAACCTACTGAAAAATTCGTAGAATAAGTAGAGAAGAGGAAGAAAATTTACATGTGTTAAAGCCAGGTGAAAATAGCGTGTAGACCGTGTTATAAGTAAGGGGTTTTGTGCAAGAGTGATAGAATTTACTAGAATGGGGTTTAGGTTGGAGAATTTGAGCCTAAAACTTTTGATTTTTCAAGAATGGGTGTTAGGGTTTAAGTTGGGGAAGTTATAAGGTCTGAAATTTTTTTAAAAAACTGAAATCCTGACAGAGAGTCCGCGACGTAAAGTAATAGCTTCCGCAACGCCATGCCCTATAATTCAATAATTTTAAAACACTAGATTTTACGCTGTGGCATGAGTGATATAGTGACGCGGCTTGATGTTATATGGATACACTCTATTTGAAAAAACAATTTTCTGGATTGAACCACGTCGTGGTGCAAAAGAGGTAACGCTGTGACGTGAATGTTAGTATGATGCCCTACAAGCCAATGATATTAGATATCTATGGTATATTACTTATAAATACAGTCTTATTCAGTTATTAATAAAATGAATATGTTTCATTATTATATGGTATTATTATTTATCATGTACTTTAATTGCTAGTTAATTCTTTAGTATGACCATGATAAATCCCATAGAATATAAGCAATGAAAATAAGAACCATGATGTGATCATGCTTATGAGATATATTTTCTTAAGCTTTGTTCTTAAATATTCCTAATCATAGGATCATTAATAATGAGAATTAATGATCTGGTTAAATTAGTACATATTATATTAGCTCAAATGTTGAAGGTGATCGATCTCATGATCACTTGTGTAGTTGACACTATAATAAACATGTAAGTGCTTGTTAGAGAACAAGTTCACTGAATTGACTCGACCATAGAATACTCATATGGACTTTTACATAGTTGTCAATGAGTGTTCTTTGTTGTAGTGGTGCAAATGATCTTCAGACCTGAGGTATCATAGATTCCTTGTACATAGGTTATTATGCTTTGATACTATCTAAGTATAATTCACCATGGGTTATACAAAGATAGATGTTGGGTATCACTATCTATGTATGAAGGTATATGAATGTACAATAAGGGATCTATCACTCTCAGTAAAAAGAGAGAATGTTCTATGTTATCTAATTAAGACATAACTCAAAAAGTCCCTGGCCAGGGTGGTGTGAAACTAGATCAGAGAATTTAAGTTTCACCATATGAGTTGTGACTTATAAATAGATACATCAATTAAACAATTTAGGGTTTGACATTAATCCATACTCTAAGTTAAATCAAGAACATTGAATGATGGAAAAATTGAATTGCATGGTAGCTAACAACAGAAAGGTTCACAAATATATTTATATTATCTGGGTAGTCATCACATGCTACTAGGCATCAATCTTGACTTGTAAGTAATCCGAGAATTAATTTAATAATTAATTCTCATTAATAGGTAAATCAAAATTAGTTTTGATTTAAATTAATTAGATGTGGATCTAATTGAAAAATATATTAAGTTAATATGGCCTACTGCCAGTTTAATATGAACCTAAGGGGTCACACACAAATGGATGCAATTTGATTAAGAGAAGTTTTAGGCTTTCATGTAATTACAAAGAAATGATATTTGAAATTTAAAATAAGATTAACTTTAATGAGATTTTCCTATTTTATCTAAAAGTCTTTAATAGATAAGATCTGATCTTATCATTTAGAGTTCAGTTATATCATACTTAAATAAGGTTAGACATTATAAGTAACGTATGTAACTTTTATTCAGATATCACAGAGAGCCAAAATTCTCTACATAGAATTATTGGCAAACTGAGTTTTTGTAAGACGTGAGAAAATCTCATCATTTGTACTAGCTTGTCACACCCCAAATAAAGGTATGACTAGGCCAGAGGAATGGATGTCCATACCTCTGTAACCTTGACTAAGCAAATAGAATAACACAAAACAATTTATAGAAATTTTTGGCAGAGTTTTCCCATACGATAGAACATGCCCAAAATAAAAACAAATAACCTGTATTCAAGTCGATAGTAAAACAAACCATTAAAATATGCAAAGGGGCTCCGCCCCGACAACATACACAATACACCATAATAATCACAATATCTACATATATTACAATCATGCATAACATCCTATTTGACTGCAAGTATTGTCTTTTACTCTCCATGTGTGCTATTTCCAAGATATACCTTGCCGTTGCAAGATCTGCAGGTGGGCCTATATAGCGATCAACTGATATTTCCTGAAAACTAAAAAAAAACCACAAAGAAAAAAGAGTGAGTCACCGCGACTCAGTGAGCAACTCATGTACCCTATGGGTACCAGCATTATACATCACAAATATTATAAGTTACGGCTCATAATCAAATTTATTAATATACGTACGTGATTATTATAATCATATAATCATAATTCATTTAACTTACAATCCCAAAATAGCAAGCAACTTATACAAATCAATCAACAATTTCACAATCAACTAAACAAACAAAGGGCCAACGAGTAACTCAGGCCCGCACAACAATATCTCCCCCACCGGGCATTTACGCGCCCGCACAACAAATTATTCTCCGTACACAGATCCATCCCACCGGAGCTGACCACTCCAATATTTTCAAAATCATTATCAAAATGAAAATCATTTTTCCAGAATATGTTCACGAGTTGGCCCTTATCAAGCACAATCAATGTCAATCACACATCATCCAATTTAATCATTGAAATCACTCATTTGCATAGTTATTATAACTCATTAAATTCAAGTAAACATATAATGACACACAAAAATCTGATATCTATAAAGCACATGATTCACTCACAAGTTCACGAATGAGACTCGTCAGTTTGTCTGATATGTGACGGTGCAGGAATATCCTCTACACGCTCTGGAGCTGAAAATCATAAATCGATAAATTACTAACAATCACTTTTAAATTAATTTAACGATTTCTTAATCGTACGTGATTGTGTATAATATATATGTATTATTATTATATATATATATATATATTTATATATATATATATAATCATATTAATTAATTCGATACATTTACTAATTTAACTTTCGTAATTTAACATTACTATATATATATATATATATATGAAATTCTAAATTTAATTAGTTATATTATCGATTAACGAAAAAAATAAATTACTCCCATAATAGTATATATGCAAATGTACATATTACTTGTTTAACATTAGTTTCCCTTTTATTTATAGTTAATTCTTAATTTAATTAACAATTTCATTTACTCCTTTCAACCATGGCCACACCTTTTCTTGTACTAACCCTTTACTTAGTTTATTTTACTTATTTATCCTTAATGCAAGCACCAATTTTAGCCTTTACTCCCTCCACCTTCACTGTACGCCACCAAAATGATCATGGCCACCCCCTTGTACCCAAATTACATAGCTAGATGCCTAACACCTTCGACCATCTTTATCAGGCCGAGTCCCTCCTTGCACTAGTGGAAAAATTTTGCTGCCATGACCGAGGCACCACCTTCATCTCGGCTGGCAGATCCAGGACACCAAGCCAAAAAAAACAATCACTTCTCATCGCCACACCTACGCCTCCTATATTGAATCCATAACTACCATAAAATCCCCACACTCAGTTGTAATTTTCTTTACTGGTAGCCAACAAATTTATACCCAAAATCCACTATAACACCTGATTAACTCTCAAATAGAATACAAGAACTAAGCTACTAGCATAAAATAGCAAAGAACCATCTACTACCTTCAAAGTTTTCAAGCGGCCAACTACTGGTTAAGCTTTCACATGATCAATGGCAGGAGAAGGAGAAAATTTCTTTTGGGAAAGCTCTAGTCGGTCAAGGAAGGAGGAGGAAGAAAAAGGAACAAATTAATTTAATAATGAAGTCTTCACCTGTACGTTTTTAACATGTGGTGGAAAGAAAAAAAATATCTAGTCATATATATTATATAATAAATCATGATCTCCCACAATCTCTTATTATATATATATATAGATATTAATTTTGAAATTTCCCTAAGTACCCTCCTTATAGACTAAAATTTAATTCCAATCACCCATAAAATTATAATTATTGATTTTTATAAAGATACTCATTAATTAGGTTATCCCCAAATTAACTTCACATATAACTTTCTTATTTAGTGTAACTAATTCAACCTAATAAAAATATATATGTATATTTATATCAATTACGTACGAGTATTCTAATGACCATATTGGATTGTCGGTTATAACACTAGCACACAAGGAGATTTTTGGTAGCCAACACATAGCTCTTGATCAAGTCATTCGGTGTGGATACACTTAGAAGTTGTACACCCTGTACAACTTGTGTATCAAAAGTTAAGATCGTTTTAATCGCTTCAAGAGGTAATATTCTATTTATAAGATTAATAGAAAAATATCGGTTCATAAACAATAAAGATTATCCTAGAGATTTGATTATGCCAAATTTTTAATTTTCGCTGTGCCCGGTATAATCAAAATCCCTACAGTGAAGCCCTCTATGTGAAATGGTGTTTTCCCTTGAAAATAAGGCGTTGCAGCATTAGTGTAGTGAAACAGTGGCGCAAAGCTCTCAGAGTACATACTTGGGATATTTATTTTATCCATGCTGCAGTGCAGGTGGATCAGGTCGTGCGAGATGTTTTTGGATTGTTTTTAAGATCATTTGTTTTCTTGGCGTTGCGACATGAGATAGTGAGGCACCATGAAACTTGTGCTTCTTGCTGTGGTTGCTTGGTCCTTGGTTGGCCTGATAGAGATGAGATGAAGGCTGAATTAAAATTAATACAATAATAATAAAAATAAAGAAAAGGGTTTAAAAACTTGGGTTACTTCTCAAGAAGCACTTAGTTTAAAGTTATCGGCTTGACCTTCGCCTGGTATGATGGAGGTATGATTGTTATCCATTTTTCCTCCCCAATAGCATTTCAATCATTGTCCATTCACTTTGTCTATGGGGATTAGTGATAATTAACTTCATAGTCCTGTAGGGAAACACTTTAGCGATGGTAAATGGACCAAACTATCTTCACTTGACATTTCCAGGGAAAAGCTTCAACAGAGAATTGTAGAGAATGACTTATTGAACCAGCTCAAATAAGTGCTCAACAAGCCTTTGATTGCGCAGCCTCTTATTTTTCTCATTATAGTGTTTCGCATTCTCATATGCATTGAGCTTAAACTCATCCATCTCTTTAATTAAATGAGTCTCTTTTCACCGTTGGCTAGATAATCAAAGTTCAGTTTTTTTAGTACCCAATAAGCATTATGTTCCAACTAAATGAGTTGGTGGTAAGCCTTCAGTTTGGAGACTTCAGTTTGTCCACTTTCTTTTGGATGATATGCTAGTGCAACCTTGTGAGTCACCCTATATTTGACAAGATGGGCTCTCACTTGTTTGTTGCAAAAGTGAGACCCTCCATCACTGATGATTGCTCGGGGTGTGCCAAAGCATGTGAAGATGTTCTTTTTCAAGAATTTAGTCACGACTTTAAAATCATTGGTTGGCACAACAATGGCTTCAACCTACTTGAAGACGTAATCCATAGGAACATGGATGTATTGATTGGTGTATGAGGAAATGAATAAACCCATGAAGTCCATCCCCCAAACATCAAATAATATAACTTCAAGAATGTTGTTGAGTGGCACCTCATTCTTCTTAAAGATGTTGTATATCCTTTGGCACTTGTCACAATTGGAAACAAAGTAATTAATGTCCTTAAATAATGAAAGCTAATAAAAACCTGATTTAAGCACTTTTGTCAGCTGTTCTGCTCTTTCCAAGGTGACCTTCATATTTTGAAGCATGACAGTGATAAAGTATGCTTTCTACCTTTTTCTCTGGGACACACCTTCTTAATATTTAATCACAATGCTTAAACAGGAAGGGGTTATCCCAAACAAAAAAATTTATATCATTTAAAACCATTTTCTTCAGTTGAGAAGTTAATTAATGAGGAAAGACCTTGCCAACTAAATAGTTGACAAAGTCGGCATACCAGCAACTGTTTATGGGCAACATGGAAAAGTTGTTCATCCGGGAAGGTTTCATTTATAATGATGGGCTCAACCTCTTTATCTTCTTCTTCCAGCCTTAATAAGTGATCAGCTACTTTATTTTCAAAGCCCTTTCGGTCTTTAATCTCTAAGTCAAATTCTTGTAGTAACAAAATCTACATTATCAACCTAGGCTGTGGATCTTTTTTGTTCATCAAATACTTAATAGCACAGTGGTCAGTAAAAACAATGACAGAAGTTCTGATTAAATAAAAGCAAACTTATAAAAAACAAACACTACTGCTAAAAGTTCTTTTTCAGTTTTGGTATAGTTCAATTGAACATCATTTAAAGTCTTACTAGCATAATATATAGAGTGAAATATCTTTTCTTTTCTTTTGTCTATAAAACTGCTTCTATTGTAAAGTCACTACCATCACACATCAATTCAAATTATAGGTTCCAATTTGGAGTTACAATTATTAGGGTAGATATTAATTTATTTTTTAGTTTTAAAAATACAGCAAGACATGCATTATCAAAATTGAATAGAATGTCTTTTTCTAGAAGATTACGAAGTGGTTTGATATTTTTGAAAAGTCTTCAATAAATCTCTTATAGAAGCCGGCATGGCCCTAGAAGACTTCTTATTCCTTTGATTGAACTAGGGGAATGTGGTTTCTCTATAGTTTATATTTTAGCTCTATCTACCTCAATTTCCTTGTTAAACACCCTATGGCCTAGAACTTTACCATCATGTATAATAAAGTGGCACTTCTCCCAATTTAAGATAAAGTTAGTCTCTTCACATCTTTTAAGCACACGAGTTAAACTATGGAGACATTCATCATATGAATCACCTAAAATAGAAAAATCATCTATAAAAACTTCAAGCCATTGTTTTACCTTATCGGTGAAGATGGCCATCATGCACTTTAGAAAGGTGGTCAGGGCATTGCATAGACCAAAATGCATCCTTCTAAAGGCAAATGTGCAGTAAGGCAAGTAAATATAATTTTTTTTCTTGGTCTTCTGAGACAATAGCAATTTGATTATACCCCGAATAATCATTTAGAAATTAGTAATATTCCTTACCTACCAACTAGTCTAGCATTTGGTCAATGAATAGAATGAGAAAGTGATCCTTCCTTGTAGCTTTGTTTAGCTTCTGGTAGTCCATGCATACCTTCTAACCAGTAACAGTTCTTGTAAGAATAAGTTTGTTATTTGCATTTGTAACAATTGTCATCCCTCCTTTCTTTAGTACATATTGGATATGACTTACCTAATGACTATTCGAGATTAGATAGATAATTCTAGCATCCAGCCACTTGATGATTTCCTTTTTCACCATCTCTTTCATTATGGGATTAAGCATCCTTTAATGCTCTATTGTAGCTTTATGATTACCCTACTTGAGGATCTTGTGCATGCAAAAGGAAAGGCTTGTACTCTTAATATCAGTAATTGTCCATCCATCTTAATGCTTTCTTGTGTTCTCTTAATACACGAAGGAGCTTATTTTCTTACATGTTAGTAAGAGAAATAGAAATAATAATAAACAAAGTAGATGAAGGACTAAGAAAAGCATGCCTTAGATGATTTGGCAATGGTTTGAGCTTCAAGGATATGAGGCTCTTAAATTAATGACATGATCCCAATTGGGTGGATAGTAGTAAATCCAGATTTTTGAATCTTGGATTCGATTTCAGGATGTGGTGATGCATCCAATAATTTCATATACTCCATATAATTATTATCTTCTTTAATAGTGTGTTAAATTATTGAGGTTTCAAGAGGGTCACTTGGATAGTATTCCAAAAAAACCTATTGAGCAAAGTTGCTCACCATGTCAATTGCAAATCATACATCATGATCTTAAGGAAATTTCATAGATTGAAAAAAATTAGATTTAATCTCTTAATCATTTACTCTCATGGTGACCTTACCCTTTTAGACAACAATTAGTGTTGTTCCAATAGCTAGAAAAGGTCTTTCTAATATAATAGGTATCTCTATATTCTTTTTCATATATAGAACTATGAAATCAGCAGGGAAGATCAATGTGTCCACCTTAACTAGAACATCCTTTACAATTTTCCTAGGGTATGTACTACTAAAGTTTCGTGTGCCTATTGTACAAGGAATAGTTAAACTACCTAGATCTTTCAATTTAGGTGGTAACTTCTTTTAAAGTATAACGCTGCACTCTTTAGTAAGTGTAATAGTTTCATGATCACCAACTTTCCTCTTTTTGGACAGTATGTCCTTCATGAATTTTGCATAGCTTGGCATTTGATCAAGAGCTTTAGCAGAATGAATATTTATATGGAACTTCTTGAACAAATCTAGAAATTTCTGTAATTATTTATCAAGGTTTTGCTTGTGGAACTTTTGTAGGAATGGAAGAGAGGATTTATTCATTGAGGTTCAACTATAATCTTTTTTTCCTTCTTCTCTTCCATAATTTCAGTAGGTAATTCTTCTTTAGTAGGAGATTTAGAAGCTTCATCATCTGCTATTTTCTTTTTCTGCTTCTCTAACTCATTTCCACTCCTACTAGTGATTGCCTTGCAATGTTCCTTATCCCTTCTTCCTTGGGTTTGCCTCAGTGTCATTAGGAAGGGCACTATAAGGCTTATTAGTCAAAGTATTGGCTAGCTGCCCAATTTATGTCTTCAATGTTCTCAAGGAGTCAGCTTAGCTTTGAATAACTGAATAAGTACGAAAATGTATTGCAGAAACATGTCCTCCAATGAGGGTTTCTTTTCAAGGGCTGCTTGCCTTTATGGAGCTTGAAATCCAAGAGGTGGGTTAGGCCTTAGTAGCTTGTGCACCTTGATTATTCCAACCAAAGTTTAGGTAGTTTCTCCACTCCGAGTTATATGTGTTGGAATAAGAGTTGTTTTGGCAGTTGAGATTCTAAACATATTGAACTGCTTTAGTATTTGGGCATTGGTCCATGGTATGACCTTTGCTATGAGCTTCACACACCATAACAACAACTTTGGAATGTTATTACACCCCAAAATTATCAAACATTTTTGTCAACCCAGCCACTTGTGTTGTTAAGGTAGTAAGGGCATTAAGTTCATGAATCCCAGCAACTTTACGGGATGTTAAACTTTTATATGGCCATTGATAGGAATTTGAGGTCATCTCCTCCAAAAGATCATAGGCATCATCCATAGACTTACCCATCAAAGCACCTTCAGCAATATCATCAATTGTTCTAATTTGGTTTCCCAAACCATTATAAAAAGTATGCACTTGCAGCCACTTAGGAATGCTATGATGTTGCCACTTTCTCGTCAAGTCTTTATATCTCTCCTATGCCTCATAGAGTGACTCTTGATCTTGTTGAAGGAATGATGTGATTTCATTCCTTAGCTTGGCAGTTTTGGCGGGAGGAAAGAATTTGGCCAAAAACTTTTATGCCTTGTCTGACCAAATGGTGATACAGGGTTGAGGTAATGAATACAGCCAACTTTTTGCCTTATCTTGGAGTGAGAAAGGAAAAAACTTGAGGTGGACTGAATCATTAGAGACGCCATTATATTTGAATATGTCACACAATTCTTAAAATGTGACTAGATGAGCATGGGGATCATCACTAGGTAATCCCTCAAACTGTGCAGATTATTGGATCGTCTGGATTGTGTCTGGTTTGATCTTAAAGTTATTTACAACAATAGTTGGTCTTTGTATGCTAGAGTGGAGGCCTTCCACAAGAGGGATAATATAATCCCTCAAAGCCTTGGTTTCATGAACTCCTTGGTCATCATCCATTGTACTAAAGTGTTTTGGAACTTAATTCTTTCTTAACTTTCTGAGCGTTCGTTTGATCTCAGGATCATATGATAATAGTTACAAATCTCTAGTGTGTTACATGTTATATCAATAACACCTGAAATCAAAAGTAAGAACTTAAATTAAAATCAAGTAAGCTTATAATGATATTAACAAAATAAAATAAATGTATTCCCCGACAACAATGCCAACAAATTGATACGGATTTTTATAACGCAAGTACACGTATCATCCTCAAGTAATATAGTAATAAGTAGAGATCGTTCCCATGAGGAATAATTTACTTTCTAATGTTAAATATCACCACTATGCAACCCAACTCTAATCAAGCCAAAGTAATTCAGAAATTTTAAGCAATTTATCAAAAGATATTAAAAACTAAACCTAAGTTCACGAAATCCCTCACATTACACCTAATTAACTTTAACTTAATCCAATTCATGCAATAGCTTAATATTAACCTAGATTTCTTAACCAATTACTAGCATATTCCTATGTTTAACAATTATATATTTCTCTTAGTCTAATTTCCTATATTCCTATGAGAATTATTCTAAGACAAACTCATTAAGAGTTAATCTTACTGGTTACTTATGGTGAAAAAGTATATTTCTATCTCTTAAAAATCAGATAATCCATATCATATGAATAATCCAAATATATGTTATATTGGCTAAGGCCAATCCCAAAACTAACTCTTCCAAGTTAATTCCAGAATTCCTAATCAATCTAACTAGTGATCAATCAATTAGAAGCATTAAGAATAAGGCAACATAATTATTAAAACTAAAACATGCATTGAATTAAAACTAAAGCCACATAAGCTAAATGTGAGTTCAATCATTACCCTAGAATACGACTACTTCATACTAATTATTAAAAACAAATAAAACATAGCCATTACAAGTAAATAGAAAATAACAAGAAGGAGTAGAAACTACAAGTTGTCACCACTTCGGGTTTCTTTTAGCTCCTTAGCACTCCCTATCACGAGTTCTGGTATATCTCAAAACTTCAGCCTTCAATTAATTTTATAGACCTTTTGTCCTAGTTCAATTGAACTAGGATTCTTCAAAAGTACGTGATGGCACCGCGGCTTAAGTCTCTATAGCATTGTGACGCTGAAGGTTCTGCATAGTCCTACTCATACTACAACTTGTCCCACCACGGCCTTGAATTAATAGAAGCTGTGATGCTAACTCCTCGGATAGTTTACGAAGTTGTCTTTTCAAATTGGCACAGTGGCTTAAGGTCATTAGCGTTGCAGTACATCTATCTCTATGTGTTTACTGGGAAGGTTGCAACAACGACACCATGGCTGAAGTCAGTAGGTGTCGCGGCTCTAAGCTCTCTGGTTTAATTACACTTTTCTCGTTTTTGGTAATGTCGCGGCTTTAGCTTTGTGATGTCGTGGCTCAAGTCTCTCGGCCTAAATTGTCAATTTCTAACTTTTTTCGTGCCGCAACTTGATCTTCTTTAGCACTACGACACTATCTTGAATTCCTTTCCTTTTTTCAGTTCAACGAGGACACTTCAAAGACACCAAAAATAAGTTAAAAGCCAAAAATCTTTAAAATACTTCTAATTATGGTAAAAACTCTACAAAACTCCTAAACAACCTAAAACAACTTAAAACACTAAATTTGATTAACATTCTAACTCAAAACCCTAAGATTTAGCATAAAATATGAATTAAAAGCATAGGGGAATAACTCTTTTTTACAGAGTTATCATGGGGAAGAGAATAATATTAGTAAAATTTTATTTCTTTTCATTAATTTAATTTTTCCACTCAACAATTGAATAATCAGTTTCTTAAAAATATTTAGATGATTCTTGATATTTGTACATTCCTCAATCTTCAAGTTATCTATCCATTTTTTTTTTTTCATATATAATCAATTTGTGAGAGATTTTAATATGTAATTTTAAAAAAAATTCTTTAAAAAATTTATAGGTGAATTTTCATTCAAAACACATATTAAGCCATACTTATGTTAAGGTTGCTTCTTTTTAATGCTCTATCCTCCCACGTAAAGTTAAAGATAATGGTCTGTATGTTAAGTTGTGTGCAAAAACATTATAAGTAAATATAGTTTGCAAGTAGAGTTGTTTAAAAAATATTGTATAAAAAGCTAAAAAAAGAGTTTGGATAAGTTAACGTAAAAGTGCTGTAAAATATAAAAAGTTGTTTGATTATATTTTTTAAAAGAGATATTGAGTATTGAAATTACTAGAAAGAGAATTTGTTTTGAGATATTTTTGCAACAAGTTATTTCAAAAATATTTTTATATAAATACTTTTGATATAAGATGAAAATATATATTTTACTTTATTTTTTAAATAGTGATAACATGTAGTTCTTTTTTGTTGATTTGAGAGGCTTTGATTCTATACATAAATTAATATAAGGGTATATGTTGATATATGATAAATATTATGAGTATATTTATCTAAATTAAAAAATTATTAAAATTAATTTGAGCTTTATTTTCAATTTTTTGAAAAAAAAAATTCTATTTTTAGTTTCAATTTTTAAGACTCTAAAAGCCCAAGAAGTTGGTTAGCTATGTCTCATTTTGTTCTAGGATTCTTCCTATTCGTAGATTATTTATAGCAAGCGAAAAGAGCTCGTGCAGTTGCAGCAAGATTTGAAAAAGGAATTTATCGCGATTTTGAACTGGTTCTTTACATGACTCATAACTAAGAAAAGGAGATCCAATGCTTGAAATAGGAGTTTATTGATTTTACCATCCTGATTGCAAAATACTTTTTGATAAAACTTGAAAATTTATACATCTATTATTATATAGTTTGAGATAAAAGCTTAAACCTAAAATATGTTCTAAAAATTAAATCAAACACGAACTTAAAGAGAAGAACAAAAAAGATATCGAAAATAATTGGGCTCAATTTTCATTGGCCAGCTTGTCAGCTGTAAATTAATTAGCATCTACACTAATTTGCCATGATTTTTCTTAGTCTGAGCGCAGGCTATCACACGGGAGTTTAGAAACTTAATTATTGGTTTATTTAAATAAATGTTTTGTTTTAATGATTAAAATTTAATAATTAACGTGTGTGTAAGTCAATTTTTCCATATCTCAACTTCCCGATTTAATGGTTGTTTAAGTGAAACATCAAATTATGTTTTTCTATATCCTATATCCTCTAACTATGTTTTTCTGGGCCGACACTCAAATTGAAAGGCCCGTTGTTATTTTTTTTCTCCGACCTGAGCCCATAGTTATCGTCATCTTTATTTTCTAGAGGATAACTAGGTCCACCATCGAGAGCCACGTGTCCCTCGAAATGTTGCTCCGCCGTGTCATCTTTAGTAGATTCCATTCGCTATTTGCAAGAAAATCGGAAAACAAGCAACGGAGTACAGATCTGAAGCTTTTTCAATGGCGCTTGAGTGGGTTGTGCTTGGCTACGCCGCAGGTGCAGAGGCTATTATGGTCCTCCTCCTCACGATCCCTGGCCTCGATGGTCTTCGCAAGGGTTTGATTGCCGTCACTCGGAACCTCCTCAAACCGTTCCTTTCGGTGGTACCGTTTTGCCTTTTCTTGCTCATGGACATCTATTGGAAGTACGAGACCCGTCCGAGTTGCGATGCTGACTCGTGTACACCGACAGAGCATTTGCGTCACCAGAAGTCTATCATGAAGAGCCAACGTAATGCTCTCTTGATCGGTGCTGCCTTGATGTTCTATTGGCTTCTCTATTCGGTTACCAATCTGGTTGTGAGGATCGAGCAGTTGAATCAGCGGGTTGAGCGATTAAAGAATCGGGACTGAGTTGGATCGCGGTCATTAACTCGGCCTGGAGATAAGTGGAACTTTGTTGTTAAGAAAATTTCACTTTTATGTTCTATTTTAGTAAGGATTCTATGATAATTTGTGGTTTTCATGTGATGTTGTTCCAACATTGACGATTACTGGGTTAATGGAAGTTTACTTTTCGAAGTTTTCTTTATTTTGGTTGGTGTTTTTGGTGGTACTATATTTGGTAGAGAAATTACTTATGAATCTCGGCCTTTGGAGACTTGATTCGCATATGAAATTTCCATTGAGTCTTTCAATGAGATTGTTGATGAAAATAATAGAAGAAATAGGAAGTTTACTTTGGAATTAAGGCTTTCAATTATGAATTTGAGAGTATTTCATAAATAATAACAAAAAAGAAGACTGAAGAAGTTCACTTCTGCAATCCTTTCTCTTAACACATTGCATTACATTTTAAATGATTCCAAATTCTGATTGTGAATCCACACGTGACAAACAAATGACAGTGTAGCATATGAATTTTTGTCCTTATCATTCACAGCTATTTAATCTATCTTATATGGTTAACTGGCTGCTAATTGCTAGTTCACTAATGAAGGAAATACTTGAAATGGCTATATTTAATTGAACCAGACAATCCTCCATGAGCCCACCATATTTCCTTGTGTTTTGGTGTGCTTTGAATTTAAGACTTTTATCACAAATGCGAAAGAAAATAAAATCCTAGGGTTATCATTGTGGAATTAAATGCAGTTTAATATTTAAATTGATAGTTATGAACTTTTCATTTGTTAATAGACTAATTTGTTAGATTTCTTTAGAATTTAAGATATTCGGTAGATTTGTTTCATGTTACAAATATTTGTTGTCAAAAACCGATTACTGACAGAAAATAAGGACTGAACAATAGAGGGCTGAATAGATTTTGTGGCTCTACTGATTATGCAGTATGTTGAGTATATAATCATCTTAAGATGTTCATGCTCATGACAACGTTATCCAAATAGGCTTTTTTCAGGGATTTGCTTGTTTACCTTGAGTTCCAAAACCATTTTCATTTGTGTGCGAAGACTGACCGACACTGAAGTCATACTTGTGCCATGATCTTCTAATTACCTGAACACTTGTAGTTTTTGGGTCCGCTATGACTTGGGGGAGAAAATAGACTTCAATTGAAGAATCAACTTTACTACTTTTTTTTTGGTTAATTAGCTCAAATTATGAGAATGAGTGTCTCCATATGCACCCGAACACTAATAACATTAAAAAACTTGGGTTCTTTCTCCTCCTATGCAACGTGGGTATTCAGTACTTAGTTACAAAATTTAATCAGCATGTTGAGCTGAGGCTTCAGCTTCCCAATTGTGACCAAACCTGAGACTTGAGTGCTAAGCTCTGAACTGGAAAATACCTACTTCCCCTTCTTACATTATTTTATTGAGTTTGCTATTAATGAAAATTTTATTTTGAAGTTTCTGGAATTGTGTGTTAGTCAAACTTTTATCAAACTTGTTATTGACATGTAAGTTCTATGATTCCTCTCTTTCTCTCTCCATCTTTCTCCCTGTGTGTGTGTTCGTTGCTCACAGCCATGAACTGCCTAGAACTGAATAACTTAACTGTTTCAAGTTTTAAGTCACTAAATCCAGTGTGGCTTCTATTCTTGCCCATTAATGATCAAATCAAGCTCCTTACAATAACTGATATGCAGATCATTTCCTACGATCAGTTTAGAGCCCTAATATCATGTGACTATTTAAAAATATCAACTTCACATCTGCAGTTCTGCTGCTTCTGAACTATAAAATCGAAGGTCATAACACCCAAGTGGCTTGGACTTGCTTTTTTTGCATTATTGGCTTAAAACATTATACTTTTTCTACATTTGATTTCTTGAACAGTTTCTGTTCTTTTTTTTTCTTTTTTTCTTTTTTTTTTTCTTTTTATATAGATATTAACAAACTTTTTCTTGTAATGGTCTGATTATATAGGTTCTGAGACAGACTTATTTGCATTGAGAATATATTAGTAAGACTAAGATTGGAACTACCTTATGTCTGGTTTTGGTTTATGTGAATTTATCTTCTAGGAAGATGTCTTGTCAGTGTTGCATCATATATATGACTATCACAAAGTTATGCTTTTATTATTTTTCTTGCATGCTGAATTAGAATGAGATATTTGGCATGATAAAGATTGTGGATGGACCTTCATTTTGCGGAAATATGCTTGTGCTGAGTGCCATAGTATCAATTTAAGAACATAATTTTATGTAGTTATCCTGAGGAAGTGGTTGCTCTGGAAGATATGTTAGGTAAATGGGAAAGTGTAATCAATCTATGCATTTCAATTGAATCATTTGATATGTGCCAACTCTTTGGTAAGGTAATGAGTACTTGCATGTCTAGTTGTTCCCATTTCCAATCTGGAAGATTTGTTAAAACATCATTTATGTCATGCTTTCTGAATGATGAATATTACATATCAGAGAACCATTAGTTATCTTTGTCCATTTCATGTGTCCGATGCTCCTTTAATCGGTAGGAGGATAATTAAAGTATATGCTCCTATAATTGATAGGAGGATAATTTCAGTATTTCCTCCTGCATTGTAAGTTTTTTCTCCATGATGTGGGTGATATGGCTTGAGAGGAACAATCGCATTTTCAATAATGAGAAAGCATCGTTAAACAAGATCGCATCTTCAATAATACAGTATGAAAAGGAAGAAAAGGAAGGATAACAAAACATTCGACTCGGCTGCAATGTGTATTTACAAGTTCTACTGCAGTTTTCTCATGTATGGATTTTTTTATTTTGGGTCAGATCCTGTATGAAATTTTTGGAACAAGTAACCCACCAAGCACCAACACAAAAGTAGACCTGGATATGAGAAATATATCCTTTGAATTAACTGAACTATGCTGACATATTTCTTTTCCGTAGACTCTGCTGAAAGCCAAATGCATCACATCATGTAAGATATGTAATTCTGGAGCTTCCTCGTGGCACTACTCATATATGGGTATTGCTTAAATAAAAATTGCAAAAGCTGGCTACTTAGCTGTTCAGAAAAAAAAAATTACAGATGAACTCAACTCAACTAAGTATTAAAATCTCAAACTAGTTAGGGTCGGCTATAAGAATTTTTTTCCTCCATTTGTATCGATCTAAGACAAGATTTTCATTAACTCCTAGCACAGCCATATCTTTCTCAATGACTGTCCTTATGTAAGTTTCGGTCTCCCCTTTCCCCGTCTAACACCTGGACCAAGTCACCTTGCTTAACTACTGCGTCCATTGGTTTACGTTAGATGTGTCCAAACCAATGTAGACGATTCTCTTTTATTTTCTCCTCAATAGGTGTTACTTCCACTTTCTTACGAATCTCCTCATTCCTTATTCTATCCTTTCTTGTATGTCCTGTCATCCATCTCAACATTCTCATTTCGGCTACTCCAATCTTATGCGAATATTGCTTCTTAACTGCCCAACATTCAATACAATACAACATAGCTGGTCTCACTGCCAACTTATAAAAATTTTCTTTCAATATATTCGGGATTTTAGGATCACATAAAACTCCCGAAGGACTCCGCCACTTCACCCACCCTGCCTTAATCTTATAGTTTACATCATGCTCAATTGCCCCATCTTTTTGTATAAATGACCCTAAATACTTTAAACATATCATTGGTAGGGATTGACTGATCGTTAAAATTATATTATTCGGGCTTCCTCTAGTTTCACTGAAATTGCACTCTATATATTCAGTTTTTGTCCGACTCAATCTAAGGCCTTTAGATTCTAACGCGTTCCTCCACATTCTTAGTTTAGAATTTAAACCTTCCATAGTTTTGTCTACCAACACGATATCATCAGCAAACAACATGCACCATGGAGCCTTATCTTGAGTATTATAGTTGAGTTCATCCATGACTAAAGCAAATAGATAAGGACTTAAGGATGAACCTTGGTGAACACTTATCGTGATCAGGGAACTCTCCAGTCATACCATCTATAGTCCGCACCCTAGTCATTATTCCCTCATACATATCTTTAATAACTTCTACATATTTAGTTGGGACCTTTTTCTTCTCGAGTACCCACCACAAGACTTGTCTTAACACCTTATCATACGTTTTTTCTAAATCAATAAAGACCATGTGAAGATCCTTTTTCTTTTCTCTATATTTCTCCATTAATCTCCTAAGTAGAAAAATAGCCTCCATTGTAGATCTTCCTGGTATAAAGCCAAATTGATTCTCAGAAACTAAAGACTTATTCCTAAGCCTACGCTCAATCACTCTCTCTCACAGTTTCATTGTATGGCTAATAAATTTTATACCTCGATAATTCGAACAACTTTGAATATCTCCTTTATTTTTATAAATAGGGATTAACGTACTCTTCCTCCACTGATGTAGCATTTTCTTGGTTACTAAAATCTTGTTAAAAAGATTTGTAAGCCAAGTTACTCCAATATCTTCTAAGCATCTCCAAACTTCTATTGGAATATCATTTGGGCCCAATGCCTTATCATTCTTCATCTTATGCATAGCTTCTTTAACCTCCTGAGCTCTAATCCGACGAACAAATCGACAGTTCGTATCATCAAAGGTATCATCAAGGTCTCCAAAATCACTCTTTGACTCTTCATTAAATAAAGTATCAAAATAAGTTCGTCATCTCTCATTAATCTCAGTCTTCCTTAACTAAAACCTATCAGTCTCATCCTTAATGCACTTAATACGAATTAGGTCTTTAGTTCGTCTTTCCCTTTGCTTTGCAATCCTATAGATATCTTTCTCTCCATCCTTTGTCTCTAACTTTTGGTAAAGTCCTTCGCAAGCCTTGCCTCTGGCTTCCCTAACCTCTTTCTTAGCATCTTTCCTAGATTGTCTAAAGCATTTATAATTTTCTTCATTTCTACACTTGTGTAATCTTTTATAACACTCTTTTTTAACTTTAATAGCTTGTTGAACTTTTTCATTCTACCACCATGTCTCCTTAGTCGGAGGTCCACGTCCTCTACTTTCTCCTAACACCTCTCTAGCAGTATTCCTGATACGACTCCTCATCTCATCCCAAATCATGTTAGGCTCACCCTCCACCCTCCAATGATCACCCTGTAACATTTTATCTTTAAAAAGAGTCATCTTCCCTCCATTCAAATTCCACCATCTAGTCTTAATACACTTATTACTTCTATGCTTTTACTTCCGCCACTTCACGCCAACATCCACAACCATAAGTTTATTCTGAGACACTAAACACTCACCGGGTAAAACCTTATAATCCTTACAAACCGCTCTATCAACTTTTTTAGTCAGAACAAAATCTATTTGGCTCTTATTTGGCCCGCTACTAAAGGTGATTAAGTGCGACTCTTGTTTCTTAAAGAACATGTTAGCTAAAATCAAGTCATACGCAACTGCAAAATCTAAAATAGACTATCCACCCTCATTCTTAACGCCATAACCATATCCTCCATGTACGAGCTCAAAACCCTCATTAGTACTTCCTACATGACCGTTCAAATCAGCACCAATAAACAATTTCTCACATAATAGTACTCCTTGAACTATCTCATCTAAATCTTTCCAAAAAGCCTTCTTAGTAGATTATTCCAATCCTATTTGGGGAGCATAGACGATAATGATATTAAATGCCTCCTCATCTATCATCAATTTCACTAAAATTATTCTATCATTTTTCTTCTTGATTTCAACAAACTCGTCCTTCAAATTTCCATCAACAATAATCGCCACTCAATTCCTATTTCTAGTCTTACCGGTATACCACATCTTAAATCCTTTTCTCTCTATCTCTTTAGCCTTTTCTCCTACCCACTTAGTTTCTTGCAAACAAGTAATATTAATCTTCCTTCTACTCATAATATGTACAAGTTCTCTCAATTTACCAGTAAGAGTCCCTATGCGAATCTTATCCTGCACTAGTTTCTTTACCCGCACCCGCCCTCGATGCTAGAACCCTAGCTCATTTTGCACCACACCCGGACGTCGATGTGGCGCGCCACTAAGGATGTGACGACCCAACCCTTGCTCATTTCTCACTATACCTAGATCCGATGCAGCACGTCGCTAAGAGGGTTACGCCCTAACGAATATTCGGTAGGATTCATCATCATAGGGTTTGACTAGTTTTACGCTGGCCATCAACCTATCGCAACCCTCCTCCTTTATCCGGGCTTGGAACCGGCAGAGTAACATCTAATGAAATTAAAAAAAAAAAATTACAGATGAATAATATAAAAATATTAAATTGTACAATATTATAATATTATAAGGAGACATCCACTTCTAGTTCTCAAGGGAATAAAAAAAAAACGATTTCTCTTCCTATACAACTTTTTATTTTCTCCGACAAAAAAATTATAAAATCGTTTCAAACTCAATGAAAAATGTCAAATGGCAACAAATGACTACTATAATGTTAATCTTAAAAATTAATATTTTAAAATCTTCTCTATTTATTAAGTACTCAGACCTCCCTAAATCAAATATAATATTTTGAAATTTTGAAATTAGTAGTTTTTTTCTTGTCAGAAATTAAGTTTTTTTAAAATGAAAAGAAATACACTAAAAAACAAAATACATTGAGAGATTACAGCAGAGACTAGCGGTTCTTTTGTTCTTCATTAATCACCAGCTCCTCGAGCGTTCTCTTTCTCCTCAATTTCATGCTGTTGTCGTCTTCGTTTCATTCCCTCAGCTTTTCTCACACTACGATCGCATCCCCAGAAAACTGGTATTCACTCCTCTGTCCCTCTTTCTATATTATCACAATTTTTTTGTGTTAAAGCTAATTCGTTGAGAGCTAAACGTTTGCAAATTGTTCACTTAGTTACGAAACTTGTGGGCTTAAACGAATTTATTGAGTTCCTATTAACAAATGTGTGTTTGAAGCTTACTGATTTTGGGAACTGGGTATTCTTTGTCCAAACGAATTGTTAGGATTGCATTGGTTTCTTGAGTTTTGGTTCAATTGATTGTATTACGTCATTGAAACCAGATTGTAATTGGAAAATAGATTTAGTTAGTCATGGACTTCATTTTATGCTGTTAAATGACTCATTTTCTTTATTAAATGTCAAAAGATTAATATATGCCTTTGTGAAGGAAAATTGAGAAAATTTGAGGCCCATTGTGAGATATTCCTTAATGGGATATTTTATAAGGAAGAAAGGAAAAAGCCAAGGGAACGATGCACTCGTCCTTTTTTTTAGTTTTTTTGTTCCGTAGAAAAGTGGGCTGAAAATGGAAAAAACGAAGATTTAGTGAATTATGTGAACTTCCAATTTTATACGCAATAGGCAGAAAACGTCAATAATAAAAATTAGGATGTATAATACCATAGTGTAATAAAATAGATTCCTCTACTTTATTTTCTTTTATTGAATAATCCAAACAAAGGAAGGAAATATACTATCTATTCCATTCTATGATGTCTATTATGTTCCATTCCTTTCTATCCTGTTCCACTCATCCAATGAAGTTGTTAGTGAAATGGTTTTGGTGTTTGAATCTCAACTTTTTATTTCCTTATCCTCTCTTTGGAGGTGGCTATATACTGTACGCAACTATACGATTGTGAAAGAGATGAGGAAAGATTTTCTTTTATTCTTTAAACGAATAGTTGATGAGAAAACCAAGAAGGTAGAGATTCTTCCACATTTATGATTAGTGCAGTACCCTTTGTCAGGAAGTTGTTTCTTTTTATTGTTTTGCATCTCATGTGTGGTTGACTATTAAGTTATTTATCATTCAAGCTGGATTACTGATCTGGTTGTATATTCCATAAATTTGAGGCTTACAGTCAACGTCATGCTATTCAGAATATTAGAAGCATCATAGTATTTGATTTTAATCCAGAAATTTGTGGTTTTATTCATCAATGGTGTTTGAGAACCTTTAATTGTTCTTGTACAAGGGTTGCAACTTAGCTGCTCAAAGAGATAATAATAGGTTCATTTTCCTTGACATGCTTATGTTACAATGTCCAGGTGAGAAAATCAGGTATAAAATAATCTTCTCATTCCTTTGGTGCCTTATTTTCTATGAAGTGTTCAATAAAATCAACAAAGACAGCACTTATGTAGGCGTAGTCCCCCCACCCAATGGGGAAAAATACTAGTCACATAATAGTTTTAATTTAGAATACATTTTCCTTGGACTTTGCTGGTTGTGTAAATCCTCCTAAGTCCTAACTTTCCAGTTAAGATTTGTATGCTTGCGGACTGTGCTTAAATTTGCACTTTGGTGTCTCTAGATATAAAGCTGCATGGTGCCAACTTTCTTCTTTAAAGATCCAAGCATGGTACGTAGCTAGGATATGCAAAGTGGATTGGATATATATCCTTAAATTCATGAAAGCAGTGAATAGCATCGGAACCACCCTAATCACATAATATCCACAATATCCACTGTCCCATCCCCCTACCCAATTAATAAAAGGAAAAGGGGATCTTAGAAGCATCATAAGCAAGTAAACGACGGTTGTTTAGATCGCACTAGCCATTATATGAAGCTTTGAAGGTTAATGACATAAGATCAAATTCTGTTTAAACTCTAAGAAACCCAACCATGTATTATCAAGGGTACCTCCTTATTTTTTGCCTAATAGTTGTTCCTGGGTCTCACCACTTGATATTCTTGTGTGGCACAAATACAAAACCAATAACCTTCTTTCACTAAAAATTCAAAAACAGATGGAATAATTAATGCTTAACTTCCCCTCAAAACAAATCTTAAATTTTTTGTATAAAGCTGAAAAACAATGTGAAAATCTTCAGGATTTGGTTGAAAAATCACATTTTCATTGAAAATTGTCTGCTATGTCTCCTTTGCATCTTGTTTGATTGTGCTGCAATTCTCAGGACAGTACTGAAGTTGCCCTGCCAAAACTTGGGCACCAATATCCTCCTTCCCCCCAAAACAGAAGAAAGAATATCCTCATATATGCCTAAATGGATTATACACACGAGTTAGTTTAAATATTGGAACTAAGGGAAGGTGTAATTTTGAATCATTTTCAGAGTGCCTTTCCATTTCCATGACTTTTTTTTTTTTTTCTCTCCAAGAACTGCAAGAGGAGTTGAACCTTTGTACCTTGAATTTGCTAAGTGCATCAACCTAAGGCAAGGTATAAGAAAATACAAAGGAAGACAAAAAATAGCACTCATAATTTTCGAAGTTTGTATTTTTGAGGTCTTATAGTCTGAAAGTGAACCTGAAGAAACAAATGCAGGATTTATAGATTCCCAAGAGAAAAATACTTGTTAAATCCTGCTTGGAGTGTTTCATGAATATGAAAAGTAATATTATTCTCCCTCTAGTCATAGACAAGAGGATCTATCTTTCAGGCTACACAACTCTGTGGGCACTCTGTTTCTAAACCCAACCACAAAGAAGGTCCATGCAGTCTGAGGTTTCATCCAATAAACTTTGAAGGGAGAAATCACCATCGTCAAAAGACTTAGCCAGTGGAAAATGAAGTGGTAGGTGATCTATTGATTCCTCATAACTTTTGGATCGACAAGAAGACAACGGGACCATAACATTTGTTCAACTTAGATTATCAGCTGTCAAAAGTGATCGAACGAAACTCCCTGGAGGAAGAATTCCAACTTAGTTGAATATGAGTTCTCCTAAACTCTCTTCCAAGGTAATATATGGATTGTAAAGCTACATGAACCATGCTAATACCTTTTTACAATTAAAAAACACCATCTTTGTTCAGCTTCCTGAGTCTGGTATTTTCCATCCTTACACCACAAACATCGTATAACAAGTAATTGAAAAAGCTTCCATAGACTCAATTTCCCAATCTTGAAATAGGCGGAGTAATTGACACATTCCAATGGAAGCTGCCCTACCCTCTCTATTCAACTAATATGATCAACTTTTAATCAGCTGAAATGGAAAAGAGAATGGCAAAAAGGTTCCCATAATGATCCTTTGCACCACTAATCATCGACAAAGTACACGTTCTTACAAGTACCAATCTTTAGAAAAAATCTGTTGGGTTAAGACAAACCAACTGCCATCAATAGCCTTCCATAATCTCATAATCTTTACAGTTCAAAGTCGATAATGCATCAATTAAAAGTGTTAGAGTATATTTAGTATTAAGTTATGTTGCATGTTAAGTCTAACATTGTTTAGATAAGTAAGTCACTAAGTCTTATGTAATTGATCTATTATAAATTTAAGGTCCTGGTGTAGTCTTGGAATTATCCAAGCTACTACTATTTTTTTATCTATATTTATTTTACATGATATCAGAGTGGGTTTGATCTAAACCCAAGTTTAATCTTGGGGCTGCCGCATCTCCTCTTTGGCGGCTGCCCCGAATAGTTTTGAAGCTTTTGATACTGTTAGTTTTGAAGCTTTTGTAGAAATTCGTCTTTATGTTTGTTGGTTGTTTAGTCTTTTGATACAACCTCTATTCAAGATTAAAGAAATTGAAGAGTTTTCAACGTTCCTTGCTCGTTATCACTGATTCTGGAGTTGTCTTATCTTGGTTTCTGGCCAGAGAAGTTCTCGGCAAAAATTGTTGCCAATTTGGCATTTTACGTTGGTTGTGAACCAACAATTCTGTTTGAGACACATGTTGTTTGTGTCATTTTCTTTTAGGCACATGTTATTTGTGCTATTCTCGTTCTTTTAGGCACAGAGTGAGTCGAGTGAACTCGATGTAATTTTTCGTTATAGGGGAGTGTTGAGAGTTTTGGTACTTGGGAGCATATATATGCTCTAGCTTGAGAGAGAGTGTTAGAATATATTTAGTATTAAGTTATGTTGAGTGTTAAGTCTCACATTGTTTAGATAAGTAAGTCTTATGTAATTGCTCTATTACAAATTTAAAGTCCTGGTATAGTCTTGGAATTATCCAAGCTACTACTATTTCTTTCTCTATATTTATTTTATAAAAAGTTTATAATTAAGTATGAAATAACCAAGTGCAGGGAGGTGAAGTTTATATTACCTATAGTTTTATTACCTAAGGTATAATACTTGAAAAGTATGTGAATCGAGAAACTCACAAGTCACTACTATCCAGAGATTGTTTAAATCATGTCAAAAGTTTTCTTATAGAATTTTTTTTTTCTTTATCCAGTTTTTACATTTCTTTGAACCTTTTTATTATTGTTTTGTGAGTTTTGTGGAAAAGAAGATTCTGCAGGTTGATAAATGTAACTGGAAAAACTTTTTTCATGGTTTATGATGGATTTGATGTTCTCGTGCATTTTGTTTTTGTTGACTAGATGTCAGTGATGGAAAATCTAGTGGATATGGACCTGTTTCTCTTTATGAGAAAATAATGAAAATAATAGATGCATTAGCTGAAGAGAAGGTTATTACCATAATCATAGATGACATCTCCCTCATGGAAGTGGCTGCTAATGGTTCTTCAAATGATGCTTTAGACTTTCTGCATTATTGCCTCACGTTAGCATTGTAAGACAATGCTTCAACTGATGGTTCCATTTATACTAATTCAATGCTGATTCTGTTTCTTTAGTGTTGTCCTTTATCTCAATGTCTACCTTTGTTCTTGTCTCACTGTTGTTTACTAGTTGCACTTAACCATGAGGATATCTATTTGAGCACAGAGAGTCCTACACTTAGTTTACAACTGCAGTTCCTTGCAGACATTTTGGTTAAAACTGAACCCTTGGCCACTGGTTTGGCAACAGATGTCCATGGACAGGTATTTTAGTTTTATTTCTATCAAAAATTCTTTTACTTGTGCTTTTTCTTTGATTTTGTTGTCTCAAAGAAATTGGTAGAGAATAAGACACTTTAAAATCTCACTAAATTTATATTGGTAATATGATCACCAAAATATTAAAATTTGTTTCGAGGTACTGTTTCGATAAGTCTAAAAATGGAAACAACTCCGGAAATGGCATGAAAATGCTAATTTTCTTGGAAACACATAAGCCCTTTACTTAATTTTTATCTATTAAAAGGCTTTAATTGAAAAATATATATGTTGGACCATAAAGTAGAATACAAAACTGGGCTTGGAAACCTCTTTCCCAAATAATAACAAAAGAAAGAATAAAATAAACTAATTAAAAGAATGTGATATTTATTAAATAAATCAGTCAAGAGAGAGAATCAGAGAACAAGCAAAGCTGCATGAGAAAAGAAGCCAAATCTAACAAAGAAGGCAAAGGCTCAAAGCTGTGTGAGAAGAAAGCCAAATCTGCCAAAGAAAAATTCTAAATCAACACCATGACCCTCAAATCTGAACCTCTCCTTCACCAAGACCCAAATTCAAATCTCTCCTCTCCACCTGCGAAGAATTGAGAAGATTTCTCACCCTTAAAATTCAGATAAGATTACTTTTTAGTTTTTTCTCAGTCTTTTATCTCAGTTTTAATCCGATTCGGATTGTTTCAAGTAAAAACAACATTGATTCCACAGAAACATCATGGGCATGTTTCTATGGGTGATTTTCGTGTCAGTAGGTGTGAAAACCAACTCGATTAGCCTGAAACGGGTGAATCGAAATGACTTTTCGTTCCTTGATGACCACATGTGGGAGGGTGTATTAAAATATACAATGGATTAAAAAATCTCTCTCAACAAGCTTGGCTTTTAAATGAGGTAGTAATTTAGTTATAACTTTTTAGAAATTACTTGGATTCTCATTGCTTGTTGACTACTGCAGATCCTAAATGAATATCCCATATGTGCAAAAAAAAAAAAGTACATCCCATATTCGCTGCTTATATTTCCTATTGATCACTACTTGTTCTTTGACAATAAATGAGTGATGTATTACCTTTGGTTTTTTTCTTCTTTTAGTTTTCTCATCCTCAATACAGAAAAACTCTTTTTGTTATTTTTTTTTGCAACTTAATATGAATTGGGTTTTCAATCAAGTTCTCGGAGTACTCGACCAATTAACTGTCCTCGTGTTGCATTGCTATTTGCACTTATTGAGACTATAATCTATGTGTTAAGTAGAAGATACAGAACAGCTAGATGCAGAGTATGACCTTTGATGTTAATATTATGACATGTTTTTATGTTTTACTGGACCATGTTTCCTTATTAATCTTCTATTATTTAGTTGACAGTTTTAAAAAAGGAAATCTGGGATGGACAAGGGAGCTTCAGAAATAAAGTTTAAAATTTTCACTTCATGATCAGGGAAAATGGTATTGGATATTTTTATCCTGGGACCAAGACTTGATGAAATACTAGTTAGCACTGCACTAGTTTTTAGCAATTTTGAGTAACTTGAAATCGAGCTACATTGCCTATCACTGAATTAAGGGGCAGCCCCATTGGAGGCTGAAGAAGAAAAGTGAGATTAGCTTCATTTTCAATTCCTTTATTGGCAAGCCAATCAGCAGGAATATTCCTCTGATGATAAATATGGTGGGTGTTCTTCAATTTCTTTTTTTTTTGGAATGTTACAAGGTTCTGAGTTCTAACTGGAATGGCTAAAGCGGGTTGTTACTAGATCAGAGGTTTAATACCATGCTGTGATTTCCTGCTGTAATGACAAATATTGTTGAATTACCACGTTGAAAAAAGGATTTTGATGCATTAAAATGAAATTTTGGTTTTGAATGGCTCACCTTGACTTTTAATGGGATGGCTCAGACCACTGCAAGGGATGACAGAATTTTCTTTTTCTTCCTTTTTTTTTGCTGGGAGGAAAATTTACTCTACAAGCGTTTATGGGGTTTGCATAGATCTTTAACTTAATTGATTGAACCAGTAAATTGTTTTCTTTGGAGAAGAAAAAGACGTGTAAAACAAGATGAAGAATTTGTTGTTAAACAGTTACTTTTATTTTCTTGCCATTTTGAGTATGATAATAAATGGGATAATGATTTGAATTGATCAAAATTCATTATTTTTTATATTTGTTTTAGTTCCATACATGATTTTTTTTATTTTCTTATTTATCAATTTAAATTAAATATGATCGGTGGATTAAACTTAACTCCAAAAATTCTTGAAAGGATTAGAGCGTTTCTTACCACGAGTGATGTTCACGGAGTGGCAAGATCTTATTGGATGGCCTGCACGCCTCTATGTATCACGAAACAGAGACCTTACTTCGTTAACGACGTCAACTGCCGATAACAGCGCAGCTTCTATATCATTTCTGTTATGAAGTCTTCTCTCTCATCCGTTAATATCTTGTGTGTTTCCAAACTCTTGTTTCTAACACTAGAAGAATACTCACAAAACCTTTTCATTTTTTCTTCAATAACACACCCAGATTAGGTTCTCCCTCATATTATATTTCACAAAGCCCTAGTTCTTAGAATCTCCATAGATATCAGTGTTTTTCCAGCCCCAGATTTTATCAAAGTTGAATTACTCTGATTAATCGATTTCTTGTTTCGATTTTTCTGGGAATTCACTGTTCTTGTTGTTGTTGCTCTTCATTTGAAGTTGAAAATGGATGACATGAAAGATAAAGTCAAGGGATTCATGAAAAAAGTCAACAATCCTTTTTCCTCATCACCCTCTGGTAAATTTAAAGGTCAAGGTAGAGTCTTGGGATCATCCTCATCAGGACCCAGTAATCCTGTTAACGCACGCTCGTTACAGAATCTTAATTCAAAGCCAAATAAAGCTTCGGTGAATCCAAGCCCTTTGCCTCAGAAAACGGTCAGTTCTGATCAGAATAGGTTGGAGTCGTCGGATAAACCAGTCCCCAGTGGCCAACCAGGACATGGGTTCGACCCGTTTGACTCATTGATCACTTCAGGGAATAGATCTCAGAATGGGTATTCACTGAATGTGTATGAATGTCCGATTTGTGGGCAATCTTTTAGGTCCGAAGAAGAGGTGGATATACATGTTGATAGCTGTGCCAATAATCCAGTTGAGCATTATGGTGGAAATGGTGTCGATTTTCGGAGTGAACTGGAGACTTGCATTGGTTCCTATATATCAGGGAAGCCCTCTGATGGGTCTATTGAGGTTGTTCTTAAACTGTTGAGAAATATTGCAAGGGAACCAGAGAATGCAAAGTTTAGGAAGATTCGGATGAGCAATCCAAAGATAAGGGAGACCATTGGTGAGGTTGCAGGGGGGGTTGAGTTGCTGGAGTTTGTAGGCTTTGAGTTGAGAGAAGAAGATGGGGAGATGTGGGCAGTGTTGGAAGTTCCTACGGAGGGCCAAATTAATTTGATTAACAAGGCAATAGCATTACTGGAAAAGCCAGTGGTACAAGAACCTCAAAAGAGAGATGACTTGACATCTGCAAGTTCTACCGAGGTAGAGAGGCAGGTAGTGCCAAAGAAAGTCGACAGGCAGGTACGTATCATATTGATGGATTTTCTAAGAAAAACAAAAGAAGAAGAAAGTATTATGATTCAATTTTAGTAATTGCATATGTCAATACCATTCTTGCTTCTTTAAGTATTTCTCATGATTTTACTTTTTAAGGAGTTCTCTGGCTCAGTTAGTAAAACAATAATCCTTTTGGATTTGAACCTGACCATGAGTCTGTTACTATAGACTTTTAAAGTAAGTAAGAAATTGTTTAGATAATACCAAAAAAAAAGGGATTGAATTTGGTATGGAATTAAAGTTATATTATTTACTGTATACCAAGGACATGGCATTAGATTACCAATGTCCAGCATAGATAAAAAGTGTTAAAGGGGTCGGGGAATGCACTTGTGACTTAACATTCTTCATGAGAAGGTAAAAGTAGTCTATAGGTAGGAGGCTTTCAATCCCAATTAATTGTTATTGACCAAATAAAATTACTTTTTGTAGTGAGTGAAGTCACTGAATCAATTTTGTCAGATTCTGTTCTGTAATTTGATTTCCTAAAGTAGAGGCCTTAGTGTGTCTTGTTTCATATCTTCTTAAGACACCTCGATTTCTTAGCGTGTAAAATTATCATCCAGGAGCATCCTTCTTACTGATGATGAAAGGCATTTGTAGTGGACAATTGGTACATAAGGAAACTTTGCTAGCTTAAAAACTTATGATGAGGAACTTGACAAGAACCAAAAAGTTGTAACTGTACTTAAATCTAGACTAGATGAACTTGTTCAGTGAAGAAACATATATAGATATTGGGAGATGTTCACTTATCTGGTATATACTCGAGATGGAGGTGACCTCAATTTTACCCATTATCATGTACTCAAGACGAGGAAGTTTAACGTGTCAAAATGAAGTAGAACTGTTTAAGAAGTATTGTATAAAAAGCTAAAAAAGTGTTTAGATCAGTTAACGTAAAAACGCAACGAGATAAAAAAAATTGTTTGATTTTATTTTTTAAAATGAATATTGAGTATTAAAATATAACTATAATATTTGTCTAAATAAAATAATTATTAAAATTTATTTGAGCTTATATTGTTTTCTATTTGGAAAAGTTTTTTTTTTTTTCTAGCTTTAGCTTTTAGGACTCTAAAAACCCAAAAATGCTTTTCAATAAAGCTTGAAAAATAAAACCTCTATTACCAAACAGCTTTGTAAAAAAGCTTAAACCCAAAAGCTATTTTAGAAGCTAAACCAAACAGGGGCATAATATTTACATTTAGATGCTACTTTTGGTAAGTGCATCAATATAAGAACCTACATTCAAGCTATAAGAATGAGCCCTGGTAGCATTTGAGAAGATTTTGTTTCTTGAGTATCATTAAACTAATAATAGGTCCTTTTCTGAATTCCTGCCTTTTATTTGAAAACTATCAATTCTATAGAAATCCGTATCCTATAAATGATTGAAGACCCATCATATTCTTTTAAAAAAAAAAAAGTGTGATGACCTTAATACTCCTTTATGGGTTGGATAACCAATCATCTAGCAGAATTGAGCAAATAGTAAGCAAGCTGAAGAATGAATGTCATGTGTAGCACTCTCAGGGTTTGTTAGATAACTTCATCCAGTGTTGAAAGGAACAATTTCAGAACTTAATCATTTTAAGAGCTTTAAATTGTTAAACTTAGAAAGATTTGTGTTTAACAAGCCTTTATGATTATTGTGCATATAATTCACTCCAAACATCTAGCCCAGAAGAAATCAAGAAAGATATATTGTGAAAAAAAAAAAAAAAAAAAAAACAGCCAATTCTTGCAAGTGGATCAGAGGATCAAGTATTAACCAAAGCCCTCAATTATCAAACTTACATTATTAGCTAAAGGGTTCCTTAAAGATTAAAGTCGAATTCCTCTTCTGAAACAAGAAAGAATGTTTATCTCAGGTTTACAACACGACCTCACTCATGAAATTCTTACTTGTTTGCAGTCAAATGGTTTCCACTAGTAATGTAAGACTCTAGATTTTCACCTAATAAGTAATAACATGTCAGAGCATCTCACACATTGGCTTCTTAAGAAGTCTGTTATTTGAAATACAAGAGTTACTAGTTTAGCCTCTTCCTGGTTAGTGGAAAAAATGGGTGTGGCTTATTCCCAAAGATCAGCATTAGATTAGCAGTGCCCTCTTTCCATCCATATGTTATTGCCTTTAGACCCTGAGAAGTTAAGCTTCTGTAAATTTTTGAAGAGGAAGGGGAAGAGAAAGAAGGAGAAAATAGAAGCTCTGCATTTCTGGGTCCATCCAGGTGCATAAGAGCAGAGCTACAATGTGGATGAGTGCCACTTGTTGGATCATACTTGCACATTTGTATTCTTCTTCCTTCTCTTGTTTGTCACTAGATATTTATTCTGCTGAATTGAGTTTTAATTTGAAAATGTAATCCTCTTGTAGTATTGTTTTCACCCAAAGCTGGTGACCCTTATCCATTTTGGAGGAATCCTCAAAACTACAGTAAATCATTGTTGACCCTCATGCCATCTCCAATGAAATCTATTTATTTTGTTCGTTTCTGCACAAAAACAGCATTTGATGCTTGAATTCACTTGATTTTGTATAACATTGTATTTATTATTTTATGGCATTCCTCACATTAATTGTATAACTTGTATAAATGTAGTATATGACTTGATTTTTGTAGGTGAAAGTCTTCTTCTCTGTCCCTGAAAGCATAGCAGCCAAAATTGAGCTACCTGATTCTTTCTACAAGCTCTCAGTGGAAGAAGTGAAAAGAGAAGCTGAATTGAGGAGGAAAAAGATTGCAGAGTCTCAGCTTTTGATCCCTAAGTCGTACAAAGAAAAGCAAGCAAAAGCTTCCAGGAAGAGATACACAAAAACTCTTATTCGAATTCAGTTTCCAGATGGAGTGGTGCTTCAAGGTGTATTTTCTCCATGGGAGTCAACTACTTCTCTATACGAGGTTTGTCCTTCTAACTACTTATTTGATGTTCTAGTTTGTTTCTCGTTTTCTATCCAAACGTGTGCTAAAGCCGCTAAATTGTACCTGTCAACTTATTACGGACCAATTTGGTAACTAAATAAAGCAAAAAAAAAAAAAAAAAAACAAAACAAAAGAAAAACGAGAAAGAATTTGGCTCTAATTTGTCATCATCAAATTACTTGTTTGCACAAGACTTTCTGCAGGGATGGTGATTGTTTTGTGGGATGTGGATATTAAGTGGATCAGTGAGGAATTCTAATATATGCATGGTAAACACAAAAAAGCACTATCTGTTAAAATTTTTAAATAACAGAGAATAACAAATTGTCAATGAAATTAACCAGAATTTGATATGTAGAAATATATCGGGTCGTCTAGAAAAATCTCTGCTTTGAAAGACTCGGCTTTTTTACTCATTTCAGATAGACAACATCAACCGTAATAGCACTGCTCTGTACCTACCATCATTTTGGTTGGATACATTTCTCTTATTATCTCATGTACATAGTTCCTTGGCTGAAGATGGGATAGAAACCACTTTTGCAAGCACTTTTAATATCAGAATGCACAAGCCATTGTTTATCTATATCATCTGTTACTGCAGTATCTTTTCCTAAAGTTCTGCTTTCATATGAAGTCATTCAGGACACTTAATTTAGTAGTGGATGTTAAGTGATAAGCTAGCCTTGCTTTCTTGACACTTTTCTCATGTTTTCCATTTGATAAATTAATCAGTTCGTAAGCTCAGCCCTGAAAGAACCCAATTTAAACTTTGAGCTGTTGCATCCTTTACTGGTCCAACGGCGGGTGATCCCTCAGTTTCCTGTTTCTGGGAACAAAGCCAAAACACTTGATGAAGAAGATTTGGTACCGTCAGCTCTTATTAAGTTCAGACCCATAGAAACGGATTCTATGGCTTTCACAGGTCTCTGCAATGAATTACTTGAAATAAGCGAGCCACTTTTAAATGATCCTTAGTTGTTTCACTGTGAGTTTAATTTTCTCCTTCCAAGAAACATTTGGTAGTTTGACTGTTATCCCCTTAATACTTTGGAGATGTTTGGCTATTGTCTATAAGGTGTTCTGTGATTGAAAATTGTGTTCGGCATTTAACAGTGAAGATATTAGTTTTGTAAACTATCATAAAGGGCATGCTTAAATCATTTGTGTTAAGCTGTAGGTTTATTTAAATTTTGGAGAGATATGTGTACTATGTAGATTTTTTTTTAAAAAAATTATGCTTAATATTAATATCGAATAGTGTCCTATTCAACAAATTCGAACATAATTTTGAATTGTTGAATTTTAAGAGCAATTTAGTAAAAAATAATAAGCTTTTTAATTAAATTTTGGCTAAAATCCACTTTTTCGTCCGTATAACTTATTCGAAAAGTCACTTTCCTCCATATATTTTAATTTCTTTGTATTCATCCGTACAGTTTCAAAATTCAATTAGTTACATTCCTATTGTTAGATTCCGCATAATATAACCTAACAGAAGTTAACTAAAGATGATGTGGCTAACAAGTTATAATGTGTTTTGCTCACGTGTTAACGAATAAAATATTGACACATAAATTAACAAAAAAAATTAAAATTAAAAAAGTAAAATTTAAACTTTTAATATATATATGAAAGTTCTATTAAAATTTTAAAAAAAATGAAAAAACTGAAAACTAAAAAATAAAAATTATTAAGAAAAATAATTTTTTTTAAAATGAAGACAACACCAGAAACTCACTATTATCCTCTTCCTTGCGAATTCAAACAAGCTCATCATTAATGAAACAAACTCATCAACTAAAATTCAAATTGATGATTTCAGTGTTATTACATTTCAAACAAAACCTTCAGCCAAGTTGATCTGTCAGCTTTAATCTCCTTTTCTTTCTAGTCATCATTCATATTCTTCACCTTCTTTTCAACATCAAACTCTTGTAACTGATTCATGCCAAAGCTTTCCTCCATGACCCAATAATGTTCATTATTTTCCCCCATCATTTTATCTACACTCTCTTCTTCACCCTCCGCTCTCCTCTTCACCAAGCTCATCACCACTGTCCACCAAATCATTCGTGCAGATTGGGGGTTTCGCTACCCTATTCAGTGGCACAATCCCAAAAATTAGATTTATGCCGCAAGACTCCAACATTGTATCAGTTCTGAGCCGCGGATGCCCTTCGTCCTTGAAGTTGAATATTAAGACGGCTCATGAATCTCGTTGTTAGGTTTTGGAGATCGATTTTGTGCAAAATCTTGGTTCTCTACTTTCCTAGCCTCCATGAGATGAGTTTGATTTCTTGATTTCAATGCTAACGGGTGAAGCATTATTTTTTTCTTGTTTTGTCTTTTTCTTTTTATTAGAATTTGCTATTTTCAAAAATAAATGTAGATTTTATTTTATTTTTTATTAATCTAAACCAGGTGTTAATATTCTATTGACCATGTCAAGTGAGCAAGCCATCTCATATCCTGTTAGCCATGCCATCACTTAGTTACCTTAACTATCTTCTAGGAATATCAGATGAATCTAATGGTAAGAATGTAATTGATTGAATTTTGAAATTATAAATATAAACACGAAAATTTAAATAATAAGGATGAAAGTGACTTTTCAAATAAGTAATAAGGACTAAAAGTGTAATTTAGTCTTAAATATTTATAAATTATGTTTTATTAAATATTAATTTGAATTCAAATACTGTATTGAATTGAAGAATTTGAGTTTCTAATTTAAATTTGAATAATTCAATTATGAAATCAGCTCTGCATGAATTTAACATGGAGAATATATATATATATATATAGTGAACATGTTGGACATAATCCAGTGTCATTTAATTATGGATAATTGGGAAATTTTGTGGTCGATTGAATCAATGATGCTTTTACATTTAAAGAATAATAGGATTCTCACATGTACTCTCCCACATGCTTAGATATTTTTTTTTTTTTTTTTTTTTTTTTTGGAGAATGATGTAAAATTAGTTATGATGCATACCCCTGTATCATATTATCAAAATCTTCTCATAATGTTTTCTTCTAAAAGAGTGTAATTTCTTCACTATCACCCACGTTCTATGTTAGCATGTAAATTTTTAAAATGAAAAACTCTTCATTTTTAACATAGCAGTTTATGTCGCATAAAGAATTTTTTGTCTCTAAAATTTTAGATGCTAATATAGGATGCCGGTGGGTGTGAATTTTAAAAATAAGATTTTAATTTATTTTAATAATTACTGTGTAACTAATGAAGAGATAATGATTTGTAAAGTGAGATAGGAAAGGAAGTGGGTAGTTATTAAAAAATTGAAGTTTGAAATGATTTTTTAAAATTATTTATGAGGAGATAAATGAATTAAAACGTGAGAATGGTGTGAGTAGTTATTAGGATGGTAAATTATTTTTTATTTAGTTGAAATTAATAAATATTTAATTGGAAATCTTTATCTCTTCTAAGATAGGAGACCATAAGGGTTTTCTTTCTTTTAGTATAGCATGGTATAGATAGATAGATATTTATAATTAATATATATTTTAAATCATTAAAAAATTATTTTTTAGTAATAGTTGCATAAAATGAGGAAACTAATTTTAAAATAAGATTTCAATTTATTCTAAAAATTATTGTGTAACTGATGAAGAGATAATGATTTGTAAATTCGGGTGGGAGAGGAAGTGGGTAGTTATTAGGAGACTAAAGTTTGAAATTATTTTTTTAAAATTATTTATCATGAGATAAATGAATTGCAGAATGAGAAGGGTGTGAGTAGTTATTAGGAGGGTAATTTTTTTTATTTAGTTGAAATTAACGAATGTTTATCTATATCTATACTAAGATAGGAGACCAAGGGTCTTCTTTCTTTTAGTATAGTATAGATTTATATTGGGGAGGTAAATGAAAAGAGAAGAAAATGAAATGATAATTAAAATATTTTTTAGTTTGAGAATAATTTTTTTCTTTTTAAATGAGTGAGAGGAAATGAATTTAAATTTATGTAAAACCTTTTTTTTTTTTTTTTTTTTTTAATTCCTTCAAAGTTAGAGAACTTAAAGTGAGAAAAGAAATGTACATTATAATTTTTATTCATAACAAACAAGTATACATTTATCTTTTCTTCTAATACCATCTTTAAATTCTTCCAAAACCTAACTTTTCAATAATTACATCTACTCTCTCTCTCTTTTTGCAAATATCACATATATTCACTTTCACATTCAAATTAAATTATTATTTCCCTTCTTGTATTCTTGCATATCATTTTCCTCTCATTTTCGTTCCAACTCAAACAACACACTTCTTCTCATGGGCAAACCAAAGGTCAAGGTCGGCCAGGTTAAAATATTTTGAAAAAAAATACTAACTACATTTATGCCCAATTTCTTGCCTCAAATAATTTAAAATAGGGATGGCAATTTTGACCAATCTGACCAAGTGGATTTTTTTGACTAATGACTATGGAATAGAACTGGTCTTGTCCCATTCCGAGAAAATACGAGCAGGATTCGATGTGGATATGTGATTCACTTATACTCTGTCCTTCCTTGTGTATTCGTTACATACATACACACACGCATATATATATATATATATAATATATATATAATATATATATTACCTATATTATACATAATATATTTACAATAACATATGCATTATATGTAATATATGTATAGTTATTCAATTGTGAATATTAATATTTTGTCTAAGTAAATCAAAAGTTAAGATAATCTCATATTATTTTTTATATAAATGTGTGTGAGACTAATTATATATTGGTAACTACCTCAAAAAAAAATTTATATATTGTTAACTATTGTTGTACCTCTAACAAATGATGTTAACTTGTTATGAAATTTTAGTTTGACTTTTTGTGGATGGATGTATAAGTTTTGCTAGTTGATCCAAGTTTTTATTAATTAATTGAGCATGATTTTTGTTGATTTTTTTTTTTTTTTTAATTTGGGACAAAGCAAATTAGGGCTAATATACCCCTGATTCGCTCCCACTACGCCACGTTATCATTTCTTATTCAAACTTAAGCCAAAAGTCTTACAGCTCAGCATAATTCATTTTTCATACCCAAAAAAAAAAAAGTTACATTTCTTCACTCAAGTTCCTACTCGATCAAGATAATTACCTTTTTCAAACAAAACAAAAAAGCTAATGTTTCTTCACTCTAGTACTAGACCATAACCATCATCATTTACTTGTTTGTTGCCTAAAGAGGTATTTAGTGTTGGTATAAAAATGGTCTTAGACAATAGAAAGCCATAACGTGTTATAAAAGGCCCCTATATACCAGTCAAAGGGACATGTCACCCCTAAGGTCTAGTTGGATCTTCATGGCCCTTTTTTATGATTTAGCACTTCTCCTAGCCTATGAGGAGCCGAGGGCCTACAAGGGTGCACCCCTAAAAAAAAAAAAAAAAGGATCTCCCCTTAATGTAAGCACTTCTCTCTCTAAACTCTCCTACTTCTCTCTATAATATTATGTTACTGACTTGGGTTAGAGAGGGACCTAGGCATCGCCCAGTCTCCCCTTTGTCTTATGTATTTCAGGTACATTTGGAAGCCACGTAGAAGCACATTCAAACCTATAAACTTAAGACTCTTATACTCTAACATTGGCGCCATCCATGGAAACTGCTTCCCGCTCCCATACTACTCTCTGGTTATAATAAGTTTTTCAATACATTTATGGCTCCTGCCCACCTGACTAATGAAATTCAATTATCAACAAACATTGCACGCAGAGCCAAGGCCAACATATTTTCCTCTGATTTTCGCCTCTTTCATGGCCTTGTTCGACATTATGAAATGCCAGCAGTATTAATAGATTCTTACCACCATACTTTAAGATCACATTCATTTGAGTTTCTAAACGCCAGCACACTACTATACTCTGTAGCCTTGGACAACACTCGCGCTATGCGAGCTTCAAGCTCTACTCATTTTTTTCTCACTTTTCGACACCATATTGGTCAACCACAACACTGGCCTTCCCCCGTTGATCATTTTCATTCAAAGAACACAACCTATGGACCAATCACCTGCCCACACATACGCCTAAGGTGGTCTGGGTCATATTGGGATGCTCCAGATCCAGATCTATAATTGCAATCTAGCTTCACCTTAACTTGTCTTAGCCGCTAATCGAGCCATGACTTGGCGCTGACTGTAACTGATTGGGCTTGGATTCCTCGGCTTGTAGTTCACGAATCATTTTGTTTTTTGGCTCCCTCGCATCAGTGACTTGATAAACTGGCTTAGCTCTACTTGATTTATGTGAATGGAAAAAAATATTAGGCTTTATATGTTTTCTTCTTTAATTATGCATTCATTCATGTAAAAGTTTAAATTTTTTATTGATAATTACATGCTCAAAAATTTATTAATAAAATTATTTGTAATAGTTTTAAGGCATTTACCTTGGCATAAAATGACTATTTGACATGCTAAGATCTAATTGATCATTTTTAAAACATAGATCACTTGATTTGGATAGATAGCTTGATTCGAATAATCTTGTAAATTTGTGGACTTATCGACCACCAAAAGATTATGTTATAATTTGAACCATACTTTTATTTCTTTATTATGCATTATAAATTTTTCTATTAGACAAGATTTGTCAAGCAAATTTAACCATAATTTTCAAGCCAAATAAATTATTTTTTAGCCCGAGTAAAACTATAACAAATATTTGCATAAGGAATAAATAGAAGATTGAAACAGCTAGACATCTTAATGCTCGACATGTACTATGATTCATCACGGTTTAAAATTATAAATCAATTTTGAACTTACATTTAAACATGTATCGGGCTAAACTTAAAGCAAAAAGCTCGGGCACCAAAAAATATAATACTCATGAACAAATGGCACCTGCGCTAAGTATATAATCAGATTCAAACTTGGCTTTGGCAAAAAAAAAAAAAAACATTTTTCGTATTAGCCGGAGAACAAGTGTAATCCTTGCTCTTTAGTAAAGGTGGATTAAGCCAAAAAAGATTTTTTTTTTTTTTTTTTTTCTTTTTGCGAAAAGATAAAAGTTTAAATTGAAATGGGCAATCAAACTTAACTCCTTGGGCATGTCCCGAATAAGGAGTGAACATAGTGAATTGACTAGTTTTAATACAAGTTATTCTTGGCATGTTATTTCATTATATACTCTCAAACAACAATAATTTATACCTGTGCGCTTTTAATGGGTCCTTTTGTTGAGATCAGTCGCTTGGCCACTATAGCAAGCAATAATAGAGGTAATTCTTTTTGCAAGGGAGAAGCTCCCAATTACAGCCACATAACTCAACATATTCCACCATCACAAGATGACTAAATCACATCCTCTTCTTCAAAGATTTATCTTGCCAAACACTAATGGAGTAGCTCACACCTTTATCCAGTGGTTGAGCTAGGATTTTTGTTCAGAAGGGTCAAAAATATATATATATATTTGTCCAATCCATTTTGATAGTAGTCTTTTTGCAAGTATGATTGTTGTATTTTATTTTATTTTTTCTTGATCTCTAGGATGATATTATTGGATGAAATCTAAATTTTGAAGTTTTAGAACCAAATAAATAATATATAGTCTCAATATGAGATTATGGTTAGTCCCGTAAAAAAACTTCTCTTTATAAACTTATTCATTATCTAATTAGAAGAATCAAAATGTACTTAAATAATTATCTTTAATATGTCATAATATATTAATAATCACTACTTACTAAAAATTAAGAAAAATAACAATTCTACCATTAATTATAAATAATTTTAATAAATGCAAAAATTCAAATTAGGGTTTTTTTTATTTTTATTTTTATTTTATTTTTTATAACATATCTTAAATATTGAAAAAACAAACATCATATGCTAGTGTAATATCTTCTTTTAGTTGTTTCAATGAAATTTTTTGTCTTTTAATTCTCTTTTTATACGTTCGTTTTTTCCTTTTAACTTACTTACTTTAGAGCCTATTTATTTCTATCGACTATCATCAAATTTTATAATTTTTACATTGATAAATATTACTTTTTTATTTGGAGAATGAATATTATGTGGTCCATCACTAGATTATAAATTTATCTATCTGACTCTACATTCACTATTTCTTAGTGGGGTCAATACATATTTTATCAAAATAAATATAAATATACCATATTTATCTTGTAATCTTTCAAAATTTGAGTGGGGTCAATTGACCCATTCCCATACAGGTATCATTACCTTTCTCTAATGTAGGTGATGATCTGACATGTAAAATAATTAGACAAAAGCCTAATTAATCAGACCCGATGACCACCTTTACCAAAAACCCAATGAGAGCAGGGTTAGTAAATCTCAAGTGCTCAAGCTTGATCATTCGATCCTCCTGTGGTTCAAAACCCAAGTAGACGACTAGAACAAACCCCGACCATGCAAGATGCCCATCACCTATTTGTAAAAAATCCTTAGACGAGGTCAAAACCCTAGCAGAAGGTGGGAACAAAACCCGACAATGCTAAGTGCCCCATGAATAGAAGCACTTTTTTGTAAACGGTCCCTAGACGAGGTCAAAATCCTAGTAGACATCTGAAACAAATTAAAATCAAGCCACACTAGGTGCCCGTGAATAAGAGACTCGTTTGTAAATGATCCTTATACGATATTAAGATCCTTGTACACAGTGAGAACAAAACCTGACGTTGCAAGTTGCTTGTGAAAGGGAGTATCCATTTGTAAACAGTCCTTAGACGAGGTCAAAACCATTGTAGATGGTGCGAACAAAACCTAGCAATGCAAGGTGCTTACGAATAGGAGCATTTGTTTGTATATGGATACAAAGACTGATTGGGACTTAAACCACTATAATTTATCAGTAACTCCCAAGCCTCGTGCATTTATAAACATCCCTAGAGCCAATATGGTTATTCATGGCCCCTTAAACTGTTTATTTCAAAATCAGCTGACCATATAGTTTAAACCGCACTGTAAACGACTTAGTTTTCCTAGGATTAATTATCTTTAAGAAGCTCAATTACATTTTAATTTTTCCTACCGAGCTCGGTCTTCACCGAGACCATCTAAAAGAATTTCTTAATCCCATACTTACAGAACCAACCTCGATAAACCTGAACTCTTAAGGTCATCATATTTTAGGGGTAAGTAACATTACTAGTCAAGTCAGACTAATCTTAAACAAAGTAATTCATTTTAAAATTGATGAAAAAAACCTCAAGAGTAAAAACTCCAACCCTAAGGAAGGTCGGGAAAGACCTAACAAAGTTATGAGTACAAATCAAATGACTTTAGCACAAGCTCAAGAAAAGTCACACAATCACAATGCAAACAAAGCAGTGTTTGGTCCTCCCTTGAAAAGAATGGAGTAGGTTATACTTACAGAACCAACCTCGATAAACCTGAACTCTTAAGGTCATCATATTTTAGGGGTAAATAAACATTACTAGTCGGGTCACACTAATCTTAAACAAAGTTATTCATTTAAAAATTGATGAAAAAAATCTAAGGAGTAAAAATTCCAACCCTAAGGAAGGTCGGGAAAGACCTAACAAAGTTATGAGTACAAATCAAATGACTTTAGTACGAGCTCAAGAAAAGTCATACAATCACAATGCAAACAAAGCAGTGTTTGGTCCTCCCTCGAAAAGAATAGAGTAGGTTATACTAAAAGAAAAATTACAAATAGCCAATAATCTTATGTTCAACCAAGGAACAAAGAAATAAGTATTTGTTCACCTGGACATCAGTGTTCTCACAACTTAAGAGCCTTATTATCTCAACCGCACCACTTTCATAACCCAAATAAACCTAGCTATTGTAACCTTGTCATTTTCTTTTGACTTAGAATTCTTTGGCTTTGGTCTCTGAGTCTTCATGGCTTGGAAACCTCGGTCATAGTCTCACTATCTTCATTGCTCAACAACTTTATTATGTGCATTAGCCTTGCTAACAGCTCGAGCAACCTAACACGCTTACCTCGCCATTTCCATGACTTAAAAGGCTTTGGTCTTAGTCTAGTCGTCCCCACGACTCAATGGCCTTGGACTTATTATTTGGACTTTAGCCTTAACCTCGAACTTGCCACCCATGACCCTGACTTCGGCCAACACGACCTTACCTAGACCACCACAACCATAACTTTGGCCCTATCATTCTATTGGCATGCCAACTTTAATATCAATCTTGTCGCTTTATTGGTTTGACATCTCCATAAAACATAAAAACAAATGTTTAAACTTCCCTACTCTCACATTTATCTGGAGATATTCATTACCTCTGTTCGCAAAATCAACCCCAACAACAAAGAGTTCGATTCACTTTACTTCTTGAACTCATTTTTGGAGGGACTAGTGTTAGTATAGAAATGGTCTATGACTATAAGAGGCTACCACGTGTTCCAAATGCCCCGCGTACCGGTCAAAGGGATGAGTCACCCCCTTAAGGTCTAGTGGGACCCTTCTGGCCACTTTTATGATTTGTTGCTCATCCAGGCCCGTGAGGGTCACTTAGGCCCATAAGGGCTCACCCCCATAATAATAGGACCTCTCCCCTAAGGTAAGCTCTCTTTATTTCTCTCTCTCTCTCTCTCTAAAATCTCTTACTTGTCTCTGCAATGTACTGTTATTAACTTGGGTTTCAAAGAAAGACCCCAAGCATGACATGGTCTCCCATTTCTAATGTATTTCAGCAACCTCTTGGAAGCCACGTGAAAGCACACTCACATCGTACACCTGACACTCTTACAAACTAGTAATTAGGAGCCAAATTTAATGTAATCAAAAAAATATATATGAAAAATAAGAGGAGACGAGGGGAAAGTTATTGTAACTAATTAGACATAATCAACGAAAGTAAAGGATTAATTTTATACAATTGAAATATGATAAGTAGATTGAAACTAGAAAGAAGATTTGGAGAACAGTGAGGTACTTTCACCAAAAAAATTAAGTAAATTCTAAGGACAATGATCATGTTAGGAGAAAAAAAATTGAGAATTAAAGTGTTTGCAGAGTGGATAGGCATTGTTTGAAGTACATAAATCAAATTTCGCCTTCATTTATAATTGGAGATTTATGAGAAGTAAATTAATTATTAATTGTCATTGGGGTATCTCCCACATTGCTAGCATAATAAGTATTCAAAAAAAATTTATAAGCAGATGAGTCACACCTCGTAAAGCCAATTGATTGGTTTTAAGGGTGTGATTATAACATGGTATTAGAGCTAAATTCATTACTAAATGTTACTAGACCGAGGGATACTAAGCAGCTTCGCCAGTTCCTAATGGCAAGCAAACCTATTTTCGAATATACTTCTCCTAAAGCCAATTCATTGGTTTAAAAGGTGTGATTCTAACAGTAATTAAGTAATTGTTATCCATATATTCAATAGACATCTTACAAATTAAAAAAGAAAAAAATAAAGATTATATATGATTACTAATGAAACTCATAAGATGATTAATTTAATTTAATAATATTAATAAGCAAAATATTCTAATACAAAACATCAATTTTAAATAAAATTATAATATGATATAGGCTTGACTATTTAAAAATTATGGTTCCGCCTTAGATGGGCTGGAATTCAAATTAAACAACTTGATATTCAAATTTGAATTCGGTTTAATTATTCAAATTGGAATTTGATTCGAATTTTTATTCAAACCCAATACAAATAATTTTTGGAATTTGATTTTAAATTCACATATTGTAGCATTCGATTTGTTATTCGATTTACTATTTGATATTCATAAAAAATAATCAATATAATCATAAAAAATTAAATACATATAGTTATTTGTAATTATTTAATTTTAAAATATTTTTTTAATTTTTTTACTTCCTGATTAATAACCCTAACTTTATTAGTGGTTAGCCATAGTGTGTTGTAGTTTTGACTTTTAAGACTTCTTGTAATTTTTTTTCTTCTATCTATCACAGTTGTATGATACTACTTGTAAAGTGTAATGATGCCCCCGTTTGGTTTAGCTTTTAAAACAGATTTTGGGTTTAAACTTTTTCTACAAAGCTATTTGGTAATATAAGTTTTTTTTTTAAGCTTTATGAAAAAGTATTTTTGGGCTTTTACAGTCCTAAAATCTATAAAATCTAAGAATAGAAAAAGAAGCTTTTACAAATAGAAAACAAGAAAAACTCAAATGAATTTTAATAATTATTTTATTTAGACAAATTTAACTATAAATTGTCAAAATGATATTTTTTAGTCATTATAATACTCATTATCTTTTAGAAAAAATAAAATAAAATAGTTATTTTTTTATATCTAACAGCTTTATGTTAACTCATCCAAACAACTTTTCGGTTTTTTATATAGCAATTCTTAAACAATTTTACTTAAAAATATTTTTACACACAGCTTAACCAAACAAATTTGATAGTTATGTAGCTTTAATATTCACATACTAACAATAAATTATTTTGTTTTATTTTATTCATATTTTTATACATAAATTGTGTATATAAATATCATTATTTAATAACAATTTAAATATTTATTAAATTTAAATTCAAATTTGAATTTGAATTCAGAGTGGTATTAATCCTATCCTGTCACTTTTCTTTTTTTTTTTTTTGGTTGAAAATCTATCACTTCTTCTATTGTAAAGTTGCCAATTGTTACACATATAACGCACGTGTTTGCAGGTGCAGTTGTGTACCTAAATGCATCAGAATAATAATGTCTTCAGACTTCTAATCCTATCCATTCGTTGCAACAAAGGTTTCCAGAATATTGCCACGTATCATCAACTCTCTCTTGTGGTTGGTAGCACGAAACATTAGGGGTTAGATTTGGCCTTCCATAAAAATAAAAAATAAAAAATTCAACCCAAATAATTGACCTAATAATTAAAGAATATATAATTTTTGCATTGATTTCATCAATTTAAACTTTTACAAAAGAGGTCTGATATTATTCTTAAATCTTTTTAACTTTATCATGAATGATTTATTTTTACTGATAAAAATTTAAATTATTCAAATACATATAAAAAAAGTCAAACATAATTTTATCGTTAAAATAAGTAGAAAAATATTCAAGTACAAAAATAAAAAGTAAAAAATTGCTTTGTCCGGGCAAAACTCGTCACCACCAATCGAATCGTGTAATCTCACGAAGTGGTTCACACACTTGGGCTACCACCGACAAGTGGGAGCCAGTGACCAATTATTATTGTGTATATATTACGCACGTGATGATTTACCGGACCAGCCAGTCGCTTTACTGGACATATCGGTAATAACTAGCTTCTTTTTGTTGAAAAATGGAAATTCATTAAAAAATTCAACTACCTTTGATAATTCAGCTTTTCTTGTAAGAAATTAACGGTCACGATTTCATCAAACAGTTTCCGGAATACAATTATTTTATTTTATTCTTATATAAACACAAATAAACTCTCCCTTTCTCTGCCTTTCTTTGCAGTTGGAAGCTTTTCCGTTTCCTTCCCTGTTTCTCTGTTTATATGAATAAGGCAGGTTTGTTGGTGAAGGAAGAGAACTTTAGGCTGGGAATCCAGGTGGGTTTTCTTTGAATTCTGCTTTCTCTAAAATATTTTTGTCAAAAATGGAGAGAGATTTCATGGGTTTGAGCTTAAAAGAATCATTAGCTGTGGTGAAGGAGGAGATTCACAATGATGGTTGCAAAGACTCAGGCATGTACATATCACCTCATTCATCTTTTCCGCTTTTATCTTCAATACATATTTGTCTATCCCTTTGCAATTTTTTAAAGTTATTTTAGCTGCTGAAGTCTTAAATTTCTTTCTGAATCATGGCTTGCTTGGGTTTTACTTTAGTATAGTTTTATTTTTCTTTCTTTCTTTCTTTTCTTTCATGTTTGTCAATTTTAGGTTTCATGCAGGTCAGATTGAGACATCCAAATTAAGTAAGTTGGAAATTTTGAAGGGTAATTAGCTAATGTGATTTTCATAGAAATAAATCATTTGTTTGAACTGAAGGTTCAGCTCCACATGGGCCCTTCACAAAGAAGATCTATGGCCGTCCCCCTTTGATGTCTTTCAAGATTTCTCAAGATGATAAGACTAAGAAGATTATATCTGATCCTCTCATTTCTAATGGGTTTATTCCTATCTCAAGTGCAGATGTGTTTGGCCCTTGTCAACAGCTCTCTGCTGGCGAGTACCAGGTTAGATATTATCCTGTAGTTGAAATTACCCTTTTATATGATGCCAGGAATTAAAGCGGAACCTATTTATGGAATCAACAAAACATAACATACTTGAATGAGGAAATAGACCTGACACTGGAGGCAAAACCACTAGCACCCACACCTAGGAATCTCTCTCAGACCATGAATACAAGCACATTTACATGGAAAAATCAAACCTAAAATTTCACTAGGAATAGGTCTACCCAGTAATTAGTTATTGTCCTCAAGAAACAACATAATATGAACTCATAATTCAAAATCCTAATTTAGCTGTATCTATATTCCTGCAAGGCTGCAAATTTTTTCTTTTTAAATTACTGAACCACTGATTGCATACAATGTTTTAATTAGCCATTAAGGATTGTTTGGTCTAGATGGAAGTAAAATCACTGGACAAGTGATATTTTAATTGAGGTCAATATAGGATAACAGGTCATTTTTGCACTGTGGAAAACTTTTGTTAGTATAATCATTACCTTTTTCTTTTTCGAGGTACACCAGAAAGGATTTATGAAAGGGATGTAACTTATATACTTCCAGTTGTAGTGCACAACTTTATGCTCATAGTTGTTGTAACACAACTTAGGATAAAGTTGGCCTGTTGAAAAAGATTTTGTTGCTGTAATGACATTACCTGATGTTTTTCTGTCCCTACCTCTGTTGAAGTTTGTTTTTCCGTTTCTGTTTTTTCTTGTAGAAAAACTTTCAGCAACTATAGTTATTAGTCAAGGTTGTGTAACTTTTTGACTGCGTATCCTGTGCAACAGGATGTGCATTCTGTGCATAATACTCATGATCTGAAGATGCTTTCTGGTTCCAACCAAGCAATTTCAATTCTCTCTGGCCCACCCATTCTTTAAGAATAATTTTGCAACTGCTGCCCAGAATTCTTTTGGTGCTAAAATGAAGTTACTTGGAGCTGTTGATTCCTTTGTTGGGAACACTGAACCTGGGTATTATGTTATTTATGCTTGCCATAGTTGTTTAATTGAGCATTTATGCATGCATGAACTTGACTTAGTTTTCTCAATTCTCCCTTCACTGAAACATACTTCTGTGGGACAGCATACTGAAGCCATCTGGGCCTCCTGCTCCACTGACCATCTTTTATGCGGGTACTGTGAATGTCTTCCATGATATCTCCCCTGAGAAGGTATCTCACTCACAAACACAACTTCTATGAGTGTCATTAGCCTCTTCTAATTGATGGTTAAGCTTAATCTTCAGTATCTCTTTTTCTTCAGGCACAGGCTATTATGTTCTTGGCTAGGAATGCGCCCTCTGTGGTTCCAAACACAGCACATCCTAAAGTTCAGGCACCCAGCTCAAAGTTGGCAGGAAATGATGGTGTTTCTGTGAATCAGCCCATAAATGCAGTATCGTGCTCTGGTCTTTCAAGCCCCTTATCTGTTTCTTCACACACTGGTGCCCTGTCAGGGAGTGGCTCAAACTGCACTGATGAATTTCTGGCAGGGAAAACAACTGGAGTTCCCATGGCTTCTGTTGGCAAAGTGGAGCCTCCTATAATAGTTAATGCAACCACTATGTTGCCATCCGGTATGGCATTGTGCTTTACTATATGTGATATTTTTTTTAATCCAAAAATCAGTTATTCATGACATTTCATTGATAAATTGCATAATTTTCATATAAGTAACAGAAGTATCAATTTCATCCTGAAATGATGTACATGTTTTAGCCTGTTGTGAGTGTTGTTGCTGCTTGAATTATGATCACAAACCTTGGATGTGAAACTGACAATAGGATATTTTTGTCCAGCCATCCCACAGGCTCGGAAAGCATCCTTGGCTCGGTTTTTGGAGAAGCGCAAGGAAAGGTCAGTTGTCATACGTGATTTCACAATATCCTGGGCAAAAGGGACGATGTTAATGCTTATATTATGTGATAAATTATCATCTGTGAAACTGTTATCAATCGGTCATTGTCCAATTGGAATTTCTAAATGTATGGTTCAAAAGTTCAAAGTTTGTGAGTTTAATGCCTATGCTGTGGCATACATTTATTGAGACATTCTTGGGGTTTCATCTATTTGCATGTGGTATAATAGATATAAATGGGAGGCCTCATTTGGAGGAAGATTAAGATTTTTGGCTTGCTCCTAGTTTGAATGAATTGGTGTAGTTTTCCTTTGCTGTGTTCAAGATCTACTGGCATGTTGTCAATTGACATCATAACATCAATATCATGCATGTATACTTCATGACAATCATTATAAAGTACCTTACTGATTTAAGGCCTTTCTCTATAACTGCAGGGTGATGAATGCTGCACCGTATAACCTTAACAAGAAATCCAAGGTGTGCAACACCCAGGAATCTGATGGTGCTAATTTCTCTGCAATTACTACTGGTAACACTGTTACTCTTGAGCAAGGAGAGTAACCTAGGTGTTTGGGAAATTGATAAGGAATATGTGTTGTAACTTAAGACTACGTTTGAAAAACATTGTAATCTTGACTTCCGAAGTTGCAGACTACGTTTGATACATATAGTTGGTGGTGTAGGGCTTCACCTTATTATTGGAACGATGGTCGGATACTAGCTTCTGACCCTGATACATGTTTAGTCCACTTTGTAACTATTTATCTTGAGTTACATGGTGGAGTTAAAATCCCATGTGTAAGATTGCTATTTATAAAACTGAAAGTTTCCTGCTTTATTTGCTGAAAGTATTAGATCCTCTGTTGATCTGAAGATTTTCTTGGTCTGTCATTTTCTACTTCACATTTAGCAAGTATCCATTTATTCATCACATATATATTATATTGACACACGTGCCGGAACTTGTAAGGTCTTGAAGTTGAGCATTTGAGTGTAGTTTAATTGGTGTTAATTTTGTATGTTCTTGTCCTTCCGAGTAGAATTGTGATAGATTAAAGAAATTTGGAATTCAATTTTCGTTGAAATTTTAGGCACCAAAATACAATCAAGTCCTGTTTTGATAAAACTATGGTTGAAATTTGAATATGGCAGACACGAAAGATCTATCTAAAATCATTTTGTCCATATGGTTAAATACACAACATTCACGTGGGAACAAAAAACCTGATGGAGAGTGCGACTTGTAACAAGTGGGTGTACTGACTACTGTCCACTCAAGAATTTGATTGGATCCAGGCAATAGGCACACATGCTCATTTTTGTGGCACAGAAGGCTGGAAATGAAGAAACAAAACAACTTTCCATGACAAGACAGGTGTATTATTATCAATCACGTTTTCAACGAATTCTTAATTGGGTGGGCATAGCTTTAAAGTTTTGTCAATTTCTCTACCAATCAATGAAGCATTTCTGCTCTGTGGTGGTGGGAATAGCTTGTCACCCCCTTAGGGGGTCAATTTCTAGCCCAATAGGTATGAATGATCTCCTTACTTGTGTATTGGGGCAATTGTGTGTTATCTAGTGTTTAGAATATCAAAAAGCAATTCTAGATTTTGACTCTTCGCAGTCTGAGGGCTTAGCCTCTAGTATAGAGTTTGCTCAAGTCAAATTAACTAAAATTTAGGTGACATAAGTCGTATGGGCTGTCCAAATTTCAAGTTTTGAAATAGGTTTAAGTGCGACGAAGTTTTTTTTAAATAAAAATTAATAATAATGTTAGAATAATATTCTTTTCTGAAAAGGTATAGATATCTTACTTAACTTTTTAATTTTATTTCTTAATATAAGATCTTATCAAAAAATAAAATCTTTAGTAATCGTAGTTAGAATAAGACTGCTTGTGGTCTCCCTCTAGTTTCTCTACCTAAGTGTTAGTTGTCATGTTTTTTTTTTTCTTTTTTTTGAATGTTTGGTGGTTTCCTCTAGGATCTCTTTATGTGGGGTTATAAAAAGCAACTAGATACTGTGGACACCCTAAAATATAAGTTTCGAGATTTGGCAAGAGGCAAATAATGGGTGTCAATAATCACTAAACATGGTTGGTCACATGGTAGGACGAAGTGTCAACTCCATGACCTATCAATTGATTTAAAATTTAGGAAGATTTGGCCTACAACTTCTGTTTAAATAAGATTGTAATAACCAGTTAATTATTGATTAGTAAGCAGTTAATGTTTATCATTTCTTATAGAATTTTTTTTTAACGGTTGTCTATAAGATATTTATTAAGATAATAAATATAAAAAATTTATATTATTTATTGCATTGATTAGTCATAATTTTAATACTATGAAAAAAATAATTGAATTTCTTTTATATTTTAATTTTCAAAATTTATATTTATTATATCAAGTGTCTTGTCTTTAGGACACTTGTTAGAAAAAATCAAATATTAGAGAATTTAATTATTTTAAATTCAAATTAGGTATTGATAATTATCATGATTATAAATATCACCAAGAATGGGTCTTCTAATAAATATAAAGGCCAAATTTTTTATCTTCTTTATTTATCTTTAGGCTTTTTGCAATTTAATTAATTGTTACTTTTCTTTCTTAAATCATTTTTCTTGAATAGTATATTGTACTAGGGTTTTGGAACAATAATCATTTTACATTATTTACAATCATTTGATTGATTTGTTTAAAATAATTTCTCTTTGCTCTTGTTGCCAAAAACAGATACAAGGGAAAAAGAGAATGATTCACATGAGGATGCGGTAAATTTTGAGGAGAAACCTCAAGGCCGGGGTTACTTTCCACATTGCTAATTTTTTTTTTTTTTTTTTTTCAAATATATGTTGAAATAAGAATGGAGTCCACAAATTTGTTATTGTTGAATTTATCAAAGCTTGGAGCAAACATGTTATTTTCTGTAAAAATTATTTAAAATAATAATTTTTACTTTTATTTAAAGTCGTGTGACTGTCAGTATTAATTTAGGAATACCTAAACTAATTCGCATTCTCATTAAAAGAAAAAGTTAAGTAAATGAACATACTTTCTTAACTATGACCAGTCATCATAGATTGATAATAATGAATTCAATTATTAGTGATCTTTTCTAATATATCCTATCAATTGATTGGGCTTGTGACATTAGAATTTACTCGCCGGATGTAGATAACAAAATGAATCAAGTGTATTTATCTCTATAAATATTACACATCATGTAATAATTTTAATGAAATATCAAATTAGTCACATAATCCACTTATTAGAATTAAAATTAACAAATAATCTCAATTATCCAAATTATCTACTAAATTAGTTAAAATAAAAAATTAAATATCATTGGCATAAATTTTCTAGTGTCTTTTTTCTTCCAACAATTAAATTATCTATTTTGATCTAATTTTGTATATTTTGATTGAAAATATATATTATTAATATTTAATATATAATATACTATACTAAAATAAAATTATCAACATAAATTGTTCAATTTGATAGAAAAACAAAATATACAAAAATAGAGAAGACATTATAAATTTTATAACAATGATAGTTTTAGTTTATTTTGAATTAATTTGTTAGATTTAATGGATTAATTGGATACTTGGGACTATTTGTTAATTATGACTCAAATTAAAAAATTATGTAACTAATTAATGGTTTAAGAAGTTATTGCAAACTGACTAACATGACAGTAAAGTGCAATTAACATAATAAATTCCTATCGAGCTATTTGGCAGTGTTTGGATTTTTCCTTCACTGGTGTAGATATGAAAATTCGTCATCCAAATAAGAGAAATTAGAAAGCAAATTTGTTGAAATTTGTTTGGGCGTAGTGGGTATCCAGCAAATGAATAGCTTATTGTTTTGGGTTGATTTGTATTCGTTTGGATACTTTATAGACTTAAATGCCCGGACATAGGCCTCATGTTGATAATAATATAGGTGCAATATTTTTTGCCAATAGGAGATCTAGAAATTTATGTAAGATTGATCAAAATAATATTTAAATAATATATTTTGAAGAAAATTTATTTAAAATTAAGAATTAATTTTTAATAATGATATTTTTTTACAATAAAATATTTTTATTTATTAATTTTGTCCATAAAAAAATTGTTAAATTTGAAATTATATAATAAACTACACAATTCTAATCATCTCATCAATTAGACACGATAATTCTATAAAGAGTCATATGTAAGAAAAATTTATTAAAGACTAATGTTTTAAAATTAAATATTTCATTAATTATGATATAAATAAAAGATAAAAATTGAGTGTACCCATAAAAAAATCTACCTTACACCCATGAATCTATCGTACACCTATATAGATATAAGTTATCAATGCCCACTTTTTTAAGTGGACAAAAAAAAAAAAAAAAAAAAAAAACAATGCACATGTTAACATTAATTAATCCTAAAAGATATTTTAGTAATTCAATATTAACAACACATTTAATACTAGATAAATATCTCTCGTTATTATCCTTTCTCTTTCTTCAAACCACATTAGATCCATCATCATTTTTAGCTGACTTAAAAATGTCTGGATTAAAATCAAATTTTAAATTCATATGGCAATTTGAATATGATACATTGAATACTTTGTATGCTAGGATTCTCTCTCTCTATATATATATAACTTATACAACACAACTCTAGTAAGTCTTAAAACTTAAACTAGTTCGAATTAGCTACATGAATCATTTTTCTTTATTCGCATCAATCAAATGTATCATTTCAGTAATGCTCAGAACAGTCATATCCTTTTCAATGACTGTCCCAGTTTCGATCTCCCTCTACCATGTATAATACGTATCACCTGCACCAAGTCACACTTCTTTACCATAGCTTCCATTGGCCAACATTAGATATGTCTAAATTAACGTAGGCGATTCTCTCTTATTTTCTTCTTGATAAATGCTACCTCCACTTTCTTACGAATCTACTCAAGTAAAAATGATTTAAGAAAAAATACATAATAAATAATAATAATAGTAATTATTATTATTAATTTATTTTTTTCTAACAACTTATATTATTATATTATATATGAAAAACTTGTGGCGAGGTGGAAAAATTATTTATCGAGTTCCATAATAATTAGAATGACAATAACACACTTGAGAGGAAGTCAATGAGATCTCTTATTTCTAATGCTTCGGCAGCGGCTGATGGCTGAGAATTACTCCCAAAGACATACACCAGTATGCTTAAAAGTAAGGATGGGCTGTAAAATATACATAGAAGTTAAGCATATGTAAAGTAGGTCTTCACAGAAACTTTAGGCTACACCAATCAGTATTTGGTGAATTGATAATATTATTCTTTCTGGATTCCATTGAGAAAAGGTGGGAACTACGTAAGAATATGTTAGTAACTTTTCATTAGCAACACTTAACAACAGTCATAATACGCAAAAATAGATATGGGTTCTGCACCTGCATGATTGTTACAAGTGTTACAGTAAGTACATGTCAGAATAATCAAATATACAAGTTACAACCTTTTCTTGCAACATTACGAACTTTTTCCAGAGTGGTCCATTAGAAAAGTCGTAATTCAGAAGTAGAGGTAAAGTAATAATTGAATATTTTTAAAGGAAATCTATTTTCTCAGTTGTAGCACAATACTAGTTAATACAATAATGTGCAGATACAAAACAAAGAGCAACAAATCTGATGGATCATCCGAAATTCTGCAACATCCATGTAGGCAAAAAGGGTAAGCCAAGAGAAAAGAACACGTACAAAGTGAAGAGATGGACAAAATAACAAGCAAGAAATTGGATGAGTTACTTTGGTTCTATTGGGGATTGGCATGGATTCAATGTTATATTGCAATTGTTGGGTGTCATGCACAACAATGTCAATTCTTATGGTCTCGTATTGTTGAGGCTTAAAAAAAGAGTACACCGTGGCTCAAAAGCAACAAGAAAGTGATTAAGCTGCGTGATAGCTCATAAGTAATGTGAGCCTTTTCCCCCATTTCTAGGTTCTGTTTATCACTTTCATTACTTGTTTCTTACAGGAATCTTGGCATGAAACAAAATATTTTACTTTCAAGGAAAATTTCTTTTTGCTGTTTCATCCCTTCCTAGGGACTCTAGTAGTGATCCATAAGATTACAAACATAAGCTGAAATGCTGAATAGACATCCAAAGAAACTAGTTCAGCAGGAAATTCCTCTTCAAAGTGGCCACTGAGACCTCCTTAAAAGTTAAAACATGATTGTTGCGCTTAATCCAAATTGTCCACATCAAATACAAAGGAACAACGCCTTTGACCAGCTTAATCTCTTATCTTCTAAGAATTCACTTCCTACATGTCTGAACTCTGAATACCCAAAACTGATTTGGGCATATATATTGGACACCAAAATGAGAACACACTAACTCCCACAAGTCTAAGGCTGCACAATGTTGCAGAAAGTGATGATATACAGTTTCAGCATCAATCTTTCAGAATCAGCAGCAACTAACAATAATATGCCCTTTTTATACATATTCAGAATTCAATAAAGAGAAGCGTTCCAAAACATATATACACAACACACACACACATACATAAATATAATTCTATCTCTGAGGGAACCCAAGAAAGCCTGAGAGAAAGTTACTTGTCTAGAATTCTCAGTACGACATCCATAATGTCCAATCCCTTACCAATTGCAAGCCTAGAAAGTTAGAATCTTGCCCCAGTGGAATAATTACATATAATGACTTCAATAAAAAGCCCACTCTAATTAGGAACGCACAAAATCACATCTAACCTTCACACAACCATTAACATTTTACACTATGGTAAAAAACATCCAAAAGACTCAACTGCCATTCAGTAAACAATGAATGTAACCCAGTGTATATAATCCCTTGTTCTCTCTGTGTAGCTGGACATAGAAGCTTGCTTATCTCTTGCAATAGAAAACAGGTCAGGAAACAAAAATTCAAAGGAACACCAGAATGCCCGAAAACTTCCAAGAGACCATCTTCTCTCTATTTCAGACTCGGAATCTCACTTAATGGAAAGAGATTCCAATATAGCCCTAAAAGCTTTCCACTAAGCCGCCACATGAGAGCCTCAAATAGGTAAAGAAATACACAGCCGCTCATTGCTAATAACCTCTTACTTAGCATCTACCACTATCCTCCACAAGATATTCTGTTCAGTAGTAAATCTCCAAATCAATCTTCCTAAGGTGCCAAATTAGACACCCTCAAGCTCCTAATGCCCAAACTTGGTGGATAGATGAAACCATAGTTACCAGATTCACTATACCCCCTCCAAACTGCGCTCCGGGTCAGTATCCTGATTCGCTGCACTATGCATCCCTACACTTCTCTTTTCTTCAAAGCGAAAAATATACAAAATGTACCCACATACTTCAATTTGGACAATAGTAAAATAGTAGTCAAGAGTTGTGATTCCGTAGTGATAAGGGTTAATGAAAAAAGTAGTAAAATGAGTTTGAGGGATACACAGAAAAGATGTAATTTATCACTAGAGACTGGAAGTCTAGAACATACAGTACAGAGTCTAGTAATTTCTGTGGCTATACTCATTACTTTTGATGACTAGAACAAACAAGCCAAAAAGGAAAAAAAAGAAAAAGAAAACACAATAAGTAACTGATTTAAGTATTAAAGGGTTCAGATACTTGCATACACACCTCAAAGCTTTCACATGAAAATTGGGGAATTAGTTACTTCTCATACCTCATTGAAGAGTTCGTGAGCATTGGCAAGTTTTGGGAGGAGTTGGCCCTTTATACAGAATGCTATTTTCAACATTGCAAGTGGTCAAAGATGCTTGATTATAATATGTATTGCTTCAAACTATTCTTGAGGTAGGTTACTGAATAAAGAATGCAGCAGGGAAACTATATTATTACCAGTAAATACAAGAGATAGGAGTTCCTTACAACTTTAATCCCAACTAATTACTTAGTCTACCTTGTTTTAATTCAGTATTAAGAACTATATGAATGAATCTATAAAATATGCTCATTAATTTCCAGATAGTTGCTTATAAATCAATGTAGGAAACTAAACTCTAATTATTTTTAGATCATTACTCTGGAATACTTATTCCACTAAAGGGAGGCTGTAACATCCCTAAAATAATACCTAAGTTAATTATATAATGAGTAATTATTTTATAAGTTAAATAGGATTTAGTATCAAAATCACACGTACAAGAATAGTATATTGTACGTATAAAAATACATATAGAATGCGTATTAATACAAAAATAGTATATACATATAAAATATGTATAAATAAATAAACGTATATTTACATATATGTATAGAATACGTATAAGAGAATAATACATGTACATAAATATTCATGTGCACGAATAAGAAGACATGGACAAGTGAGGCGTTGGAACAAGGATGGACAAAGGCAGTGGAACAAGAGGTGAAGGTGGCGTTAGAGGAAGGAGGGAAATAATAAAATAAAAACTAATTGCTAGAAAAAGAAATGTGAGGAATTAAGTGTAAAGTGACAATTTGTAATTAATAAAGGGGCTTAGTTGCAAGAATAAGGAAAAAAGATAAAAATGTTATAATAATTAAAGGGGCATGTGAAATAAAGGTAAGACATAAGGTGACAAGCGATGATTAACATGGAAAAGAGGCAAGATAAGTGGAAGACAGAATATTAGGTGTCCATGAAATGATTAAGTAGGGCATGTGTAGAGATTTAAGAAAATAAGGTGTACATGAAATGATTATCGAGGATAGCTGTATAGATTTAAGAAGACAAGATGTACATGAGATGATCATAGAAGATAGGTTTAGAGATTTAAGGTAACAAAGTGACCTATTAATGATTATAGAATCTAAAATAGGAAATAAGAAATGGACAAGTGTAATAGAAGAAAGTTCACATGTTAATTTAGGTGGTGACAAGTGAAAAGTTGAAATTTTAGGAAACTAGAACGGTAAAATAAAAAACAAATAAAAAACTTTCTCTTAGAAACCTAGCCGTGCACTATAAATAGGAAGGGATGAGTGACCAAACATGAATGGGCAAAGGTAAGTGTGCACTAAAGTGAGAGATCAAAGTAGGAGGATTCAGTTATAAAAGGAAAGCAAAGGCATGTATTCATTTGATTCTTTAAAACTTTCTTGTTTTTATATTCGTAAATGTTCATTTTCTACTACTCAAAACTCTACCGTTGAAAAGCATGTATTTAAGAGAGCAAGACTGTAAACTTGTGTGAAAAACATACATGTATGGCTTTGAGCATGATTTTTAGCACTTATATCATATTGTCTTAACAATGTGTTGGTCGAAGTTCACCAAGCACCAAAGAAAGTGCTCAAATTATAGTATGGAACCTACTATCGAGAGACAGTACAGAAAGAGTGTATACAAAGTCCTTGTAAGTCAGCCTCGAGTTTGCATATTGTAAAGCAAGAAAGTCGGCTACATGAGAACAAAGTACTTGCATATAAAATATTTTCTTGCATTTCCATAATTTCAAACTACCATCAACATTTTATTTTTTTAAAATATGATGCATGATGCATATTTAGATTTTTGTCTCACGTTTTCAAAATGTTGATATACAGATAAATAGCTAAGTGGATTTTTCTTGGAAAACATGAAATTATTTATCTTGAAATGCGATTATGTGTGTTACGCTACCATGGATGAAAAAATATATGTGGAAGAATTATGGGACACATAGGAATAAACTTGTAGAACCGGGTTGTTTTTGTCTAAAATTGTAGTATGTTCTTAATAAGTTTACGTAGTAATAGTAATAATTTTGGAAAGAGGCCAAATATAGGAAAGGCACCTCTTAATGTTATGTAAATAACTTAGATTAATGAAATGGTAGTTTAAAACGCCAAGTATCTTAATCCTTGATTTATTGTCTAAAAGTTTAATTCTCTTGATTAATTAATCAAGGCAATAAAGATTACACAAATAAAAGTAAGTTTAAACTTAGAATAATTATGAAATTTGAGTAAAAAAAATAAGAATCTAAAAATTAAGATCAAGAATTATTGCATTGTGATAGCTAAATTAATATGTCCAAGAAGTATTCAAAAAAAAAATTTATAATATAGTAAGGAAAGCAAGATGTTAGAATAAGGTAAAATATCAAGTTCAAGAAAATTTTAAATCTAGCCAAATAATTAAAAATTCATTAGTAGATTAAGTAGTATTAGGAAAAATAAGATGTCACAATTATGGTATCAAAGTATTTACCTTTTGTGATGTGTGAACCAAGGCATGGCTATATCACCTAGACAAGATCCTGATATTAAGACTTGACGAGAACGTCAAGGATTCTAAAGGATGAAGTAATTGTAATATCTCAAGTATAGAAAGTCTCATAGTAGTTGGGAAAGAGGAGACTAAAGTGTATATAACTCATAAGAGTTAACTACTAAGTACTTTCCAACTAACATTTTAACCTATGTATGACACCTAAAGCTCTAATACTGTGACATCTTATTTTCCCTAAATCTACTTAATCTATTAATGAACTTTTAAACCAATTTCTTTGGTTAGATTTAAAATTTTCTTATACTTAATATATTACCACTTGTATTTTTCTATCATCTTTTTTCCTTACTATGTTATAATTTTTTTCTTTGATTCTTTGAATACTTCTTAAACATATTAATTTAGCTATCACCATTCTATACTTCTAGCCCTCAATTCTTGGATTCTTATTTCTTTTACTCAAATTCCATAATTATCCAAAGTTCAAACTTACTTTTATTTGTGTAATCTTTAATTGCCATGATTAATTAATCAAGAGAATTAAACATTTCTCCCTAATTCTACTTAATCTACTAATGAACTTTTAAACTAATTTCTTTGACTACATTTAAAATATTCTTGTACTTAATATATTACCACTTGTATTTTTCTATCATCTTTTTTTCTTTACTACGTTATAATTTTTCTTTGAATACTTCTTAGACATATTAATTCTTGGATTCTTATTTCTTTTACTCAAATTCCATAATTATCCAAAATTCAAACTTACTTTTATTTGTGTAACCTTTAATTGTCATGATTAATTAATCAAGAGAATTAAACATTTAGACAATAAATCAAGGATTTAGACACTTGGCTTTTTAAACTACAATTTCATTAATCCAAGTTAGTTACATAACATTTAAAAGAGTCTTTTTTATAGTCGGCATCCCTCCAAAACTACTACTATTATTAAGTAAACTTATTAAAAATACAACTACAATTTTATACAAAAGCAACTCGGTTTTACAAGTTTATTCCCATGCATCCCATAATTCTTCCATAGATACCTTTTCCATTCATGGTAACAAAACACAAATAATCGCATTTCAAGACAAATACTTTCATGTTTTCCAAACAAGATCCACTTAGCTATTTATCTACATATCAATATTTTGAAAACATAAAACAGAAATCTCAACATGCATCATACATTACATTTTAAGAAAACCCAAAGTTGATATATAATTTGAAAATATGAAAATGTAAGAAAACATTTTCTATGCAAGCATTTTGTTCTCACGTGGTCAACTTTCTTGCTAAACAATATGCAAACTCGAGGCTGTTTTACAAGGACTTTGTGTACACTCTCTTTGTACTGCCTTTCAATAGTAAAATCTATACTATGATTTGAACACTTCCTTTAGTGCTTGGTAAATTTCGACCAACACATTGTTAAGACAATATGACACAAGTGCTAAAATCATACTCAAAGCCATACATGCCTATATGTATATTTTTCACACAAGCTTACTTCTTCAAAAACTTGCATTTCAGTAGTAGAGTTTTGAGGGATAGAAAATGAACATTTACAAATATAAAAATAACAAAGTTTTAAGGAAACACATTAATACATGCCTTTGCCTTTGCTTTCCTCTTGTAACCAAATCCTTCTCCTTTGATTTCTCACTTTTTCTCTCACTTTAGTGCACACTTATCTTTGCCTATGCATGTTCGGTCACTCTTCCTTCTTATGTATAGTGCACGGTTAGGTCTAGGTTTCTAAGAGAAAGTTTATTGTTTATTTACTATTTTACCTTTCTAGTTTCCTAAAATTCCAACCTTCCACTTGTCACCACCTAAATTAACATGTGAACTTTCTTCTATTACACTTGTCCATCTCCTATTTCCTAGTTTAGGTTTTAAAATCATTAGTAGACCACCTTGTTACCTTAAATCTCTACACCTATTCTCTATAATCATTTCATTTAGACATTGTTTCTTTAAATCTTTACACCTATCATCGATAATCATTTCATGTACACCTTGTTTTTTTAAATCTTTACACATGCCCTACTTAATCATTTCATAAATACCTAATATTCTCTTTGTTTTCCACTTGTCTTGCCACCTTTCCATGTTAATCATCACTTGCCATCTTATGTCTTACCTTTCTCCCACATGTCCCTTAATTATTACAACATTTCTACCATTTTTCCTCATTTTTACAACTAAGCCCCTTTATTAATTGCAAATTGTCACTAATTTTCCTCCTTACACCTAATTCCTCACATTTCTTTTTCTAGAAAATAGCCTTTATTTTATTATATCCCTTCTTCCTCTAATGCTACCTTCACCTCTTGTCCATCCTTGTTCCAACGCCTCCACTTGTCTATGACTTCCTATTCATGCACATGGGTATTTATGTACATGTACTAGTCCCTTATACATATATGTATGTATATATGTACATGTATTTATAAATATTCTATACATATATACTATCCCTATACTAATACATATCCTATACATTTTTATACACTATAATATAATATTATACGTATGATTTTGATACTAAATCCTATTTAGCTTATAAAATAATTACTCATCTATAATTAACTTAGATATTACCTTAGGAAATGTTACATTACTTCACCCCTTTAAAAAGAATTTTTTCCTTAAAATTCAAGCACTATTCTAAACAATTTCTCTCTTGTTTACTCATTTCATAAAGTATCACATTCCTGTATTAGACACTTTAGTTAGCTGACCTCTCATGGCAGAGTATTCACTTTATCGATCTTGAAAAACCTCAAAATATTTACTTTATCTATCTTGATAAACCTCAGGGTATTCGTTTTATCTATCTTGATAAACCTCAGGGTATTCACTTTATCCAACTTGATAAATCTCATGCTATTAACTTTATCCATCTTGGTAATCCTCAAGGTATTCACTTTATTCATCTTGGTATGTCCCAGAGAGTAAACACTAACATATTGTGCCATGTAATGTACAGTCACCTAGAATAACATTGTCATTCTCTGTGCTTCTTTTTGGTTTAAAAAGAATACTCAACCTGGTACTACTAGATACCTAGGAGCTTTTTAGTCATTAATTTTTAGGTAGGCTCTAGTTATGTGACCCTCCTTTCCACATCTGTAACAAATGTTGCTATCCTTCAAACAAGGCCTACCGACATGAAATTTCCCACACCTATTACACTGTGCTTCTATCCCGGATTGACCTCCTACTTGTTTACCTCTATCCTACCACTAATTCGATCTTACTTCAGTAACACCCATAGCCCTATCTCTCTAAACCTTTTGGAGGTTTTATTCTTCCTCTTCCTTTCGGCTTCCTCCTCCCTACATATCCTCTTAGCAATTTTACTTTTCCCGACTAGTTGGGCAAAATTTCCTATCTCCTAAGTAGCTATCTTACCCTACCACTAGGATTTAGACCCCTTTGAAATTTATCAACTTTCCACCTATTATCATAATGAATTTGTAGGTAGGTAGAGAATTTAGACAATTCCTCAAATTTTTGCTCATACTCGATCACACTCATACCTCCTTGCTTAAGTTGATTAAATTCGGCCTCTAGGTCTTGTTTTACACTCTTGGAAAAATACTTTTCATGGAAAGCTCTTCTAAAACTATCCCAATTTGGTTCCTCCCTTCTAGATACAAGTAACCTCTCGGTACTTTGCCACCAATACTCCACCTCCCCTTTTAACATATAAGTTGCTAGAATTAACTTATCATCATCCATACATCTCATAACTCTAAAATTTTTCTCTAATTGCCTTAAACACCTTTCAGCTATTTGATAGTTACAATTCCTCACAAACCTAGGTGGATTCGCTCTCCTAAGATAATCCATCAAAGACCCTGCTTTTCTAGGCCTAGGTTAATTCCTTCCTTGTCCTTCTATACTTACGGCACCATTTGCTTGAGCGGCGCCATTTGCAGCAGCTATGGCCACTATTGCAACCTCTACAGAAGCATTTTGAGTTCTTATTTGGTTTCTCATTATCCCATCTTCCAGTGCATTGAGTATGCCTTCAAATAACTCATTTTGAGATATTCTTTCAGGAGCCATCTTGGAATTGCATACAACACACCTACAGATTTATCCCACTATATAACCATAGAATGTAATTGGCAATTAATACCACACAACTTATCATAAGAAAATCATAGCAATCACATATCACACAAGGCAATCATATCAACCACATATCACACAAGAAATTGACGGCAAACACATATGTTACACAAGGAAATCACATCAAATGTACTTAGAATCTCTTATTTCTTCATGAGCATAACTTTCTTGCTTAAAGTCTTTGAAAAGCCAATAACCCACACCACATGGGTTAAAGTGCCAGCTGGAAGGTACTTAGTAATTGACCTTTTAGGTTATATCCACTCTAATATGCTATTTCCCAACCAATGTGGAATTTTCTATACTTGGAGTATTACAAAGGCAACCTTCGAGTTAAACGGTTCAATTGGTTGAACCTTAAATGTTGCCTTCACCTGTTTGATGCTTGGATTGATTCTAATAACATTGTCATGCTATATAGCAGGATCTGTGATACTTCTTTCGAAATTAATATACTTTCTCCTAAAAGGATAAAGGGCTTACCCGATGCACAAGGTGCTCCTCGGCTATTGCGGGGGTAAGGGGAGGGTGGGCGCACATGTACGCAGCCTTTCCCTTACATTTCTGCAAAGAGGCTATTTCCACACCTCAAACCCGTGACCTACAGGTCACCAAAGGAACAACTTACCGTTGCGCCAAGGCTCGCCCTCTAAACAATTATTAAAAGTTATTATTAAGTCTAGTCTCTAGAGAATTATAGATAATTAGCCAATGTCTCTAAGTATGTTGGCTGTATCTAGTGTCCATTGTATATGTGAGTTTCTACAATTGTCTAGATATTGGTAAGATGATTGACATGTAGATATGACTTTTATGGAGGTGGAACTAGACTAGAGTTAAGTAGAAATGGTCAAGGCAACCATGTAAGTGTATAAATAGGCTATGGGCATTTTGTAATGCAAGCTGGCAAAGCTAAAATCTAAAGTCTTTCAACTATTGTGCTACTTTTCTCCATCAACATAATTATTTTGTTTTCTTAAAATCTTTTAATTTTCAACTACTTCCTCCAATATTTCAAATACCCCACTACCCAAACATCAAACCTCTAACTCATAACTATCCCACCTAAACCCTAAACAATTAATCAACTAACTCAACCTCCTTAATAAAACTAACAGTGGTATAAGAGTTTTGTTCATTCAATACTTGGACGAAAGCTCACAATATTTATGGCTCCCTCAACTCAATACATTCTTTTATCAATTTTCTCTGGCAAAAACTATGATTATAGGAGTATTAAAATAACAGTATATTTCCTATCTTAAAGTTGTGGAATATTGTCTATGAAAAGATTACTATACCACAAGATAAAACTACTCACACAAATAATCAACAAGAGAAATTAAATAAGGAGGTGCAAAAGGAAGCACATGAGTCAAATGTCATCCAACAGGCCCTGGCTGACAATATTTTACCAAGAATTATTGGAGCAACTAGAACTAAAGCAGCGCAAGATATATTACAGGAGGAATTTCAAGATACTAATAAAGTACGCGCTATTAAACTACAATCTCTAAGGAGAAATTTTGAGAATCTCAAAGTGAAAAGTTGAGACCTTGAAGGATTTTTATTCAAGAGTTAAATATATAGTTAATCAAATGAGGGTCTATGAAGATGATATTTCCAATAAAAGTCATAGAAAAAAATATTAATTTCTATTACAAAAAAATTTGATCCTATTGTTGCCACGATAAAAGGAAACAAATAATCTATCTACTTTATCAATAAAGGAATTAATAGGGCTCTCTAAAGGCTTTTGAAAATAGGCTGAGTAAACATATTAAAAACTCATTAGAAAGTGTTTTTCAGTCTAAAACTAAATAAGTTCTCAAAATTCTAAATAAAAAGGAAAATATTCAAAAGAAAAATCATATGGAGGAGAAAAATATAACAATCAACGTGAAAGGAAGTTATAATATCCTCCATGTAGAATTTGTTAAAAAGCAATTTCAAAATGTTCGGTCATAAAGAAAAAGATTGTCATTCCAAAGACAATCATCGTGCAAGATATTCCGAAAATCAAGTTGATGTGGAACAAAAGCACGAAAATATAGAAAATGCATTCTACATATGTCAAGCCGCAACTGAAAAGAGTGACATTAAATGGCTTGTTGACAGCGCCTGTAGCGATCACATGACACTGAACAGAGTGTCGTCTCTGAACAAGACATATCATACAAATCTATAATTAAACTAGGAGATGACCGTTGCATTAACATAACTGAGAAAGGTATAGCTACTGTCGAGACTAAGAGATAAGAAATTCATCAAAGATATCCTCTTAGTTCCCAATTTAGCACAAAATATGACAATCAATTGATGCTCAACTCCTTCATCTTCACAAAACTTGTGAATTCATAAGAGGTATATTCAGTACCTCTATCACTCCTTAACATCTTCATTTTATGACCACTTTGTTTCTACACAAGAGTCTTGAATATTCTAAATATTTTGAATACGTCAGAACTTTCTCGCATAAAGTAGACCCACGTCATTCTAGAATAGTCATCAATGAAGAAAATAAAGTACCTATTTTGATTTTTGATAGGAGTTCTCTTCGGACCACAAACATTTGTATGCACGAGCTCTAGCAGTTTCCTAGTCCTCCATGTGCTTTTACAAAAAATGATTGCCTTCTTTGTTTCCCGAGCATGCAACCTTCACAAACTCCTTCAACTTCATTTATGCTTGAAAAATCTCACATCATGCTTTTTTGATAAAGAGTCTTTAGCCCTAAATAGTTGAAATATCCAAATCTCTGGTGCTATAGCCACGAATCATAAATTTGAGCTTTCATGCCTGTATTTGATGCATACATCTACTATAACAGAAAATTTCTATTCCTCATCTTGACTCAAGCTAGCTTTAGATTTTAATCAATTTTATCACATATAGTACAAGTATCACCTTCAAAGTGTAATATATGGCCAAATTCCATCATCTGGCCAACACTAAGTAGATTGTCAAACTAAGAACTAAGAGGACATCATTGATAAACTTCTTATCTCTTTTACTCTCGACAGTGACTATACCTTTATCAGTTATGTCAATGCAATGATCGTCTCCCAGTTTAACTATAGATTTATACGATGTATCTAGTTTAAAGAAGACACTCTTATTTGGTGTCATGTGATTGCTACAGGCATTGTCATCGAACCATGTAACATCACTCTTCTCATTTGCGACTTAACATATGTAGAATGTATTTTTTACATCTCTGTGCTTTTTTTTCACGTCAATTTGATCTTCGAAATAGCTTGCACGATGATTGTATTTGGAATGACAATCACTTTCCATATGCCCGATCCTTTTGCAACGGCAACATTGCAACTTCTTGCGATTCCAACAATTTTTCTACAAGTGATTTTTTTTTTAACAAATTCTACATAGATGATAATTTTACTACCTTTCACCTTGATTTTTTTTTTTCCTCCATAAGATTTCTCACTTGAATCTCTTCCGTTATATTTATATTTTTTATAGTAGTTTTAGACTAAAATACACTATTTAATGAATATTCAGTACGCCTACTCAGCCTATTTTCAAAAGCTTCTAAAGAGCCATCAATTTGGTTATAGATTCTTTGTTTCCTCTATTATGGTAATAATAGGATCAAATTTCTCAGTAACAAAATTAATAATTTTCTACTATTTTCATTTATTGTAAATGCCATCCTTATATGCCCTTATTTTATTAACTATTTCTTTAACTCCTGAGTAAAAATACTTCAAGGCCTCATTACTTTTTATTTGAGATTCTCAAAATCACTTCTTAGAGATTGTAGTTTAATAGCATCTACCTTAGCAATACTTTGAAATTCCTCCTCTAACATATCTCACGTTGCTTTAGTTGTAATTGTTCTAATAATTTTTGAAAAAATATTACCAGCCAAGGCTAGTTGGATGACATATAGTGCATATATTTCCTTTTGTTTCACCTTCAATTTTCCTTGCTGAGCATTTGTGCGAGTAGTTCTATCTTGTAATATAGTAATCGCTTCATGGACGATATTCCACAAGCGTTGAGACATGAAATATATTTTTATTTTATTACTTTAATAATCATAGTTATCGCCAGAGAAAATTGATAAAAGAATGAATTGTCCAGATGAGGAAGTTATGGATATAGCGAGCCTTCACTCAATTGAATGAACAAAGCTTTAATACTACTGTTAGTTTTGTGAAGGAGGTTAAATTAGTTGATTAATTATTTATGATTTAAGTAGGATAGTAATGGATTAGAGGTTTCATGTTTGGGTAGGTATTTGGAATGTTGGATAAAATAATTGAAACTTAAAAATTTTGCAAAAATAAAATCATTATATTGATGAAGAAAAATAGTACAATAACCAAAAGACTTGAAATTTTAGCTTTACTATCTTACATTACAAAATGCTCACAGCCTATTTATAGTCTTATGTAACCACCTTAACTATTTCTATATAACTCTAGTCTAATCCTACCGCTACACAAGTCATATCTACATGTTAACTATCTTACCAATATCTAGAAAACCCACGTATACCATGGACTAGTGATGTCACGGGTGCCGAAGGCGCCTGCCTAAGCACTCAGGGGAGGCGAGGCGAGGCGGAGACCTACTGCCTGAAGGCCCTTCAAGCGAGTTGGCAGTGCAGAGGCGTGCGCCTCTTCTGCCTTAGGAACCACCTTAGTTAAGTCGAGAAGCGGCAAAGGCGAGCGCCTGCAGATCCGGTGAGCTTTGCAACTTCTGATTTTTTGTTTATTTGACCTTTAATCGAAAGCTAATTTTTGTTATTTGTTAGGGCTTGAGAATGAAGGTAGATCTGCCAGGAAAACCGCCAAAATCTAGCGAGATGGTGGTGGAGCAGCAAGGAGTCGTCCGCGACAGGAAGAAAAAGAAGAAGAAGGAGAAGAAACGACTCTCTTTGTTTTTTTTTTTTTTTTAATTTATTTTTAGTCCTTATATGTTATTAATGGGACTCTTTTTTTGTACTTATTCATCAATTTTCAATTTTTTTTTTTTTTTAGTCATTCCTTTTGTCTTATATAATTATTATATATTATATATTTTTGTTAACTAAAATTAATTCATTAGATATATATAAATATCCATTTATTACATGCTTTATTGATTAAAAACTTAATTCATTAAATATAATTTATATATGTTAAAAAATTAATTTTTGGTAATTAATTTTTCAATTTAGTTCATTATATTTTTTAATTAGAAACTTAATTCATTAGATATAACTTATATAATCATTTGTTTATGCAATCTAGTCTAATTCTATATAATTTAGTAGTATTTTGAGAATTATCGCATTTCTTCACTCAGGCTATCACTTTTTTAGCACCTCTCACCTTAGAGGTGTCTTTCGCCCGTGACAACATTGCCATGGACACTAGATGTAGCTAACATACTTAGAGATATTGGGTAATTATCTACCATTCTTTAGAGACCAAGCTTGACAATAACCTTTAATAATTGTCTAGAAACTTTTACTGTTTTACCTTAACTAGTTTATTTTGCTTCTAGATATTTTACGAGGAAGTATATTAATTCTAACACAGCTTTTTGTATCTTCATTTCCTTTATGGCGTCCTTTACTTCTGCCTCACTAATACAGCTAAAAAACCAATGATTCCTATTGTTTGACAGAAGTACTGAATTTGAGAACAAAATCTCTAGAGTTTCAACAAGATCAGCTTGATAATTTCAAAACAAAGTACAATACTATCTACACAATACACCAACTATAGCGATCCATCAACTTTTTTTTTATTTTCCTTTCGTTGTTTGCCCATTTTCAGAGGCCGTAGAGAAAAGAAATAAAGGCAAACCTAAATTTCCAAAGGTTTGACAAACTAGATATTGGCATATAAGCAAAAGTATATTTACTTCAAAAACTATTTAATAAAACAAAAACCGCAGAATATTGACTAAGAGAGAAGCACCAAAAACGCTCAAATTAACATTTACAAACCAAAAGAATGAATTCAAATTTCACATAGGCACTTACAGCGTTCCCGAAATGAATCTTCAGGTTTTTGGAGCCTAGTTCTCTGAAAACACAAATTGAAAACATCAAAATTAAAGAAAAATAAAAGATAGTGAAGTGAGAGAAGGATGAGAGCTAATTACACCTAAGTAAAGGTTGAAGAGATCAGCAATGGCAGCAAGGGCAAGGTGAAAGAGAGAGAGAGAGAGTGAAAGGCAGAATAGAATTGCTTTGGCCAGGCGAGTTGCCCTATGTCGACAGAAGTCAGAGTATCGCGTCGGCCCAGAGCCCGAATCTGTTGGAAAAAAAACTGGTAATACTTACAAAGTAGGGATCAGATCATTGTTAGTATCAGTCCAATCTGTTCAGATTTTTTATGTAGCCCAGTGATTTCCAGATCATAATACAAATGACACACAAAATTATCATGACTAATTTAGTATGCAATAGTAATTTATATAAAATTAGAATGAGAATAAATTGAGAATAAAATACAGGTAGGATAAAATAATTTTTTTATTGTAGTTATTGATTTTTATATAATTTTTAGACTTGAAATAACGGAAAAATTATACTAAAATGGTAAAAATATCTCTTAATAAATAAAATAATAAAAAGCTAACATAATTATAAAATATATATTTATTATTTTTTATTAATTTTTTGAAAAAAAATTATATGATTAATTAATTTTATTATTACTCATATTAATTTTATTGTTAATTATATTAATTTTATTATTTATTAATACTAATATTTTAGTTTAAAATTACTTAACTAAATTATTTATTTAACATTAATTAATTATTTATAATTATATTATTTACTATGATATGAAAGTATTTTTGTTATTTATCTAAATTAAATAATAAATATATTTTATTTATTTATGTATAATATTATTATTTTATTAATATTCAACTTTTTTTTAATGAGAGATAATAATTTTTTGATAATTTAACTGAATTAAATCAATTTTATAAAAGTAGGAATGAGCAATCCCACTTCATAGATAAGTTTGAGGATTCTTGATTCTATAAAATAAAATGACCGGAATGGAATGAGTATTCTGAGGCTAAAAACATATTAAACAAAAGAATACTCATTTCTTCGAATCATTAATGGAATGAAATAACCAAACCTGCATACCAAACTAACCCTTACAGTATATTATTACATCTCAGTCAATTTATACACAATATATGGCAATATCATCTAAAATGAAACCAAAAAAAAAAAAAAAAAAACTTAGTTGACACGTGGCGTGATCTTATTAGCAATATCTCACTATATAAAGCAGGTAATTTCCAAAAATAAAAGATCTTGATTTTCCATATTTTACACTTTCACATTACTTTTTACAAAAATAACTGATTTAAGGGAGAGACTCTAGATGCTACCTCGGCCTCCCCTTGGACTTTAGAGACACATTTACCTTGACATGTAAGTCCGAACAAATCAAAACTTAATAAAAACCATGTAAAAGAGTAAAAAAATATTGTAAAATAAATCTATTCGGGTCCATATGAAGTAGGATTTTACATGTTTTGGATCCAGGTAGTGATCTGAACTACCCGGATCCTTTCTGTCATATTCTATTTTATCAGTTTTATGAGCAAGTTATTTGTGTAAATGCACATATTTTACAATATTATTGCAAAATTAAAATTAAGAGTTTTCAATTACAAATAAAGATTTATAATAATAGGACTCAATCAGCTTGTAAATCGATACAATCTCTATTTGATTTTTCTTATCATAACCTGTACCCCATACACTCTTATATATAAAGCCAATAATATAAATAGAATCAGTCCACCCTGTATGAATGCATGTTCTTGATGCAATTGATCTCTCACCTATTCTTGATTCACACCTTTAGAAGCCAATCAAGATGCAGACGAGTTGGCCAAGAAAGGGATGCTCTTTTTAGTTTTCATTTATGTTGTTTGATTCAGCCCCTACATGGGTAACTAAGGATGCTCTCTTTCATTTTCGTTTATGTTCGTTTATGTTGTTTGACTAGGCCCTGTGCTGGTAACTGAAATTATTTTAACGGACTATAAGGGAACTTTGTTTCCCAGACAGTTAATATTTGTTTCTGTTGTTTTGAAAGACCTTGCCTTTTTTTGCTCTTTTTCTTTATGCAAGCCTTATCATAAATAAATAAAAAGTGAGTTGATCATTTCAATCTAATTTTTTTATTTAGACTAAATTGAGAATTTATTTTAGTTTAAGTATGTTTTCTATACCCTCAATTGTTTTTAATAAATTTATCATTAAACTAAAAATATAGAAACGAGGGACTAATTATTATTAAATGAAAAAATAAAAGAAAAGCAGTTGATTTTTTTTTTTTTTAAAAATTGGTTAAGTGAGTATGTGAGGTGAAGTGTTAGAGGGCTTTCAACTATTTATCTAAATTGAAAATAATGTATAAAGATATAAATGTCATTTAAGATATGACAAAATAATAAGTTATATTAAATAAATTTCACAAAATTAAATTTAACTTATTTGTTTTAAAATTTAATAAAATATAAATTTAAAATAAATTTAATTTAAATTTTATACAATTATATTTATTTCGAATATAAAAAGTGTAAAATTAACTCAAGTAAAACTAATTTCAATTTTTCCTAGCAACATTAGATTTGTAATAGTATTATCAGGGACAATCTTAGTTTAGAAGTTGAGAAACTTATATATGACAGCTAAAATAAAATATTCTTTGATTGAGGTGGTAGAATGGGATAGCCACCTAAACAATGTGTTTCTCTAATTTTTATCCGGAGTCATCAACTCGTAATTAAATCATTGACTAATTAAACTATTTTTAATTTGGTAAAGTGTTCGAATAAACAAAAATAAAAATGTGGTGACAAGTATAAAAAATTTAAAAACAACAAGAAACTTGTCCGATTGTGACCGTTGAATCCAGCTACTTCGCCATGTCAGCACCAACACAATACAAATGCTAGAATACATTTTTAAGTTTGAATTATTGTCGTATAGTAGGCCTCAATGTCAATCTTAGCCGTCCAATCTCTGAAGCACCTTGATGCCTAAAGTACATAAACAACCCTCTCGCAAATACAAAAGAACCACCTCTATTTTCTTTACAATTAAAATTCCCCCACTGTTCGACGAACCTTAAATAAAAGAAGCAACTTTCTTTTTTTTATCTTCTCTTGGAAAATTTCCTTTCCATTCTTTTCCTTTCCCCTTTTATCTTTTTGGGCACGTTTGCTTTCCGGTTTATTCCTCCTGGGTTTATCTGAAATAGTATAGAAGCAGCAGTAGCGGGCTTCTATATTTTATTAGAGTTAGCGGATTTATAGTGGTACTAAATGGCTCTGGTGCTGCTCCTTTTCCTCCTAGCCGTCTCTGTTTCTGCTGATGAAGGTAAGCTTCTTCCACCTTGTATTTCTCTCATCATGTGCTTTAATTTGAAGTTTTTATCTTTCTTTTCCTTTTGGGTTCTCCATAGCTTTGTTTCGCTGAGCTCTTTGTGATTAATCTATTTGAAGATCATGGTTTTATTATACTTCAAATCTTCAATGCATATAAGTTGATGTCTATTCTTAAATATATTCGCTCCGTTGCTTACAAAAGTTGCATACTTTCTGTGCTATATGCAAATCTCCATGGTTTGAGTAACTTCGCTCAAGTGGAATGGAATCTCATACGTTACCCCTTGCATTTGTTGGATTTTATCAATATTTGGGACACAGGGACAAGACTCAATGGGTCTTCATAATTTTATATCTTGTGTGATTAATCTAGGCTCTAGTATGAAGTCGCAGTTTTGCTAAGAGCACAAGTGGTTTTTGGAAACTGCAGATGCACATAAGAATGGTTCGAGAGAAAGGGGTGATCTATATGGTTTAAATTAAATTTTTTTCCCCCGAGGTCTCAGCAATGGAAAAAATATTTCCCTTTATTGAAGGTCTCTGATCCGTCCTACCCATCTTTAATGAAAGCAGCTTTATTGCGTCCCAGCTCATTACAGTCCATTTGCAACTTAAACTACGTTTTTCTAAAAAGTGTCAGTGGGACCAAATACCCTTAACTTGAAAATACAAATGATGAAAATTTAATTAATTGGGTACCTGGGAATATACTCACAAGCCTATAACCCTCCTTAGTTGTTCTATATATTAAATTTTATCTAGAGACCTTTTGGAAGTATGGAGAAAATGCTCAGTGTATTTCAAGTGAAATTAGTTCGTTTGGTCAGATGGAGAAATAATGGTAGTACTGCTACATTCTGATTTCTGATCTATGTATTTTACCCCAGACTGTTTAAATATTTGTATTTAATTCTTGTCCTCTCTTAGATGATGGAAAACGTATTAAGAGAACATTGAAATCTTCAAAAGAATTCTTAAACTCAAAGAGGAAAAGAATTGCTTAACTATAATGCTAGTTGTTTGAAAATGGCCAAGTTCTCTGGATAATGTTTCACTTGGCATGAATTGTAATCACTATTTATCAACACCCAATTCTTTCTCTTGAAGCAATAGGTTTAGTAGGTCGACAATGTGTAACCAAGAAAGTATTATCTCTGGTCTCGCCCCCTCCCCCCCTCCCCCCTCCACACTTTAGTGACACGTAACAACTAAATTACCTTAATGCTTTCATAATTCACGATCTGTTCAAGTGGGCAGTCATGGCTTGCCAATGAGATTTATATAATAGTTAATGGTACAATTATATGTCTTTTAGATTGTATAAGGACAACTATTGTGTTTCCATATTTTTTTTTAATTGTTTTCACTTATGTTAACACTAGAAACTGTAATAAGTCTCTACAAGAAGTTAATCCATCTCTATCTGTTTTAACTGCTTCCATTTCATGTCTTGACATTTCCTATCAAGCTGTCTCTGAAGGTCAGTACATAATCATCTCTGAAAACTGAACAGAATTGAAGTGAACTTGTTAATGTATCTACAGTGTGGTTGATCTACCTAGGTTGCCTTGCAAAGAACTGAGGACTTCCTCGATTATATATTGCGAAAAGCTTCAAAAGCCAGTTATATATCAACAAGGGCTATAAATGCTAATTGTCTAGCATTATTGAAGGAATCACAGTTAAATTTTTCTCTATACTTGGATCTCACTTTCATCTAGAAGTGTCTAATGTGCTTCAGTTTCTAATTTTCCATCTCTTGTAACTTGTAAGTCCTCAAGTCTTACATTGGGAGTGTGAAGTGTTAGTATGTGGTTTAATAAGGAACAAGGACCTAATCAGTAGTTAACATGGATAATCATTTTGGTCACATTGGTTCAGCCCATTCGTCAAATTACTAGGCCAATTTGATACTTGAGGCATTGCATCTGTAGTGAAAATTTCTTGGTCTACAGTCATCACCATTCTCCTTCTATTGTGAACTGAAGACAACTTTTGTTTATCTAAACTTATAGACCTGACTCATTTGTTTGTTTTTTGTTTTGTTTTTTTTTTTTTTTTTTGCTGCAGATGCCTTCATTGGTGTGAACATTGGTACAGATGTCTCTGACATGCCAAGTCCAACGCAGGTTGTGGCCCTTCTCAAGGCTCAGAATATCCATCATGTCAGACTATATGATACAGACCGAGCTATACTTCTTGCACTAGCCAACACAGGCATCTCTGTCACTGTTTCTGTTCCAAATGACCAACTCCTTGGCATTGGTCAGTCTAATGCCACTGCAGCAAACTGGATTACTCGCAATGTCATTGCCCATGTCCCTGCAACCAACATCACAGCCATAGCTGTTGGATCTGAAGTGCTAACTACACTCCCAAATGCAGCTCCAGTGCTAGTATCTGCCCTAAAGTTCATTCACTCTGCCCTTGTTGCCTCTAACCTTGATCGGCAAATCAAAGTCTCTACTACACATTCCTCTTCCATCATCCTTGACTCCTTCCCACCTTCCCAAGCCTTCTTTAATCGTTCATGGGATCCAGTTATGGTTCCTTTGCTAAAATTTTTGCAGTCCTCAGGTTCCTACCTTATGCTCAATGTATACCCATATTATGATTACATTCAATCCAACGATGTTATCCCACTCGATTATGCACTATTCCGTCCCTTGCCTCCAAACAAGGAAGCTGTCGATCATAACACGCTTCTGCATTACACTAATGTCTTTGATGCTGTTGTTGATGCAGCTTATTTTGCAATGTCCTACTTAAACTTCACCAATGTTCCAATTGTTGTGACTGAGTCCGGATGGCCCTCCAAGGGTGACTCCTCTGAGCGAGATGCAACACTTGATAATGCTAACACTTACAACAGTAACTTGATCAGACATGTGCTTAACAACACGGGGACTCCAAAACACCCTGGAGTTGCAGTTAGTACTTACATATATGAGCTTTATAATGAAGACTTAAGATCAGGTCCAGTCTCCGAGAAGAATTGGGGGCTCTTTAATGCTAATGGAGTGCCAGTGTATATTTTACACTTGACAGGTGCTGGTACAGTATTGGCAAATGACACCACAAACCAGACCTTCTGTGTTGCAAAAAATAATGCTGATCCAAAGATGCTACAGGCAGGGCTTGATTGGGCTTGTGGACCAGGAAAAGTGGACTGTTCACCTTTATTGCAGGGACAACCGTGTTATGATCCAGATAATGTGGTTGCACATGCTACATATGCTTTCAATGCATATTTTCAACAAATGGCCAAATCTCCTGGGACCTGCGATTTTAAAGGGGTTGCCATCATCACTACCACAAACCCAAGTATGGCATCTGGGCACATTCATAGATAAACTAATCTATGAAATGTACAAGCACAAATTTGATAACAAGCCTAGTAGAAAAATGTGTGAAAGTAACACAACACTATTACCTAATTCATTGGCTAGGTATGAATGCATGCATGCACGCACACATATACAAACACCCAAGATGATGTCCTAGGTTTAATTTTCTTTTACTGTGGGGCTTCTTTAGCTAATTCATCCTATTTGGGAAAATGGAAGATGAAATCATTTGAAAAAGTTGGGAATATATTGATCATTGTATTCTTGTATATTTTTAGTTTGCAATTTGATGGCAGTTTTTCTTTTACTTGGTCTAGCTAAGCATCTAAGCTAGAAAACCTACTAGTAGTTTTTGTCTTGTTTATTTGTTAGGATCTTGCTTATCATATATGATATAATTAATGTTTGTTGCATTGTTGTTGCAGGTCATGGTTCTTGTATTTTTCCGGGAAGGTATTATTTAACCTTCTGTACTCTGCTAATTCATTTTGTCAATTTCCAAAACACATGTATTGTCTATTTTTCTGATCTATTTTTGTTTGATGTCCATAACTGGTTTGCTGAACTACTTTTTTTGTTTGTTTGGGGCATGTCTTGAACAGTAGTGGTGGTAAAAATGGCACCAGGGTAAATGAGACATCACTAGCCCCATCTTCAAATACCACAAGTTCAGGCTGCCTGTCAGAATACTACTATGGTGGTGGATCATTCAGAAGCTCTGTAATTCTAGGTCTTCTAGCACTGATTGCAGTTTTCTTATAAAAGTAAGCACATCTGAGGCAAGTTTTTGCAGCCTGGGAATCTAATCTGTAAGTAGCAAGACATGCTGCTATACTGCCATTGGAATCTTGCGGCATACCCAATTTTGTTCCTCAAGCTAGGATTTGTAGGGTGTCACTTGGTTGTTTAGAAGATATAGATCGGCAAGTAACTGAGTTGAGAAGTCTAGGTTTTTGTACAAACAAACCACAGAAATTATTAATTGTTGGGGTAACCACCACTTTGGTGGTTATTTCTAGTAAAAATTTGTATTCTTTGAACATAAATTGCTGATTTTCTGATGTCCATTCAATATTGATGATGTGGTTTGATCATGTTAATCTTGTAAGTCAAATCTTTAACTTGAATTTAGCTAGAGATGATTTTAACAAAGTCTCAATTGTTTGGCTTACACATGAATACAGTAGTGAAATATCGATATAGACTTAGTAAGATGAAGTATATGTATTCTACTGGAAAGGAATGGAAGGGACAGGGAGGTGAGGCAGCACATCAGTGTGAAACCTGTCAGTAAACTAAAGATGTCCCCAGTTCAGCCCCAGGTTTACTCCAAGTTCCAACCTTTACCTATTCCAACTTGAGTATGGACTGGGAATGCCATGAATTTCATTGAAGGTCTGCCCAAGTCTCAAGGTTATTATATTATATTTTGTAATGGTAGTGGTAGATAGATTGAGCAAATATGCTCACTTCATACTCAACTCATTCATTCACTGCATGCAGACAGGAGCACATTAGTCATTTACTTTGATCCTACTTGTCAGGGACCATTATTCTCTCCCTAAAGGTTAACCCATTAGGGTGTGCAGTGCCCACGCTTACAAGCCCAAGACCATCCCTTCCTTATCCGATCCGATGTGGGGCTCCTTAACACTACATGAGCTGCAACTAAATGGATCTAACTTCCTTAAAGTCGTTTTTCTTTTTTGTATATATATATATATATATATTTTTTTTTTGTCCGAGAATTTCAATCTAAACCGATGAATAAAAAGAAAATAGTCACTCTTTATTGATAAGTAAGAATTATGTAAACACATGAAGCTCACAATTAATTACAATAACAACTCAAGAACACAAGCATGTTCTGCAGGACAAGTACTTTTCTAAATGTAAATGCTATTGGTATGTATTAATTGCATTTAATTTAACGCGTCATGCCTTCTTCAACTTTAGGAGCCGCGGGAGCCATGGCCACTCCACGATTCCTTTGCTCCACATTTCCATGCCATCCTGTCATCAAATTTCAAAGATAATATTAAAATTTATACCAATTATAAATAAAATATTGCGTGGACAACAGCATTTTGGAGTCTTAAAAACAAACTTGAAATACATTACTGCATCTATATATATTTTTTTAAACAAAAGAAATATAATATTGAAATTACTAGTTAAGTAGCTGAAAATTTCATATTTCTACAGTTGAAAGAGCTGCATAGACATAACAATTAGGCATGAAAATGAGTCGTAAGATTCAACTTAATCCGATTGGAATGATCATTATAATTGGATATGATAACTTTAATGATCCGAAACAGTCAAAATTCTATTTTATTCAATTAAAATTAGAGTTGTAATAAAAATGACAATATAGTCAAGCTAAACACATATTATTGACCCTCTCCCATACAGTAATAGACTATACATAGCCGAGGAGTGATAAGATAAAACAACAATATTACTATATACATATATAAGTTTATAGTTTCAAATCCTATATGTATTTATTCATGAGTTGATTCAAACTCGACCTGATCATTCCCCATAAAAAAAGTCTCATCTAATTAGATTGGATTGTGATTTCTAATAAAAATACGTTATTTTATGATTTAACATTATTTGAGCATATGAAGCATTTTAAAGAGAGAGTAATTGTATATTACCAATGGCCATGTCAAAGCCGCGGTTTTGGAGCTCACGATACTCTTGGCACAAAGCGCAGTACCCGCAGCAACAGTGAACCAAGCAATCCCCACATGGTTTCTCCTTCAACATGTACTGCTGTCTCAGTTTTGTGCGGTAGAAACATGAGTAGAAGCAAGGGCAACCAGTCACCAGAGCAATTAGTGCGTAGAGTGCCCCACTTGCACCACAGGCTGCAACAATTAATATTCCATTAGTTAATTAAATTATGTACACAAACAATTTTACTTTATATAACCACCAATCAATTATTAGTTATTAGTTTACACTCACATGTTGATCCTTTATCAACAATTTCAGCTACTTGGCCAAAAGTGATGCATGGACACCACCATGTTATGCAACCTGTCAAAAGGAATAAAACAAATAGTGTTACCCCACGAGATTGCAATTTATTAGCTAAAAACATATGTTCTAATGTGGCGAGTGATGTTCACGCGCCTCCGCAGAAGGCGGAGAACTTACAGTTGCGGCAATCTGAGAAGCAGTCGCAGAGGCCAGTGGACCAAGGATCTCGAGTTTTAGCCTTAACAGGAAGGGCAGTCTGCCGGGGGTTCTCGGAGTAGTATTGACTGGAAGAGTTCACCGGTATGCCTGTCGTGGCGGCACTGGGGCCGTATTGAGGTGGCGCATCCGTGTATTTCTCGTAAGAGTTTGGATTTGTTGAGTACATGATTGAATGATCAAGCGTTAATTAGCCTTGTACTGCAACTGGCTTCAGATAATGAAATTAAGCACAAATAGTGTGCAAATATATAGCTTGGAGATAAGAAATTAAATGAAAGAAAGAAAGATACATGCACTTAGCCTTGGGAGCCCATAGTCTGTGTCATATATATAAATAAAAAGATTAGGCTAAAGTTTTGAACTTGGAAAATGTTTATTTTTGAGTAAAGAATGGTTCAATTTAATTTCATTAAAACGTTGTCCTTTTTATGTTTTATTATTGTTACAAGTCAAAGTACGACTCCAGCCTCCAGTACTGAATCATCACCGTCTATTATTTTATAGGAGATGGAGGGACCAGATGGCACAAGACCGCGTAGCGTGTTCCATGAGTTGACATATTCTGTTAAAGCAATCAATCAATCAATCGCACATCTCAGCAGGTTCCCTGTTTTGTCCTTAAATAAAAGACTTGATTCTTGACTGTCTTTGTCAGTAATATAATTGGCTGAAAAATGACAATACCTAATTCCTGTTAGAAATTTAGGATATGGTAGCAACCTGGAAAGAGACGTGTCAAGAATTGATGACCATTGTTATCAATTCTTCTTTGTGATAAGATTATTGTGGTTTTCAGTGTTTTCATTTGGAAAATTTGATCTCAGAACTATCTACTAATTTGACTTGGCCTTTGGAAAACATTGTTTCAGAAATTAACTTTGTCATTATTGGATAGTTGATTTGTTATAATTTGTTTTACATGTTTAATATATTTTATGTATTTGTTTTCATCAATACTTGGAACGATATTTTTTCACACAATATAATAAATTGATGAAGTATTTAACTTGTAAAATATTAAATTATACAAATAAATAAGAGATAAAGAAAATGGAATAGATCCAGCAAGATAAAGCACTGAGAATAGAGGAATTTGATGAGAGGTGAACATGGTCTTACATGGAGGACCTTGACTGCTCTGGTTGAGAGGTGAAAAGTGAGAGTGAGATGGCCCTAGGTTTCCAGCAAGAAAGACAAAGTCTTTGATGTAAATTAAGAAAACTTTTAAGAAGTAATTTTGTCTAAAAATAAATAAAAATGTGTGCGATGTTTTGCAAAATCTATGGATACATAATTTTTGCAAAACACTAAAAAATTGTGCTCCGTGATTTTGAATTTGTAACTAAACACTTTTTTTATGTTTTGAAATCATATTTTAGACTCTAAGACACAAAACACAGGCTACTACGGCTCAACCAATATCTCATTCTTATCTTTTTAAACCTAATGCCTAATTTGACGGCTAATTAAATCAAACCAATCGATTTGATTGGGTTAGTTCAATTCCAGGAATGCCTTTACCTATAGTTGAAAGTTGAAACATTCTCGTATTAAAGATATGTTCAAAAATTTCAGGCGTTGCAAATTATAAATTAAAGCGAATATAATTTGTTTAATCGAAACCTCTTACATCTCAACATTGATATTGAGAAAGTTATTTTTTATTTATTTATTTTAAATCTCAAGTTAAAGTTCTTGCAACCCAAAGTTTAGTATTATAATGGTGGGTCAATGATGCGTCCAGATAGAATTAAAATATTTTATTAGCAAATAAAATATATCCTAGAATTAGAACATTTAGCCAATATTCATAAATATACAAACCTCAAGTACTCATCTGGTTCTTTTTAAACATATTCAATAACTGTTTTTGGTGGTTTCTAGGATGCAGTACATTTGTAGCTAATCAATACTTAATTGGTAGTGATTATGATGGGTTTTCTTTTAGTTAATTTCTTAATTAAATTATTTTTAGTGAGTTTTAGATTATATTATAATATTTTTGTTTTTGGTTTCTTGGATTTCCTCACAGGTATTACTGTAAAAATAATCTATCGGATTCTATCACGACTACAATATATTACCTTGCCAACAATTGCTCCTAATTGTAATTTTTTAGTTAGATTTATTTGGTGAGTAAATAATCTTAATTGGATTATAATTGTATTAGAGTTTCGTGAAAAAGAGAGTTTGCTTGGTGGGCCATAAATATATAGACATGTAGTTGTGCATGAGGATAAGGGGGTTGTGTTACACTACAAGAAAAATCAGTTTGGCTAGAGAGTTAGTTACTCAGTATTCACTTGCGAAATAATTTGGTGAGAGAATGACGAGGAAATGCCTTGCTCGTCAAAAATTAGATTGCTAAATGGAAAGAGATGGAAAAATACCAAGCCATTTCTTTGCCTTCTTATGCTAGGGATGAGCTGTTTGTTATAATTATACAGGATCTCATACATGAATTTAGAACACATTAACAATAAGGTTTGCATACTTGATTGAGCCATAACAGCGGATATGTGAAATCTCAGCCAAGCACGTCTCAGTAAATGTTCACATAGCTAGGTCTTCCTCTTCGTACTCTCTGTATTTAGTGGCGACTCTCAATGAGACAAGATATGCTTGTTAAGAGAGGAGAGGGGATATAGCTATTTAATATCAGATAAAACTCTAAGAGTCCTCCTATTAAAGACTCTTAAAGTCACTCAGCCTACACTTATTGCCAATCCACATCTAATCAGATAAGACATTTAATCAGATAAAAAATGTACTTAAGTCCTATCCCAAATGATTACATAAACTATATGAGCTTTTACCAGCATATCTCAAATGGACCAAACCTTAAGCCCGTTTTATTATTAAAATAAAACCATACAATTAATGATAGCCCACATGTGAAATTTTTAACATTTTCTCACTTGGGCAACATTAACCATAGTTTTAAAATTTTGAAAAACATATTTTTAGAAAACGACTCTCGGGCAAGGTATAACTTTTATGTGGCCACAATTTTAAAAGAAAAACTTTGGTCCTGAGACGCACTTCAAATAATCTAGCCTAATTAAGTTATTAACATCGAATCATGGCAATCATTGTTCTACTTAAATGGCACACGACCAATCCATAATTACAAATACTAACAACCTAATCTACAATGGATCTAAATGTGGTAGTGTAGCAAGAAAAAAACATCTAAATGTGGTAGTGTAGCAAGAAAAAAACATCTAAATGTGATCAACATATGTTATTTTCATTATCGGTCCTCCAACTGATTTCATTAAAACTGGATGCTTTCTAAAGCACTAGAAATCACTTAAGCTTAATTTTAAGCTTGTATGTCTCAACAACCATCTCGAGATATCCAATTAGTGTCATTTAAGACATACCTCCAAATAGACAAAACTATCACACTTAAGATAAACACTAAGTCTTAAGATTTTAATGTAATGACGTTTCATAAATAACCATATGTGCACATACAATATCAATCATATAATAATGAAAATAACTATTATTTTCATTAATAAAACATACCATCCAACAATGATGTAAACAAACATAAGATACCAAATAGCATATATAACATGCTAGTTAGTTTGAATAAAACAACGCAAACTCCCACTAACCAAAAACAGCAAAGGACTCCACGATACTCATGTTATCAACATGACTTTTGAAAACTCCAGTCCTAAGTATTTTGGTTAAAAGATCTGCTAACATTTTTTCTGTTTTAATATATTCAAACATAATATCTCCATTTTTCACTAAATCCCTGGTAGCTAAATACTTAATATCTATAGCTTTCGATGCACTAGAGTTCCTGTTATTCTTTGAAAAGAACACAACAAAACTGTTGTCATAGTAAATTTTAAGAGGTCTAGAGATCGAATCAACCTCACCAAGACAAGTTATCATGTTCTTCAACTATATACCCTATGTCGATGCTCCATAACAAGCAACGAACTCAGCCTGCATAGTGGAAGAAGTAGTGATTGTCTGTTTAAAACTTTTCCAAGATACAGTTCCCCCTAGCTAATATGAAAATGTATCCTGATATGGATTTTAAATTATCCTTGTAACCAGCAAAGTCATAATCAGAGTAACTAATCAACTCAAGGTGATTAACCTTTTTACACACCAGCATAAAGTCCTTGGTCCTCTGCAAATGCCTCATAACTTTCTTCGCAGCAACCCAATGTTCTGGTCTTGGGTTTGACTTATATCTACCAAGAACTCCCACTGCAAAAGTAATATCAGGCCTGGTGCAAACTTGAGCATACAACAAGCTTCCAACTGCGCTAGCATAAGGCACATTCTTCATGAACTTCCTTTTGAAAATCATTTATAGGACACCGATCCAAGTTGAATCTGTCACCTTTAACAACTGGTACATCTCTAGGTTTACATTTTTGCATATTAAACCAATCGAGCACATGATCAATGTATGCTCACTGAGAAAGACTTAACAAATGACGAGATTTGTCCAGATAAATTTCAATGCCAAGAACAAATGATGCCTTCCCAAGATCCTTTATGTCAAAGGTCTTAGATAACATCAATTTTGTCTCATGTAATAAACCAATGCCACTGATGGCAAGCACAATATCATTAATGTATAAAGCTAGTATGATAAATTTGCTCCCATTGACTTTGAGATATATGCATTGATCAATCTTGTTTTCAACAAAACCAAGAAAGGTAGTCACCTCATCAAACTTCAAGAACCATTGTCGAGATGCTTGTTTTAGACCATAAATAGACTTTGTGAGTCTACAAACAAGTTCACTCTCTCCATTTTCTTTGAAACTTTTAGGTTGAACTATATAAACTTCCTCAGTAAGATCTTCATTTAAGAATGCTATCTTGACATCCATCTGATGTAACTCAAGATTAAAATGAGCCATTAATGCAATGATGACCCTAAAAAAGCCTTTAGTTGAGATAGGAGAGAAAGTCTCACTAAAATCCACACCTTCTTTTTGAGAGAAACCTTTTTTAGCTACAAGTTTTGCTTTGAAATGCTAAAATTTTCCCTTTGAATCTTTCTTGGTCTTGTAAATGCACTTGTACCCAATGGGTTTGTAACCTTTTAGAAATGCAACCAACTTCCATGCACCATTGTGTACCATAGATTGCATCTCTTATCTCATGGCTTCAATCCACTTGTTTGATTGTGGACTGGAGACAGCCTCTCCATATGTAGTGGGATCAACAATATGACGAACATCATAATCAATTTCACCCAAATACATAATGAAGTCATCAGAAATAACATGCCTGCTCTACCGTTCAGACCTTCTAACAGGTATTTGTGTAACTAGATTCTGTTGCTGAGGAGCTTCATTAGGAATATGTGCAGTAGCATCAATGGGAACATGTGGTGCTACTTCAGCTTGTTCATATACTTCCCCCCATCACCTGTTCTTACAGTAGGCAAGAAACAATTGCTTCTGACAGGTCATATAATGGAATAGTAGCATCCTTATTTCACTCTCCCTGATCTAAAAGTGAAGACTTTTCCAACTCGGTAACATTAAATTCCAAGAACTTAGCATTTTGTGATTCCACTATTTTGGTTTCTTGTGTGGGGCAATATAACCTATATCCTTTAGAGTGATTTGGATAACCAATAAAGTAACAGCAGATAGATCTATGGTTGATTTTCTTCTCATTTGGGTTATAAATTCTCACTTCAGCTAGACACCCCCAAACATGAAAATGGTTCAAGCTAGGCTTCCTCTTAGTCCATAACTCAAAAGATGTTTTAGGCACCGCTTTACTGGGAACCCTATTAAGGATGTACAAGATAGTTTTAATGGCTTCCCCTAAAAAATATTCAGGTAAGTTTGACGTACTCATCATATTCTCATCATTTCCTTGAGGGTGAGATTAGACCTTTTAGCCACACCATTTTGTTCAGGTCTACTAGGCATGGTATATTGGGCAACGATCCCACACTTTTGTAAGTATTTTGCAAATGGTCCTATATGTTGACCATCAACTCCATGTTTGCTATAATACTCACCTCCATGGTCAGATCTCACAATCTTAATGACTTTCTCTAATTGTTTTTCAACTTCAGTTTTAAAAATTGTAAATTTATCAAGAGAATCAGATTTTTCTTTAATCAAGTATAGAAAACCAAAATGGAAAAAGTCATCAATGAAGGTAATGAAATAATAGTTTTTACATAAAGTGGTGGAATAGGATCCACTAATATTTGTGTGAATGATCTCTAAGAGTTCTAAACTACGGGTTGACCCCTTTTTCTTTGTCTTGGTCAGTTTACCTTTAATACAATCAGCACATATTTCTAAGTCATCAAAATCAAGTGATGGTAGGATACTATCCTTAATGAGTATTTTAACTTTTTTCCTTGATATGTGACCCAGATGCTTATGCCAAAGTATTGACAATTTCTCTTTAATTAAAGATATTTTGGAAACAACTTTTTCAGTATTTAAGGAGGAATTAACATTTAAGGGTGCTAAAATCATTCTATATAAACTATTGGACAAAACACACCCTCCAACAATTTTAGAATTTAAAAGTAACTGAACTTTTGAATTACCAAAATTAAAGGAATAACCAATTTTGTCCAACAAAGAAACTAAAATCAAATTTTGCCTAAAAGACGGTACATAAAAAGTGTTTTCCAAAACAAGTTCAAAACCACTTTCTAAAATTAAAAAGATGATTCCTAAGGACTCGACTTCAACCTCGACATCATTCCTGACTCTAAGCTTTGCCTCTAAATCACTTGGTTTCCTTTTGTGTTTGAACCCCTTCATGGTACAAGCAACATGAATAATTGCACCACTGTCAAGCCACCAAGAATTTGATAGGACATTAACTAAATTAAATTCAAAACAAATGAAAGCTAGTGAGTTACCTTCTTGTTTATTTTTCCTTTTTAACTGGGATTTTAATTTGAGTAGTCTGTTTTCACATGACCTCTCTTTTTGTAAAAGAAACATTTATTGTCATTTTTAATGGCAGCCTTAGGGCCACCTACAACAGGTTTCTGACCAGTACCATGCCCTTTTGCATCTTGAGTTTTCTTATGATGAGTAGATTTAGACTTACCCTAACTACCCTTGGTAAAACTAGGTTTGGAATGGGAAACGAAAAGTGCGGTTTCACTCTTTTCTTTCTTAAGTTTATCCTCCTCATCCATACACTTAGAGATAAGGTCATTGATGGTCTAGGATTCATTTTGAGTGTTATGGGCAGTTTTAATTTAGGAGAAATCAGGTGGTAAGGAATTGAGAGAATGATGAACCACAAAACTATCAGGGATTGAAATTTCTTTGTTTTTAAGCTTGGTTTGTACATGAACCGTTTTGAGAATAAATTCTCGAACCCCAATTCCATTTTCATATCTCATACTTACTAGCTTTCTAGTCTCAGCATTATCAGATACCTTGTACCTATCCTCCACAGCTTTCATGAAATCTTTAGCACTATGAGTTTTAGGCAACCTACTCAAAAGATGTTCAGAGATTGATCTCTTCATGTAGATCAAACTCAACCTATTTGATCTCTGCCATTTGTCAAAAGCCTCTTTCTGAGCTATGGAGCTAGCATTAGAAAGATCAGTAGGTTTCTCACTATGCAGAGCTAAATCGATATCCATAATTCCCAGGATAAATTCAACATCTTGCTTCCATTTCTTAAAGTTGGAACCGTTCAATAATTCAATAGTAGCACTATTGTTGTTAACTGTTAGGGAGATTGATTCAATAACAAATAATACAACATGTCAAAAAATTGAGTAATTAAAAATCAAGAATAAAAATTTATTCTTCATGAATCTAAAGTGCATCATTACAAACTCCTCTTTAGACAAAGAATGTAACATACTATTAGGATCTTATGATCAATCTATGAAACTAAATTAGAGTATCCTAGCTTTCGAAAAGTCTATCCCTTTTGGGCAGATAAACCTTCTAGGCCGGTATACCCCAAACCATATGTTTTATATATTTTCCAAGATTAAAGTATATAATAACCCTATTTGGGCAGGAAACTATATACAATAATTTAAGAAATATCATGTACTATATCTTTCAAAAATCCTACAAATCTATATAGATATACCACTTTGGTGGCAACCATCTACATAAACTTATAAGATTTTCTCAAGCCGGGAAAATATAATTATTCATAGTTTATCCTTTCAAACCGAATACATTTTAAAAGTATCTCATAAGATAATTAAACATATGTTGCAACTTTGAAAAGTTGAATCTAAATAGAAGCATTTTAACTAACACATGTTATAAAAATATGAGAGTACAAAATTATTTAGGTCTAACCAGGAAGAGTACCTACTGTTAACAGTTCTAGAACATATAAAATATGAAAATTAAACAGTTCTCAATAATTATTTATGTGCAACCATATTAGTTTGAAACATAACAAAATATCATTAACCAAACCAATAAATCATGAACAAATATCCCAAATTTAACCATATCATAAAATTCTAAAATTCAAAAAATTAATTTGGTAAAAATTTAGGTGGCAATCGACCTGCTGCACTTGGGGAAGGTTTTTATGGGCTGTACAGCCTTTCTTCCTCCAGCCGGGTTTGTTGGGGAGAAGCGAGTCTGTTATGACCCGTTTGCTGAAAATCATCAAATATATTTATATATTTTTGGCTATATTTTTCCGAAAAACAATGGGTTTTCAATGGAATTTAAGTATTCTAACAAAATCCCTAAGAAAATTTTAATTATGTTCAACTTAGCAAGGTTTAATAACTTGAATTAAAGAACTATGATGGACACGAAAACGATTCTTCCTTGAATTCGTTGTAATTGTGTTATTTAATTCAATTAAATGGTTCCTAATTCTTTAATAAGACATTAGAAACAAAACTCATTGATCTAATTAGATCAAAATAACATGAAATCTTAGTTTTCAAATCAAAAACTTAATTTCGATTTTAAAACAACCTGAATTTTAAAATTTAGATTTCTCAACTTATAGTCAATGAAATGATACAAATAATATATCAAATTAAATATATAAACGAGACCTTTAAAAGCCTTAACAAATTAGGCTTAATTTCATTCATTTATGAGTTCTATTTTGAGTTTAAAGAAACTAACTTATATGAACCCTATAATTTTATTTTAAATAAATAAATATTAGGGTTTTAAATTCATATAGATTAGGCTCTAATATCACATGTTATAATTATACAAAATGTCATACATGAATTTAGAACACATTAACAATAAGATTTGCGTACTTGATTGAGCCATAGCAGCGGATATGTGGAATCTCAGCCAAGCACGCCTAATTAAATGTTCACACAGCCAGGTCTTCCTTTCTGTGCTCTCTGTATTTAGTGGTAGTTCTCAATGGGACAAGATACGCATACTAAGAGAGGAGAGGGCACCTAGCTATTTAATATCAAATAAAACTCTAAGAGCCCTCCTATTAAGGACTCCTAAAGTCACTCAACCTACACTTACTGCCAATCCACATCTAATCAGATAAGACGTGTGCTTAAGCCCTATCTCAAATGATTATATAAACTATATGGGCTTTTACCAGCATGTTTCAAATGGACCAAACCTTAAGCCCGTTTTATTATTAAAATAAAACCATACAATTAATGACAACCTATATATGAAATTTCTAACATTGTCCTCTCCATTCCCTTTGCCACATGGAGGGGGTAGTTCTTTCCTTTTCTCACTCTCCAAAAGGTGAGAAAATCTTCAATGCTAATTCCTCGTCATTTTCTCGAATAATCCTTGCCAAACCTATGTCAAGTCCTTTTTATTCCTTCGCCTTTTTAGGTTTTCAAATTTTGAAGTCCTTGCCTAACTTCCTAGCCTTACAGTGATTTACTTTTTATACCGCCCCTCTCATTCTCCTCGCCATGGCCTTACTATACTAGGTTTTTTTGCTTAATACCTTTCGTCATCTTCTCCATCGTCATTCTGGGCATTTTTGTCAATGTCATTTATGTTAAAAGCCTAACACCTAATTAGGGCCTAAACTCTCGTTGTCATCATCCTCATCATCATCTACTCCACCATGGTAGCTACCCTAAGTTATTAACACATTTATAACTTAAAACAAATACATATTTGAAAATAACTTACATGTCTATATGGCGCGGTAAGAGTAGCTACACTAGATAGGTTCAAGGCTTCCCTACAATAAAACTAGGCTTTTCCTGTTGACCATATTTGTGGGAAAAAGGTTTTCAGTTTGCAGGAACAGAGTAACCGACAAATGGTCTGTAGGAAAAGGTAAGTGGATAAATTGTCCGTGGGTGTCACCTACAAACCAATAAGTTTTGTCGGAAATATCGAAGAACCTTTTGTCGGCAATGGGTAAAACATGTTTTAGGCTTCTTAGGTTTGTCAATAAATGAAACATTACCTAGAAACCAAGTTTGTACGTAGGTAATACCTACAAACATAGTTTGTAGGTGTCACCCACGAACCTAGTTTATCAGCAAACCAGGTCTGTTATTATTACCTACAAACCAAGTTCGTGGGTAAAACCTGCAATCTTCTTTCATAGAATTACCCACAAACTCTAGTTTGTAGGTAATTCCAAGCATTTTTTATTTTTTATTTTTAAATTGAACAAACTTGTAATTAAATATAAAACAACCAAACAAATTCAAAATTTATCCATAAAATAAAAATATTTTTCATCATTGAGTAATAAAATTAAACGTACAAAATCACATAATTCATAAACATGAGCTTTCAAACATAAGTGTAATGAAATTAAAATTAAAAGCAACTAGCTAGCTACATGTCATCATGAAATTATCGCATAGATGACTATGATGGTTTATTCATTTATAAATAGAGCTTGAAAGTTTGGAACATGGCTACAATCTCAAAAGGAGTCTCTATGAAAACATATTCACATGTAATGTAATCAATGACTAAGTCTCTAAAACATGACTTGTGTTTTCGCATAGAAAAGACATTGCCAATGGACTTTGAGCACTTGGCCAGTGCAATCATCATGGTGCTTTAACTAAACATGTAAGAACAATAATTCAGATTTTGCTCATCAAAGAAAGTTTAACAAGTCAGTGAGGCTATTAGAATTGGGATTCATGATTATATCTGCCTCTAAAATTAAGGATGATTACAAGGCTAAGTTTTAGAAAGCCAGTGAATCATGAATTGCAACACTAGGAAGGTTGGACTAGAGAAAACAGATCCATATGCAATTGGAGTGGACTAGACAAAAAAATACTAAGAATTTGGATGGCAAGACAATTTCAGAGTACTGTCGCTGCAACATTACTATCATATTCTATAGTATGAGGTTTTCTATAATTGATGCCAACCAATTCTTACATATTGTACAATCATACATGCGGTAAAGTTACAGATGTTAGTAATTCTTTCCATCTATCCACCTGAAAGATTGAATCACTCTTAGTATTAGAGCAACTAGTCTACTGACAACAAAAATGCATAAATTGAATGAACAATATCCTAATCTAGGAGTAAAAATACATTTCAATTATACTAAGAATTTATTCTGTAAATTACTCTTCAATAAAGAAATGCAGAATGTATAACTTGAACTTAAGTTTAACAAGTTAGTGGGCAAATGCAGGCAAAAGTACAGAAGCAGGAGAGACTAGGAACTAGAGAGTAGAAGTAGAGAGGTCAGTGTACTCAACACACGCAACTCTACATTCTCAAACCAATAGATCCATTTAATAACCATTAGAAAAGAGAACTGTAATCAACATAAGATAGTATTTTTTATGTTAAATCAACACAAAGGACACCATTTCAAATTCAAAAGAAAACTACCAAGCTATTGTTAATTGCAAGAAAAAATTAAAGACTATTGACTATGCAACCACACACACTTTCAATAGTGATACAGCTTCCCTTTTCGGTTGTCAAAAACCACAATCACAATCAACAGAAAAGAACTAGGATGTAAAGCAGAAATATATAACTATTTTAATGAGAAGTAGATGGGCTCTGTGGGAGAAGTACAAGTGAAACATTAACCTTCATGGTGCTCAGAATCAAAAAATATATGCTCATAAAACAATGAGCTATAATTCACTTACCTTCCTTGCATAGTCGCAGTGATTGTGACAACAAATCTCTGGTCAAGATCTCCTGCTGCTCTCTTGGGCATTGGGGAAGAAGATTAACATCAGCTTCTAGACTGCTTTTAGAGAAAATGTTATCTAGGAAAAAGATTTTGGTACTACTTTCATACACATACAAGCCTTATAAGATAGGAATTGTTTTTGCCACAACTTGAAGGTAGACTCGTACAATTCACCACTAGAGAGTTCAACTATTTGTATTTCTTTTAGAAAAACTATTAATATTCTGAAAATGAAAGAACTTTACTCAGAAAAGGTTAAAGAAGACCTATCATCTACTATAGTTGAATAGGGGAAGGCTACCAAGAATAACTTCAGAAGAGCTAAGCTTTCTCTCATGCATCCATCTGTTTCAGACAGTACAACATATATTGTGCCTTCTTATCATTAACAACATGACTAAACTGAATTAAGAAACCAACACAGGATTCCAATGTCAATTTCACTATTTTTATAGTCTTGTGTCTAGAATAAATTATATAATGTAGCATATATGCTAATTTAAAATAAAGCTTTCAAATCAGACTTTTGGAAGAAAAGAAAGCAAGATTTCAGTAGCATAATCATTAATTATTAAAATACCTTCGTGACGATGGATTAAATTTGGTTGGCGTTTTCTGCCGCAATGTTTGAGGAAAACACAGTCTTCACCTTATCTGTCATCAACATCTCCTCGACTAAATTTCGGATACTATCATCTTCAAAAAGAAAGAAGAGATGGACGTAGAAGCGTTAGCTGCGCAACTAGCCGCTGAGTAGCTATGTCTTCAGTAATGGTTAAGGGTCAGACCAAATCCAGGTGTACACACCTTCTTCGACATGCCGCTTACACTCTTCAATCACTCCTCCGTATTGATCACTGATTTGACCAAGAGATCATCAACCTACATGTCAGTCATACTCTGGGTATACTATCCTAAAAGATAAAAACAAATAGTTAGATTTTCGTATAAACAATATTAATAATAAATGAATAATTTTCTAAAAACTTACATGTGTTGCTTTAACTCGAGAAGTAACAAACTCCTAGGCATGCTCTCTAATCTTCCTTTTATGCGTGTGTTCGTACACATATCTGAATATGACTGGACTACCATTTTGTTTTTCCTGCAAGAAAAAAAATAAAATTACACAAGATAATAACTATTATATAATTAATGTAAATCAACCAATTACCGGTTATAGTTACAATGAATGCACGAGGGTAGCCCCAGCGTGCATGCGCACATCTAAGATTGCTGCATGATTCTCTTTATTGAATGCAGACTGATAGTACTGGGGTTTGTACTATCTGAAAAGAATTCAGCTGTTGTGGACTCCCAACCTTCCGGATAAAGCTCTCGATACTGTACCATCACCGAGCTTATATTTTATCTTTCAAAAAAAAAATACAAAATTGTTAATATCATTTATAGAATTAAGTTTAAGTAATACAAATTTAATAAATGAATTAATAAACATACCATGTAAGCAATGAATAAAGAATTAACTGACATTCTGAGGATAGACATGATATTGAATAACCAACTAGGGTAAAAAATAAATTAAATTGTTAGTAATCTCACTCGTACCTTTTTTGTAGCACGAATCTTAACTTTAATAATATGTAAAGAATTTACTAGGTATGTAATATAAAATAAAACATAGATGTTGACGATAAAAAATTAAATCAATATGATACTTACACATTGACATATCTAATCTGTATTGCCTTAATGGTTATGCTCAAATGCTAGTCAACATCGCCACCAGCTGTAGCTGCTAAGCTCCAATGAGTGATTACGAGATGATGATGACAATAGATTGATAGGTGGAGGCGGTGGAATGAACGAAGTAGAAGACGTTGATGAGAGGGGTTTTCATTTCTAACTATTGATCCTTGAAGATTTTAAGGTTTTCTTGGTTATGCATTAGTGTTGTAGATTTCATGAAAAATAAATTACTAAAACAATTATCAATTAATATGTAAAATATTTTCTAATGTGAAATTGTAAATAAAATGAGCTTCACTTTTCCAATAAATTTGGCATTGCTCATTTGCTTTTCATCTAACAAACCAAGTTCTAATCCAACACTAGGCTTTTACAATCCACAACTCACACCTAAACCAATTACTAAACCCACAAAATTCCATGTCAAGCCCAAAATCTGAACGAACCCCATAACACTTTACCATTATCAAACAACGAAGATTTAATCAACTACATTTCAATTAAAGCACGAATTCTAAACTTTCAAATTTTATTTCATTTGGTGTTCACCTAACAGATTAAGTTATAATCCTACATTCGGCTTTTACAGTCCAAAACTCAAACTTGACTAATTTATGCATGCTTATAATTGTAGCAATCTAATTTCATTACTAAACCCACATGATTTCGTGTAATAGCCTAAAAGTCATAACTAACCCCATATTCCTCACTTTTCCATTGTCAAGCAACTTAATAAATCTAATTATGCTACTTCTAGAACTTCATTTATAAAATTCTGGATTCCTAACCAAAGCCGGGAAACTCTATTGGTAAAATTAAACCTCAAACTAGTCAATTATGCTAACTTCTCAATCTCTATTGTTTTCTAATTCCTTAATTAAATCTAATTCTACTTGGTTTCACTTCCTACAATTAAATCTACCAAATTTATCTAGGCAACTAACCATTGACATCAAATAGGAAGATTTGATGTTTACCCAAAACCTCCCTAAATGCATTCACAAATCATTTAGGCAATTCAATACACCATAAGCATTAAGCAACCAAATTTCACAATAATCACAAATCATTCTCCAACCCTAACCAACCAAAACTCACAAATCAATCAAATAATCAAATTTAGACTAACCCTAAATATACAATCAACATTAAATACACCAATTTTTATAAAACTCAAAATCCTAAATTACTAAAAACCCCAAATTTCTAACCATTTGTTGAAAATGAAAACTAAACGGAAGGGAAGGACAACTGGTGAATGGGCTACCTTTATCGGAGTTGATTGGAGGCGGTACAAGTAGCAGTGACTGTGATAAGGGCTACAGACTGGAGGAAGGCCGAGAGAAGAGAGAGAGAAAAATGACCCAAATCATGATATGATTATTCTAAAAAAAATGAAAAGGGACAAGTACCCTCGCTTTTCTCTTGACATTTAAAATTTAAATTTAAAAACGCCACATTCCAACTTCATTAGAAAGGCTAGGTATGATCTCACCTCACTCTTCCTTCACTATCGCTTCTAAAAAAAATGGCGAGGGGGTTGGTGAAGAGTTGTCCCTCACCCAATTTCGCGAGGTTTTGTGTACATCGCCAAACCTTCGCACTTTACATGCAAAAATATAATGCCAATTGGTTTTTCACGGGAACTTGCCTCCTCCAAAAAAAATGACTCATATAGGTTTCTTCACACTTTCCTAGCATTTTGGCGAGTGATAGGCAACATCATGAGATATAAATATAGATATAGAGAGAGATATAAGTTTCTTTGCACGTTTCTCAAAATTTGGCAAGTGTCCTCTCCTATTATCTCTCATGAAACTGTCTTTTTCTTGTTATGTTAATAATTGTAAAACTCCCTCTGGATAAGGTTGTGAGATTCATGAGAGATTGGTAGTGATTTAGAAAGAGTGGGGAGAACACTAAATATAGAGTATCACTCTTTTTATATAATATTTCTTAGATATGATAAAATTTCTCTTTCTGTCCTTGAATATAGGCATTGGGTGCTAATTCTCAACATATTACACACCTTTTTAAATAAGTGAGAGATTGGATCTACTAAAACAAAGCTCCTACCAAATGAGAGATAAATTCTATTATTGAAATTGAAAAAAACTTAAGATTTATCATAAAAATAATCAGATCTAAAAAAGGTAACACCACAACTTCTAAATATACCATATGACTAGATTTGATATAGATTTCAAAAATAAAGAAAAGAAAAATAAAATAGTAAAAAATGGCAAGAGGCTACCGCCAATGAAGAGTGGCAACATCCCCTTGTAGAAAGAGTTTTGAGAGGAGAAGTTGAAAGGTTTTAGATAGAGGTGGGGGGGGTGTCTATCTTACAACTACATGTATGTCGGTAGGCATGAAAAATTCAAAACAGTTAAATGACAAGTTAGAATTGACTAATTGATCACTTTCTTTTTTCTTTCATATGGAAGAGCAGACCGAAAATCATTTATATTGTTTTTAATTTTAATTTTTTTTAATGATACTTGTTGACGTGCCATAAATATAATATTTGACATTTTAAATATTGACTAAATTATATTTTTGGCCAGTTTAACTCCGATTTCACTTTGCTCTTTATTTTTTATTTGTTATATTTGACTTTCTAATATTATAAATTAGTCAAATTGGGTTATGCTGTCAGTTTTCGTTTAAATTAACTTTGATGGAAATGTCGTGTATATGAGAGTGAATAAAAAATTATGTAGTTCATGACATGATGAATTAAAAAATTAAATAAAAAATTGACTCATGATTTATATAAATATACAAAATTAAAACATGTATTAAAAAATTTATGAAAAACTTAAAAAATTAAATTAAAAACTCCAATCCCATGAAGAGAAAGAATTGGGCTCTTATATTCTTCCTTTGCAGAAACCATCGTAGCATAGGAAAATGAGTTGTCAAACCTCATTTCTAGCTACGATGGTAAGCATAACACGTTCAATTAACATTTGAATCAGAGAAATCTTTATTTGCTTGTAATATGTACAATTTTATTTTCAGATCCCCAAAATATCATTTTTTTCATCTTCCCCAAATGTTTTCAAGCAAAAGAAAAATGTTACTTTTCTCTTATCAATTTCTATTATCTGAAGCTTTATCTGCTATTTTAACATTTTAGTTTACTTGGTGATTTTTGTTTTCTTTGTTGCATAGAAGATTCTGGTTGGAGGTAATTATATAATCAATAACAAATGTTGGGTTGATACTCATTATCAAGAACAGGAAATTTCCGGCCAGAACATCAAAGCTAAGTTATTGTGGCCTTGATTGGAAACCTATGTTTCTCGACGTTCTTCTCAAATTTCAAATATTGGGGCCAAATGATCGATGGACAATAGGAATCCAGATTATCATTTACGAAGAAGTTCATCTGAACACATCCCCTAAATGGAGTCTCTGGCCCTCGACGAGCCATCAAATGGTGAACCTTTCTCTAGTCTCCATCACATGTCACAACTGGTGAGAAATTTTCGATGACCCTTTGTTCTCTTTACTACTTCATTTTATATGGTCTCTATTACGTTTAAAGAGATAAAAGTATTTTGGTTCCCTGTTTTTCTTTTTTATAGAATTTAATGGATAAATAATATAACTAATTATTTGTTGGTTTAAAGGCAAACACTATCAAGTGAGAGGTTTTGAGTTTCAACTATTATTCGTGTTTGTTGTTGTTATTTTTTAGTCAAGGGTTCATACTTAGAATTATATTTGTTATTTTTTTGATCTCACTAAAAAATTTAAAACATATATATGTAATTTGAATAATTTAGTTAGACAAAAATAATAATTGACCCCACTAAAAAAGAAATTATAGTAAAAACATAACTAAAAAAAATATAAAATATAAAAAAATAAGTATTTATAGACTTTACACCAATAACTCCATATTTTTAAATAATTATAAGATTTCGAAAACATACTTTTTTATCTTAATTTAATTTTATCTCTTATTTTAAATTTAATAATATAATATAATATAATATTAAATTAATTTATATAAAATTATATGTATCTCCTAACAATAAGATTATAAGGATATTTTAGGTATTTGTCTTTAAATATTTAGAGTTTGCATTAAGTTTTAGTTTTTTTTTTTAAGTTTCAAGAAATATGATATGTATGTTTTAAAAATAAAAATAAAAAATGTTTATGTAATAATATTATAATATAGGTAAGGTAGAATAATTTACTCAAAATAAATGTTTTGTTTTTTATTTTTAAAAATATCTCTATATTTTTTTGACCCTAATCACATTCTCGAATTCTTGACACTTTTAGAAATTTTTATGGCAAAATCAAACTTGTGTTGTTATAAAAACCACCCTGGGTACTAAAAATAATAAAGCAGTCGGGCATAACCCGGCTACCGAATAATGTTGCCAATGTAGTTGGAAACTGCGCGCTCCGGAGGGGCCCGTTGCTTCTTATTAGGAACCCCACAAATTTCACCCGACTCCTGAGCAGCAAACACCAAAGTGCCGACCGAAAATGGCTGGAACTTTCTATAGTCATTACTTTTGATAAAGTTAATTTAGAAAAAGTTAATGACGAGAAATAATTTCATAATCTAAGGATTCAATTACAATAAATTAAAAAATAATTATCAAATTAATATTTGATTCAAATTACAAAGACCAAATGTGTAATGTAACCTAAAATAATTAAAAGTAGTAAATCATTTACTGTATTTAAATAATATATTAACAACTTCTATATTAAATACAATTTTTATTTTTGTTGTTCTCTCACAAATAATTATTTCACTCAAAATATTAAATTGTTATTTGAATCCATCAATCGTGTTTCTGAATTTCATAATTAAAGTTTAGTAGAATTTTGGAAGTCAAATTAATTCTAAATGAGGAAACTTGTCAGAATCTTCATCCTTCCTATCCATGAATGAGAGTTTCTTTATACAACCAAGAATATGTACAATATCCGACTTGTTTCCCTCCAATTTCTTAACAGTAACTGTTAAGCTTTGTTATGGTCACCCAAGGACAAGCATTTACTTCTTGGATTTTGCTTACTATAAGAAAGCTTCATCGATTGCATTAATTTTCATGGTTTGCTTTTGCAAAACTCTCTTTTGCTGTGAATTATATTTGAGTAATTTAATCCAACTTCTTCTAGATTTTACTTAGATTATAATGATATTACACAAACTTTTCTTTATTTTTAAAATTTACACATATTTTTTTAATTATAAGAATAAGTTACAATTTAACTTAAAATTTAATTTTCTTATTGATAATAAAAAAAAAGGTAAATTAGTTTTATTAAACTAAGTTAATGACAAGTAGGAAATTATTAAAGTTAAAATAAAATAATTATTTTTAAAAAAGTGTATGATAAAACTAAAAGAAAAAATAAAAAATTTAATGAGATACAAGTTTGCAAAATATCATAACTTTTTAGATCAGAATATGAAGTTTTACTTACCAAATCTATATTTATATATATATATTTTTGCTTCTAGTTCTATTATTAATTTATTAGTTTATTTTTTTTAATTGAATAATCTGATTTACCCAAATTTTTTTTTTGAATTATATGACATCATCATTTTTTTAACTATATACTTGATAATAATATTTTTCTCTTAATAATAATACAATAATGGTATTTTAAATATTTTATCTTAATTTCAAACTTTAGAAAAATATGTTTAATTTTTTTAAAAAAAAAATTGTCATATAAAATCATCATAATCCGAGTAATTTACTTATTATATTTCTATCATATAGGTATCCAGTGCATTTATATGATATAAATATATATAGTGATTATATTTCATTACTATAATTAAGATCTCATTATAGGATAATGTGATTTTGGAGGACTTGATATTCGTTTTAGATTAAAAATATTATTTTTGACACTTGCCTAATGGCTTAATGAACTCTTTTCTTAAAGTGTTTAAATCCCTCCTTATAATATATTTTGTTACTTGTAGAAAAAGCGTATGCTAGTGGGCTTACGTACACATAGTCCACACTAGAAGCTCGTTAACATGGAAAACCAATCAGACTAATACAACCAAATTAGAATTGGTTTGGTTTGGTTAACCTATTTTTCTTGGCTTGAAAATGAATTTATGAGGTATTAGTTAAATTGACTAATCCGAAGGTGCTGGGACCAAAAAAAATTCTAAATTCAAGTTTATTGTGATTAATATTATCTCATTAGTGAGTAATAAATGGAAGGAGAAGCAATTGGAGGAATAGGTAGATCACTACAAGAAAACTTGTTATTACTTATCAACCAATTCGGTCGGTAATGACTTAATAACTAATATTTGGTTGGTGAAGGGTGATCAGCAAAACACTAGTCGCTAAGTACCAACCAATTCTACTTTGGTAGGTATTTACCAACCAATTTTAGTTGGTGAAGATGGTTAGTAAAGATGTTGGGGGCAAGGAGATGAAGTTACTGGTTGGTCAGTACGTACCGACTAGCTAATTGTTGGTTGTATTCAGCAACGAACCAAAAGTTGGTCGGTATTTACGAACCAAGTAGTTTTTCTAACTAACTTATGGTAGGTCAGTATGAACCCACTTTTTTTCATTCCCAACAATTGTTTTTCTTTATAATTTTGGTTAAAAACTTTATTGCAGTTATCACTTTATAAAATTATAGAAAATTAAGCAAATCAAATTGTTACAATAAATTGTTTATATAATGATAATGAACACAAAACAAAACATCATATAATTACTAATATATATCCATTACTACAAGAAAAGCAAAAACTAACTCAAGATTCTTGTGAAGATCCTGAAGGACAAAAGGAGGATCTCATCTGCCCCAGTTGAAAGAAAATAAATAATCAACATATAATAGGAGATAGTGAGTAATTAACATCTATTGTCAGTATTTGAATATGTCCTAAAACTAACTAATTTTATAGCTTAAAATTTAAACTAGTGTACAAAATTTAAACCGGTTGTTCAATTTGGATTCCGTGTATTCCTACATGTTTTATTTGACCAACTGGATGTATTGGTATCCCCGATTTATCATTTGGATCACTTTTTGTCATTTTTTTCTTCACAACCTAAAATAACTAAGTTTCAAGCCTAAAATTCAAATTAGCATACAAAATTCAATTTGTTTGTCCAAATTAGATTCCGTTGGTTTCTACAAGTCTTATTCGACCAACTAGACGTGCTAGTATCCCAGCTTGTCGTTTGTATCACTTTTGGTCATTTTTCCCTTCAAATCCAAAAGTACCTATATAAGTTTTAAGTTTAAAATTTAAAACGTTTGCCCGAATTGGATTATGCTTGTTCCTACAAGTCTTATTTGATCAATCAGACATGTTAATATCCCTATGCCTAAATTTCAACTAGTATACAAAATTAAAATCGTTTTTCTAAATTGGATTCTATTTGGTCCTAAAAGTCTTATACAACCAACATAAAATGTTGGTTTCACTATAAATTTCCAACATGACATCTAATTGTTAGCTCATCAAACTTTTGGTCAGTGTATTTCTTTTGAGTCTATCAGATTTTTGATGTTGTGCTAACACTATGGATTGATGAGATTAGCTGTAATTTTGTTTTTGAGTGTAGTTGGCCTGATCATAGCTAAGGTGATGAATTGAGTTAGACATAAGCTTGAACAAACAAAACCCCACTTTTGCAAGTAAGAAATAGAAACAAAATCTAAAGCTGACATATAAGGGTCTTGGCGAGAAAAATATTTATAAAAAATATTGGGTCAATGCTCAGGATAAAACTCAGGTAACTCATTGAAAAATCAGAACCCTAGAGGTGTAATTGAGAAAATTGCATTGGAACATTGATGGATTTCAATATGTCTAAATGAAATAACATCCCTACATATCATGATTCTAGAAAACTCAAGTCTCAAATTATAGAAAGCAAACAAGATACTATCAATGTGTTCTCTAATGATATCCTTAAATGAAGAGAAGTAAACACTTCAAGAAAAACAGTTTTGTGAGGGAAAGAATCCTTTCCCCTACCGTTTCCCCTACCCTTTCCCCTACCCTTTCCCCTACCCTTTCCCCTACCCTTTCCTGTATTGATATTGGCTAGGGAAACGTGAAGGAATTACTAGAAAATAGTTACCTCATCAAATCTTGCTTGCTAAATGGCAAGAGAGAGGAGAAAGCTTCATTATTCCCTCGTGATAACTAGCCGAGGGATGAATCTCCTTAGCCATGCCCTCGTCACAAGGAGGTTTTATTTTTCTTTTCTTTTCTCCTTCGCCAAATGGCGAGGACCTTTTCTCAACCCCAATTCCTCGTCATTTCTCCATAAAATCACTCACCAAACTAGAGTGAACATTAAATCTTTCTAATCTTATTTGAATTAAACTAAAAGTGTATTTATTCTAATGAATCTTTTATTTAATGCATAGGAGGAACAATATGGAAAGCCTGAAAAATGGTCAGTATGCTGACTCTAGGGCTAAAAGGAAAGCGGTAAGTTAAAAATTTATTCTAATTTTTATGCTATTGTTAAACTTGCATGTTTATTCTTGTTTTGAATAACTGAATTTATTTTTGTTTTAAGAGAATTACCCCCGAGCATATGAGGAGGTACATGACATAGATCCAATTAGCCAACCAACGAAAGATGATAATTTGTGGCAGAATATTGTTAAGAAAGATGAGAAGAAAAATTATAGCCAAGTATATGGGAAGGATAAGTATGCAAAAGTACAAATAAAAAGTGGAAAGTCATCTAGCTGTCAGCCACCCCTACAACCATCTTCTAGTCGTTTCTTTCCTTCAGTATTAGTCCATCCGCAATGGACTGAAAGAGATCGCGAAATAATGCTAGAGTTCGTTGCTTATTTTACAGCGACAACATTTCAATCATCTCATTCTCATGTAAGTATATTAAATAATTATACTACATTAGAGTTTGTTTGCAGCAAATGCTAATAATGGAATAACAACGTAAAAACTAAATAAATGAAGTAATTTTATACCATAACATGTACTAGGAACAGTTTAAAGGTAATTATTGTTTCTTTACGCGCAAGAAAGTAATAGAGATCGTGAAGGGCAAGAGATGTTTTAGGTTATATGTTTGTTATGGAGTTGGTTCTATTGGTAGTGACTATCTGTATTCTGTAATTTCAGTTTATTTAGTTTTTGATTATTTTATCCGTCGTCTCCTATTCTGTTAATGCTGCTTACGTTAAAAGACGTCAAAGTAAGCACAGACATTAATGTCAGAGTTTGGTAAAAGCAATCCTCTTCAATCTTTTCTTTTTTCTTTTTTCTTTTTTACTTTATTTATTTGAATTATTATCACTCTTTTTTTTTTTTGGGTGAAAGACATGAGAAGATTAACGAAGCAATTGATGAATGCTCCATGCTCATTACTTGTTAAATTCTTGTTATGCAACTTTGAAATATCTGAAAACTTTAGAACATTAATTTTTTATTAGCCTCCTTTTGTGCACATATATATTTGTTTAAAATAACTTTTGAACTTATAATGTACATACAGTAGTGCTTAGTACCAATTATCAGTAGTGATTAGTACCAATTATCAAACACTCCATTTCATGAATCATGATCGATCTAAAACAAAATCTAATTATTTGTGGCCCCAGTTATGACTTGTCTATCTTTGACAGGATCCATGCACATGACTTGTGTAGGTCAAATTACTGAATAGTCTATAGATGCATTCTCTTCATTTTCGTAATTCACTTGGTCCAATACGTACGTGGCATGAAGATTTCTAATTGTAGTAAGAACAAATATTAGCAGGATAAGAAAAACATTCAAGTCCTTTAATTATTAGTTTAGATTGTTTTGTTTGTGAGCATTGAAGTTGAATAATATAACTTTCACTTGAAAATTGTATGTTCCGGCCTATGAGAAATTGTAGTAAGAACAAGTAGTAGCAGGATAAGATGAACAAACTAGTCCTTTAATTATTGTTTTGGATTGTTTTATTTGTAAGTATTGAAATTGAATAATGTAACTTTCTCTAGAAAATTGTAATGTCTAGCCTATGAGAACATTTACTTTATTTGAAATTTGATCATTGAATTCTTCATCTTGTACAAAAAAGTAAAATTGTTAAAAGAGGAATAATTATCTTATTTTGTTGGTTCTAGTATATTTAATTTATTGTTTGCAAATTTATTTGTAAGTAATTTTATGTTTCGATTGATTTTATAGATTTTGCCTATTTCATTTTCCGCAGCTGCCAACCCTCAGGTCTGTGATGATGCTCATGCTAATGCTGCTGATGATGATGCTTATGTTGAAGCTCAAGCAGATGACGATGCGCACCTTGATGATAGTTAATTATATCATAAGCTTTTCTATTTGGATGAAATACTTTTCATGTCAACATGCTTATTATGAATGAATGTTTTAGTATGGTTTTGGATTAATGAATGGTTTAGTTTGCTTTTGAAATTGTGATTGGTTAGTTTCTTTTTAGATTTCTGAATGTTTGTTTGCTTTTGGATTATGAATAAAGCATTTTCTAATGTTTGTTTGTTGATTTGGATCTTTGATAATTGAGATTTTTTATTGGATTTGGTACTGGGGAAGGGGGAGTTTGGATTGGGATGAACGATTATAAATTTATATACAAAAAGTGTAAAACTTTTGGTAAATTCAGATGTAAAGGAAAAAAGAAAAGAAAAGAAACTGCTGAATTTGGAATTATCTACGACGGTCCATACCCATCCTAGGAGATTATCCTCAATGGTATTAATCGTCACAAATAAGTTTGGAACCAAATATCGCAACTTATCCACGATGGTTGACCTGTCCTGGATAGGTTTAGTGCCAAACCTCGTGAACTTATCACTTATCCTAGATGAGATTACCCGTCATGGATAATGTGGTGGTCAGTCCTAGATACTTATATATGGGACAAGTAATTTAACCGTTATAGGTTCTAGTTATTAGTGATAGTTGTTACTATGATAGTCTTATTCGCAACGGGACCATTGCGAATAAATCTGTGATGGTATTTTTCATTTTTTGACATGGGTTTTATCCATCCCAGATAAATATTTTTCTTGTAGTGTTTCTTTCTCTTTATCTAAGAACATGATTCTAGGTGGAGTAGATTTCACAACAATAATGATCCATATGTTTTTTTTTTTTCATCAATCACTATATTCTGATTAGAAAGTTTTAATAAAAGTTAGTCGCAAATCCAAATTAATTACATGACATAGAGGTTTCCTTTTGAATATTTCATTGTTTATCGTTATATTTAAAATAATTATTCCCTTTTCGGTTGAAATGTGAATCAATCAATCAATATGTTGTTTCTCACTCATTTTTATTCTTATTTTATACTTTTTGATTGTGATATTGTGTCATATTTGAACCGAATACAAACAAGTAATCTTATGCTACTAAGCTTTTCGTGACACTACCTCCCACACTTTTTTCTGTAAATCCCTCTTTAGTTTTCATGACTTCATCATAAGGTGCTTTCTTGTCAACTAAAAATTTAAAAAGCTACTCAATTAGTACCATGAAAAATATAAAGAATAAGAACCTATTTGCCATTCATGTTGGTGGGAATGATTTCCTTATGTTAGATGCATATGCTTGATATATTAGACATTTTTGAGGTTTTCATGATTAGATGCATTCGGTATGAATAATCAAAGATTGTTGGAGTTTTGAGGATTCTCAAGTATAAATCACATAGTTATATAAAATATTTGCTATCCAAGATTTTATGTAAATTCTGCATATATGATATAAATTATTGATTCATTTCAAATGATAATCAAATATTAAAATTTAAATGATAAAAATATCAAACTTAACTCATAATTTCAATCATTCAAGTATTGATCTCTATTGATTTACTACATGCGTTTGCAGTTATTGTACAGTTGTATAACCTAACAAAATCTAGGTTTCGCATTTCACACTTTAAGAAATGGAGGTTTTATGCACAATGAATCCAAATTAATTACGTAGCTTTGTATTATTTTTTTTTAAAACTTCCACTATTTCCTTCTTAATGGTATTCTTGAAAATTTATGATTCAAATGAATGTTTTTAAACAATAATATGCATTGTTACATTTCTATGAATCATGAAAAAAGAACTTCATACCTTTTTCTTTGACCCATCGAAAGGTTCATATAGGATTTTGAGGCATACAGCCTTTGTTATAATCAAGTGTAAAAAGCTGTAGAGATGGAGGTGTTCATACACTTGAATTGACTTTACATCCAAGACTTGAATGTTTTTGGATTAGCTAGAAATAGTGTTTTAACTAGATTTTCTACGTTGTTGCGATGTACAAATTAAATTTTATTTCATTTTAAATTTAATATTTTAAAAATTAACTTTTTTTTTGGGGTGAGATTTATTATTAACAATAATATTAACTTATACATATTATTTTATTTTAAAAGTATTAGTTTGTAATATAAAATTAAGTTGGTGTGACATTAACATAATAATTATTGCATCAACTTATCTTGCTATGTGTTACTGTATCAACTTTTAAATAAACATTTTATTAGATATAGAGTGAGTAATTAAGAAATCTTTGTTTAGAAAAAAAATATTCTTACAACACCGTACAAAACTACAAGGATGAGAAAGATTGGAGGGAAACACAAAAATCACTTTAAGAGTTTCCAAAGTGAATAAAAGATAGAGAAAAGAGGTGCAAGAAGATAAAGGTAATTAGATTGAAAACATAAAAACTAATATTTTACATAATTAACTTAGGAGATATGTGAAAGAATTAGTGGATGATATTTAAAATAAAATAGAATTAATAGGTAATTTGTAAAGATAATATGTCAAAATATTAGATAAATTTATTTATGATGTGTTAACATTATATTCCTTAATTTTCAAGCATTAATATTTCTTTTATTTAATCATCTGCCTTAATAAATATATAGAATTATAATATATCATTGCATTTGACTAAAATCAAAAGTGGTCATTATTGTTACTAACACCGTGTCACTACTTCATGTACTATCAATATATTAAATATTAATTCTTTATATATATATATATATATATCCCGATTTATTTTATCACTAGATACTATAAAAATATTTATTGACAATTAACGAACAGAAAAAGGAGAAGAAATCTCTCCAAGAAATTCGTTTATTCATGATTATTACTCCAACAAGTACACATTACAATTAACATAAAATAGCAAAACGATACACCAAGCAAACTGTTTTTTTTTTTTCCTTCTCTTTCTGCGATGACTAATATTCAAGATGTAAACAAACGAACATAAGAGCAAATGAAGCCAAATTTGCATTTATTTATTTATTTCTTTTTCTGAAGCAATAATCTGGTGATTAAGATTAACGGCTCATAGCTCCAGCCAATGGTGGCGCTGTCGTGGCTCCACGTGTCTACCTCTCCACATTTCCTTCCCATCCTAATTTGGAAAAAGACACTCTAGCTGTTAATTAAGTAATCAAGTATTTATAATGCATTGACCAATAACTAAAAATAAATTCACTTTTTTTTTTTTGTAAGTAGATGGATTTTTGGGAGTATCTCGTGTGAGGTGAGAATAACTTTCATTTTTCTCGAATTCATAATAATAATAATAATAATAAAATAGAATTAAATGACGAATTAAATTAATGCATATGAACGATGAAAATTATTTCTTGACTTACTGATAGTCATGTCGAATCCATGGTTTCGAAGCTCACGATATTCTTGACACAGAGCACATTTGCCACAAAAACAATGAACAAGGCAATCTCCACAAGGGTCCTCGTCTAGGCCATATTGCTTCCTTAGTTTTTTACGATAAGTGCAAGTGTAACAGCATCCAAGATAAGTAAACATATCCAGTAAGTAGACTATTGTTCCCTGAGCGCAACACGCTGCATTTAATTTGCATATAAATTACTAATATACAACTAAATTTCAATAATTTATTTTCTAATTTTCTGCAAAAATAATTACAAAATATGTTCTACTTACAGGATGTTCCTCTGTCTATTATCTCGGCATTTCGTCCAAACATAACGCAGGGACACCAAATTCCCAAACAACCTATATTGTGTAGTGTCAAATAAAAGTAATAGAAAATAAAATACGATTTGAGAAATTTACATACAGGTCTCAATGTCGGAGCAACAGTCCAGGAGTCCGGTCGACCAGCCAATCTGTTGGCCACCCTTTCCGGAGCTGACTTGAAAACTGGCCATTTTCGATGGTATGAATCTGAAGAAGCAGAGAATAAAGAGAAAAGTTTTGTTGGTTTTTTGAATGGGATGCTAGCAAGTGATATTGGCATCTATAAATAACAAAAAAAGTGGCTGTGTGGACAAACTTTGGTCTATGTCTTGCATCTTTATTGATTCTATATAGGACCACAAGCCAAATCCTTCATGGAAATTGGAGTGACCAGCTATGCCATCATATTCATTGTTGCCTCTCTTTGTTTTTCTTTATGTTACATTCACACATGTCTTTCACATCATTTTCTTATAGCAGTCTCACGATAAATTGTGATAATCACAAAAATACGTGGTCATTTTTAGTTATTTGTTGGACCATGAGTTGGAACACACTACATATAATACCAATTTAGTGATCATGTAAATTTAAATTCCACATCTCCACTATGACTTCACAAGAATAACAATAGTTTTGACCTCCCCAGTCCCCAGTTCCCACTTCCCACTTCTGATCACTTGGGACACTCCCCACTTCTGATTACTTAGGGCATAAGCAAAACTCAATTGGAGAAATTATATATGTGAGAATGTATATATATGCGTGTTTTAATTTATGTATGTGTAAATTATAAACAAATAACATAGATAAGGTTAAAATGCGTAACTCCACTCGTTTGCCACGTGGTTTAACATTTTTGATAAACTCAAAATTTTAATTAGAATTAGAAATTTTTCTCACACCTTCACTTGCAATAGTCATACACCCTGCTCCTATTTATAGTATGTTAGCAATTACCAAGTTATCAAAATCTACCCTAATGGAATTATAAATCATAACTCTAATAATCTCAAATAAAACTCTTATTTTTCTTTAGAATTTAAGCCACAAACTCACGTCACTTGTTAAAAATTATACAATATTCCCCTTTCAACCTTGAATGAAATATAACCAAAAAAAAAAAAAAAAAGAGTATAATATTCATGCAAAATATCAATAGAAGAGAAGTAAAAATCAACAAGATAAAATGTGATTTGGCACCCCTTGCATATATTTGCAAATGATAAGAGAGATTTTATTATACCAAGCAAGTTTACATAAAAAGAGTAACACCTTATACATTGGTGTTCTCACACTCTCATAATATCTCTACTAGTTTATAATGGATCTCACACACTCCTAAATAATAGCTCTTGCTCATTCTCATACCACTACAAGAAAATTATTTGCGACTGCTTAATGTAGGAATCAGAGCTAAGACCAGAAGCCACCGGCCCACCACCATATGCATCTCATGATTGACTATTTTCCATCTAAAATCGAATTGGGGACGGTTTTGCCCTTCCAAACAGAAAATTATTTTTGCTCATTGATTCATTGTTTGTTTTTCTTTGTCTTCACAGATTGTTTTTCTTTCCTTTCATAGCGGTGGACTGGGATTTGGTGGATTGATCTTGCTGCTAAAAAAGATTTGTTGCGCTCCTCCAAACATGTATTCTTCCTTTCTTTTTCTTTTCTTTCTTAGATGAATTTTGTTGAAATGAAGTTGGTTTTAATGTGTTGTCAACAGCTTTCAAGAGGCTGACTTCTGAATTTTTTTGGCTAATATAGATCTGAGTGCTTTACTTTCTTCGCGTTTTTGCATAACTTCAAGTATGTTCTATGCTGATATGCACATGGTATGTGAGTTGCTAGCAAGAATTTGAACTGGTTTCAATTAGTTGTAGTTTCTTAATCTTTTTCAATTTACATCCCAGGAATTTGCAACTCATCTTTCTTTCAACTTTTCATCTTTTGCATAACTGAGTTATACATTATTAATTTTATTTGAACTTGTTTATTAAAAGGTGTCAGTTTATAATGCAAGAGCTTCCAGTAATCATGGGTTGTGTCTAGCATGTCCTTGTTTGCGTGGACTGCGGCTGTGAATTGAATTTTGGTTGCAGAAAATGCGTGATCTGTTGTAGTTGACATCCTTGGATGTGTTGTTTAGTTAGTTAGTTTGTATTCCCTCTGTCTGGGGTGTAGTCAGTCAGTAGTGTCCTATTCTTGCACCAGTGCTATCATTAGCTCTTCTAGCAAGTTAGAAATAAGAGGGTGGTACAGGTAGGATACATGTATCCGAAGAGAAATGTTTTTAGTTGGTTTAGTACGTACGTGGCACTGAAGAATTCCAATTGTAGTAAGAACAAATAGTAACACGATAAGATAAACGTACAAAGTCATTTAATTATAGGTTTAGATTGTTTTGGTTGTGAATAGTATTGAAGTTGAATAATATAACTTTCACTAGAAAATTGTATGTCCGGCCAATGAGAAATTGTAATAAGAACAATTTCTTTGATAATTGATTTGGATTTGCTACTGGGGGAGGGGGAGTTTGGATTGGGATGAATTGTTATAAATTTGTACGTATAGGTGTAAAACTTTTGGCAAATTCAGGTTTTTAAAAAAACTACTGAATTTGGAAGTATCTGTGATAGTCCATACCCATCTTATTACCTACGTATACTAACTTTCAAGAGTATTTGGGACGAGGATATCTAATTATTGGCGAGGAGGTCCCTGTCATGGATAATTGAACTTCTTCCGAGACAGGTTTACCCGTCACAAATAAGTTTGATGCCAAAATACCCGTGAACTTATCCGCGATGGCTGACCAGTCGTGAATAAGTTTGGCACCAAATCCCACGAACTTACTCAAGAAGAGGTTACTCATAATAGATATTGTGGTGGCCCGTTCTAGATACTTTATAAGCGGGACGGGTAATTTAACCATCGTAGATTATAGTTATTAGTGACTGTTGTTACTATGATGGCTTATTCATGACAGGACCCATCACAGATGTATCTGTGGTTGTATTTTTCACTTTCCGAGACAGGTTTTACCCACCCTGACTAAATATTTTTCTTGTAGTGTTTACTTCTTTTTATCTAAGAACGTGATTGTTTCATTAAAAATGCGTCCCTAATCCAAATTAATTACATGAAATTGTAAACAAGGATTTCACCCTGTATAATAAATTAATGACAAGAAATGGGTACAAAATAATATTTGTATTAATTTATATCTACACCTTTGATATTGTTATAATATAAAGAACAATTCATTTGATTCGATCTCCTTGAAAGTTTATTTGATTCAAGAGTTTGAAAGCTTGATCATGAATGAAATGATGTTGATTCTTCAAAATGACGATTTTAATGATTAATATAGTTGAGAATGTAGTGATGGATTCTCATGGGCATGTGGCTTGATCATGAGAGTATTGTGGCTGGATTTGATTGTACAAAGGATGATCTTACACTTGTTGTTCTTATGAAATCATTGATTGTTGATTTGGAATGGAATGGGGCCTTGTGGGCTTTAAGCTTGATCATGAAGTTGATTTCTTAGACGAAGGGCTCATGGAGTTTGATCAATTTGATTTTGATCATGAACAAGTCGATTTTGATAACAAACTGGATTTAAATCTCTAGGTTTTTTGGTTGTTTAGAGATCATCCTTGATGAAAGCTTGAATGTTCGGATCTTCAATGGCTGGGACATGAGTCCTGCAGAGCTCATCCATCCTTGATGAATGCTTGTATGTTATGATGCTTCTCTTTCTTTCTCTTGTTCTCGGCCCCTTCCAATAGTGGGTGAGCTCTCTATTTGTAAAATTTTGAGGAGAGCTCAATGCCACATGGCAAAATCTTAGTGGATGAGACGCATCATGCATTATTTGAGAGTATTTATTTTCTCTTTGCTATAATTGACACATGTCGAGAATTTGTTGGCCAAGGATTGTCTACATAATTGACATGTAAATTATTTTAAACATGTAACATCTTGTGATTTGTTCATTAATCGCCACATGTTATAATCTCATTGGTCATCATTATTGCATATGAGAACTTTGGTGTGATGCATGACACTTTGTAATTTATAGTTATGATGACTTGTAGGTTCCACATGGAAACTTGTTATAGGCTCACAATTATTTATTCGCAGAACTAGAGGTGTTTCCTTTGGAATATTTTTAATTGTTTATTGTTGTATTCCAATAGTATTATTCCCTTTTTCGAATGAAATGTGAAATGTGAATCAATCAATATGTTGTTTCTCACTATTTTTATTCTTATTTAATACTTTTTGATTGTGATTATATTGTGTCATATTTCAACCCAAAGTTACAAACAAGAAATCTTATGCTACTTAGCTTTTAATGACACAACCTCTCATACTTTTTTCTTTAAATCCTTTTATCATGAGGTGCTTTCTTGTCAACTGAAAACTTAAAAAGCTACCAAATGATAAGAACGTATTAGCCATTAATTCATGTTGGTAGGGGGTGATTTCCTTATGTTAGATGCATATGCATGATATATTAGACTTTTTTGAGCTTTTCAAGATTAGATGCATTTGGTATGAATAATCAAAGATTGTTGGAGTTTTCAAGATTCTCAAGTATATATCACATAGTTATATAAAATATTTGCTATTCAAATTTTTTTATAAATTCCGCATATATGATATAAATTATCTTTTCATTTCAAATGGTAATCAACTATTAAAATTTAAATAATAAACATATCAAACTTATGATAGCATAATCTCATCAATTCATAATAATATCCTATAAACTAAATACGTACCTTCAGTCATCATTGTCCAAGCACTATAATCACATTTGCTGAAAATTAGAACTAGAAATTAAAACAAACCAAACATAACACTCGCAGAGGTCTTCTAGCCTATATCTGAGGAATATTGGATGTTTTGTATTTGATGGTAACATAGGTTTTTATAGACTAGGCCAGGAACCCCTGTACAGTCCCACTTAAGTTGTTCCTTCCATCAAGGAATCAGTTACCTTAGTAGGATAAATCTTTATCCTCATCTAGAGAGATATATATATTGGTTATTATCCACTATTATCTTTAACTGTATTTATCACTTTACAATTATCTTTAACTAAAGATAATTATTGCTTAGTTAAAACTAATTAGTTGTGGCAAGTGGGCCACACTTAATCTCCTATTAGGAGATGTGTTTATACATTCTCTCACTTGGTCCATATGACACAACTAAGAAACTGTATATATCACATCCCACACAGAGGTATGATTGGCCAGAGGAATGGATAACTAAATCTCTGTAACCCAGACTCGAAATCCAAAAGAAAAGCACACCATCATTTATGTTCAAGGACATTAAAGAAAACTTTGTAATAATATGAATAATGTATATACATTTATTAGCTGAAAGGAGTAGTACTTTAAAAAATTCGACTGATATTCCCTGTAAAGTGGAACATGCCTAATAGTACATATAGCACATATAACCCTGTTTACACAATAAGGCAACAACAACTATAACATAACCACAAGGAGCTCCGCTCCATTCATACCATATAAATTAATAAACTAAACAATTACACAGATAAAAAATCTAAGACTCACACTCTAATGTGACTGCAAAGCTTCATCCTTTGGCTTTAAGTAAGTAATCTTGAATGAATATCTTCCTACAACACTATCGGCAAGCCAAGTGTTAGACGGTGAAGTTTGCTGAGATCCTGATACTAAAAAAAAAAACATAAACAAATGAGGTGTAAGTCATAAAGACTCAGGTGAGTGAAAAATAAACCTAAAGGGCACTAGCATTAATCAACACATAAATAGAATACATAGGTCAAATAATCTCATATTAGCACTATTTACAAAACAATTCAATTTCACATTTACATAGGTATAGAAAATGTAAAATCAAACCAATACAACTCACAAAAGGCAATGTGCAAACAAATCAATAAAAACATCTAAAATGGCCAATTAGAGTAACTCAGCACCCGCACACTTTGTACACATCCTCCTCGGGGGTTTTTGTCCCCGCACACCAAGAATATATATAAGCTTCTCACACAACCTTCCTGGGGTTGAGTGGCTTTAATATTTTTATTTGAATATCAATTAATCAAATCAAGTTATCCTAGGTGAACCTAGATTTTACTTTTCACATAACCTCCCCGGGGTTGATTGACTCTAATATTTTTATTTGAATATCAATTAATCAAATCAAGTTATCCTAGGTGAACCTGGATTTTATGTTATATAAAAACATAATTTCATTGGTCCTTATCAAACACAAACAAAGTTTCACATCTATACACAATACAACAAATACTAGACTGTCAATAGCATAGCACTTTACCAATTAATTCAATTAAATAGTTAAACACTCACATTTAATAACTATATCTACATATACATATATATACACATAAACAAATATTCACAACACACTAGCAACCAAAGGATATTATTTTCTACTCACTAGGTTTATGGATTTTACTCGTCATTCCTTCTTGGATTCAAAGGTGTTGATGGGTCAACAACACGTTTTGGAGCTAAAAATCATAATTTCAAGTATTACTTAGTTTATAAATTACATGGTTAATCCTCCAATTCCTCAAACCTACACACACACACACACACACACATATATAAGTTTCATGCATTCCTTTAAAGTTAATCCCTCTTAGACATTTTAACAAACACTTTCAGGGCATGATTTATTCTCATTGATGTATATGTATTTATATATATATATATACACATACACCAGGAAACCAATACAGTTCCATCAATTTCTATATTAATTATATTATGAACATTAAATTCAAGTTGAACTAATTACTTAAACTTCATAAAAAGATTGAATTATACAATTCTAACATCAACATATCCAATTTCCAAGACTTCCTCTTCTAATAATCATTTAACCACCATGTATGTTCTTTATTCCTAGACTTTTATTCACAGCTACTTCAAACCCTACAACTAATTCTCAACAAACAAGGAGGAAAAAGGGATGAATTACATGAAAACAAAGCAATTACTTAAAGTTTGGGTAGCTAAAATTGCCCACCCCCACGACTAGTTAAGTAGCTAGCTGTTGCACTTCTTGGCTATCCTTATGGTTGAGACAAAGGGTGCAGAGCAAGGAGGAAATTTGGCTGCTATGGATGGAATATAGGCTGCAAAGCAAGGATGAAGGGGTGGCTACTGCAAAACTAAAATAGGGCAGCTACAAAGCATTAACTAGAGTTGCTACATAGTTTCTCCAAGCTCACATACACACACACTAGTATAAGCAAGGAGGAAAGCTGGACCTCTCGGCTAGCAAAGAAATTAAAAAGGTAGAAGAGGGGAAGGCAGGTTCATTGCCAAAATAGGGGCTGAAATCAAAAGGTTTATGGAGACCAAGAAAATGGAAAAAAAGGAAGAGGAGTTGGGTTATTATGGAAATAGTTAATTTTGGTTGCAAAGCAGAACTCACGCGGTAGAATAAGGAAAAACGAAACAAAGAAAGAAGCAAATCAAAGGCAGTGCAAGCAAAGGATATAAAGGGCCAAGACAAGAGAAAAGAGAAAGATAAGATAAGAAAGAAAAAGAAAAAGTAAAAGAAATAAAGTGAAGTCAAAGTCAAGGGTGTAAATTTGTGTTATATAAACTTTGTATGTAATTATGTGTATTTTTATAAAATTTGTTTGTTTCATTTATATACTTATGTATTTATGAAACCAAAGTTACATAACATGTTTCTAAATTAAGGTTACGATATCAGGTTATAATAGTATAGGTGATAAAGAAAATTTTATTTGGTCATGTAGAATTTTCTAGACTTGGATAACTCACACTCAAATTTAAGAGTTTCGATACATGAATCATAGCAGTCATATCTAGTAAATTTGAATAGTTCCTTCCATGTATGTCGTGCTTAATTCTCTTCAACATAGCACTTTATGAGTAAAATCTTTACAAATGAGCTCTTCAGGGTCTTACTTTATTTTTGACACATTCTTTATGTCTACAATAACTATAACATCAAACTTTATTCTAAGAATACCATATGAGATCCCTTTCAAAGAAGCAAGATCAATCATTAATTAAACTAATAAAACATGTATGAACCTCATGAATATATAGGTGTCGTCAATTCTTTAGTCATAGGATCTACAATTATTAGTTCAATATGGATATTCTAGATATCCACTTTATGCTTCTTTATATGATCTCTAACAACAAAAACTTTATATCGATGTGCTTGTCATCATATCAAGTTTATTATTCTTAGAGAATGTCATATTGCAACTTAGTTGTCATAATTAATCTTTGTTTGCCTCACTTTCGAGTTGACAACCCTCAGCTCAATATTACAATTCCTCAAACAGAGACCTGTAACTTGGCTTAATAGCATGTAATGAATTATATTTTAATGGTAGATTATTATTTTCTTATCACTTCTCCAAGATACAAATCTTCCATCAAAGGAATATGTATTATGAAGTTTCTTAAATCTACACATCCATTATAATTCAAACATGAATATCTAGAGTATCTATGTGAGTCTATATTCCTTGGTTTCTTGCAGATAATACTTAACTTTCATAGTGGCTTTCCACTAATCAAGGCCATGACTATTTTATTATCTGCTAAGTACCCTATTGTAAAAATCCTATATATCAGGTTTTGTACAGACCTATGCATACTTATATAAGGAAGCCAACTGTAATTGCATAGGAAATTTATTTATGTCCTCTTTGTTAAACATAACTTTTGGGACATAAGATAAATTCTTTAAAATAAATAAATTTCAATGTTGCTTTCTAAGATAAATCAAATAACCTTATAAATTTATCTATGTAAATCTCTATGCATATAACATAAAAGATTTCACCCAGATCATTCATTTCAAAAGTTTGAGAAAGAAAAACCTTTTACCTTGTATAGAAAACTTTAGTCACTACTTACAAGTAGAATATTGTCTATATATAAGACTACAAACATAACTGTACTCCCAATTACCTTAAAGTATACAATTATTAATAATATTTTCAATAACATTATACGAGATAAAAATACTAAAAAATTTGTATACCCACAAGAGGTTTCATTTATTCCATATATAGATTTCTTTAACTTACAAACTAAATGACTATCCTTGTATAACTCTTTAACCTTATTTGCACATACCTATTCTTTAATTATAAAATCTCCATTCAAAAATGTCATTCTTAAAACCATAAAGAAAGTACTGTTGTAATATGCCTTCCTTATGAGTGAATACTGTCACACCCTCATATGAAAGTATGACTGGCCGGAAGAATGGATACCCAAATCTTCATAACCCTAAATCCACAATAACCAAACACAATTGACTCTTACACAATTTATATTTAAGACTAATAAAACTTATATGAATCAAAATATAGACATAATCAGGCTATGAGACATAAATATTTACATTTCAATTCGGTAGAGATCCCCAATAAAGTGGAAGCTGCCCAACAACATATACACCAATAACCTAGTATAATTCATGATTAAACCATAATATCAAAAATACTCAAAGGAGCGCTACTCCTAACCACACCTTGAATTATCATAGTTAACTCAATATACACAACAAAGCATAGCACCTAAAATGACTGCAAGTGTCGCCCTATCAGCTCCAAGTATGTGACTTTGACATATACCTTGCCGCAATAGTATTGGTAGGTAACAAATCTTGACACAACAAACTGGGTGGGTTTTCCTGATACTAAAAAAAAACAACCACAGAAGAAGGAATGAGTCACAAAGACTTAGTGAGCAAATCACGTACCCAGAGGGTACCAGCATCACCCAACACATATATCACTAATTAATCTCATGTCTAAATTTATTTCACTTGTATGTACTTATAATTATCATACAATTCACGATTCATATATTTCACATTTTTCAATATAACAACCAATTCATACAAAACAATCAAAACATATAAGTAAACAAAAGACCAACGAGTAACCCAGCCCCGCACAACAGTATCACCCCTCTATCGGGCATTTACGAGCCCGCACAGTAATTTAATCTCCTTACATAATTCATCCCACCGAGGCTGAGCACTCAATTTAAAAAAAATATTTATCAAAATCAGAATTCTCATGATTTTAAATCAGGGTATCTTAGGTGCACCTAGATTTCATTTTCGGAAATAGAAATCATTTTAAAAAATTTCACTTTTGTTGGCCCTTATCAATCACAAGCAATGTCAAACAAGCATAATTTAAATAAATCATTGAAATACGATCTCAACTTAGATTTCCATATAACACGTCTATTCACATACACATATAATTGCATATAAGAATCTAGCAACCAAAGAGTACGTAATTCACTCACTAGGCTTATAAATGAGGTTCGTCAGTCCTTCTGGTTTGCGCAGGTGCGGGGTATTCTTAACACGATCCGAAGCTGAAAATCACCAATTCATATACTCTTTATTATGTCTATTTCATGATAAATTTTAAATTCACTATATTTATCTATATTTGTATATAAATCAATTGATATATACTTAGTTATATTTAAGTTCTTTAAGAAATTCGTTTAACCCTAACCAATCAGGTTTCCATCCACCTATATACAAATGTCCATAAACCAAATATATTCTAATAACTTTTTATATTGTGTACGTTCCATGCCTAAATTAGATTAATTGTTGCTTGAAATTATTTGGTAATCTAAATTATTCATTTAACATCTTATTTAGAAAATATTCAAATATCTTGGAACAATATTAGTTATTCTAATCTATTCAAGACATTAAATTTTCTAATTTACAATACTCATCTAACTTTTATATTCCTTCCTTCAATGTATAGCTAATAAAATTTATATATAAATTTAACATTTATACTATCTTCCCTTTTTGATTTCCTACTTTGTTTAGGATTTATTCACTAACCTACACGTCCACTCATTATCATTCAATTATTTACATAATATCCTCTAATCCTCTATTATCATTTTCCTAATTATTTCATTAGTACCATAAAATTACCCACCATAATCACATATCAACAAAGTACATGAACGATTACCTAGTGCTTGAAACCAAGGATTCCTTTGCTGCCTTAATCCTATTATATTCATTACTACCACCTCCCACCATTTTACCACATTACTTCTTCATTCCCACAATTTTCCAACAAATATTTACACAGTCCTTACTCCTACCGTTACTGCCGTCTAAAGCCTCTCCACCACTCGTCACCTTGCCACCCACGTTGCCAAGATCCACGGCTGTTGCAGGCACTTCCGGTGACCGTGAGGTGTAGCTGCTCTGCCAGCCCGTTACAGCTGCTTCGGCCTGCCTAGCTGATGCTTCCAGCCCCTGTTCAAGAAGCTGCGCCCGTGCACCGTCAAGTCAATTCCAGCAGCGCCCTCAAATTGATGGAAGCAAGACTGCCTGAATCATTTCACCTCGCCAAGTTCCCCATACCTGAGTAGAAACCAACAGCTTTCTATCCATCGGTCTTAGCCAACACCAGGCAATACATGGCCAAAACAGAGGAGGAAATATAGCTAACTTGTCCGTGATCTTAAGCTGGGCGTGAAGGAAGGAAAATTTTGTGTAAATTAAGGCTTGAGAATGACCAAAGTACTAAAATTTTCAAGAGATGAGTTACTGAATTTGCGTGACTTTACGGAGATCCATTGAGGCTGGCAGCAAGAAAAAGACCACCCTGCAGAGTCGGTGGAATAAGGATGGAGAAAGGAAGGTCGGTTGGTGGCCTAGTGATGTATAGGTATATATAAAAAAAATATCACTATTTTAATATAACTAATGGTTGGTATTTGGTTTCCCATGTTCTCCTATTTAATTATATATACATATACTAATCATAAATCTCAAATATAATGTATACACACATATATATTTACTTATTTTATTAAATTTTAAAAAAATTCTATCCATATGTATATATATATATATACGGAAAATTGAATCCTAGTAATTTAATACACTAGCTTTGTTATAATAGTTTATAATACACATTCATTAATTTCCTTTTACATAAAATAATAATAATAATAATTAAAAAATAATAATCTAAATCTAAGGTAATCAATTTGGTGGTGGACTTTAATTCACCTTTATATATATAAAAATACTATCTTAACTTAATTTGTTTCGTAAAAATTCGTATTTATGGAACTACGATAGTTTACATATAATATTCTAAAATAGACACGAACACTCCAAAATGTACATTATAGATATCGATTTATATCATATTCATTAACATTATTATTTATTTAATATGTTTATTTTATAACAAAAATTTACACTATGTTTAATACTAAACTTTACGATATTGAGTTATAAGGGTTATGACAAATACTTTCTTCATAAGTCTAGCCTTGTATCATTTTGAAATTATCAGAAGCATCTATTTGATCTTGTAGACCCATATAAAACCAAAGGTTCTGGACCCTTTCGGTAATTCAACAATTTGCTAAACTTGACCTTTTAGTTATGGATTCTATCTCTTCCTTCATGGTATCATACCATATAGTGAAACTTTCACTATGCATGGCTTGAAAAATTGAAGCATGAGTAAACTTTTAGTCCAACATCATAGCTAGACTATAATAGGTATATAACAAGTTCATTACAAAATGACTTAATTTATTAACTCTTTAGGATCTCCTTACTTCTCTCTCCCCCCCTCCCCCGATTTTAGATTCATTGGTAACTTGTTCCTCAGGTAGAGGCTGCTCATATGGAGGTTGTACTTGATTTGATTGTATTTCATAAATTCTCCAATGGAGTATTTTAAAAAACAATCTATCCTTTCCCCCCCCTCCCCTGAGATAGTTGATTTATTGGTAACTTGTTCCTCAGGTAGAGGCTACTCATATGGAGGTTGTACTTGATCTGATTGTATTTCATAAACTCTCCAATGGAGTATTTTTAAAAATAATCTATCCTTCATCATGATTTCTTTAAGTGATTTCTTTTATTTTCTCAAAATTCACTCCCACTGAGTTCAAGATCCAATAAACTTTACATGTATACTTTTGACAATTCTAATTGTGTTGGAGGGACAATAAATTCTAAATCCCTTGGATTTCACTTTTTCCTTTAATCCAATTTCTTTATGTTTAAGTTATAAAATCTCACTTTCATTGGATAATCCAAATGTGTATATGCTTCAAACTGAGTTTCCATTTATTCCATAACTCAAATGAGCTATAGGTACAACATTTGATGGAACATTATTTAAGACATGTACTATAATCTTTATTGCTTCACTCCATAATATTCTTGAAGGGATATTAGAACTATTAATCGTACAACTTGCTATATGTATGATGTATGCCTTATAAATTTCTCTTAGTATCATTAGTGACTTTATTGGTTAATTTGTTTCTCCTTTATGCAACCAACATGTATGCTAAAATTAGTAAATTCTAGAGTTTGAAAAACTCTATTTTACCAACCTTTTCATAGTTTTTTATTTTATTTTTATGGAGATGTGACTTTATCTCCTAAGCTAAGAGAAATTCTAACTGATAATATATTATTTAATTCCAAATTTTTTATGTGCAGTTACATGACCACACTAATATTTGGAATCTAAATGATATATCCATAAATGGTTAACTAACTTTTAGATTTAAAAATGGCTTCTTAATCAAAACAGAAAAAATTTAATTTTAGAAATAAGTTTGACCATCCTCAAATATATCATTTTACAATTATCTTTAACTAAAGATAATTACCCCTTAATTAAAACTAATTAGTTGTGGCAAGTGGACCATACTTAATCTCGTATTAGGAGATGTGTTTTACAACTTAACCATTAAAATTTCAATCATTCAAGTATCAATCTCCATTGATTTATTATATGTTTGCAGAAATTGTACCTTTGTATAACCTAACAAAATCTAGGTTTCACATTTCACACTCTAAGAAATGGGGGCTTTTATGCACAATGAATCCAAATTAGTTACGTCGCTTTGTATTTTTCTTTTAAACTTCCATTTATCTCCCTCTTAAGGGTAATCTTGTAAAATTATGATTCAAATGAATGTTTTTAAACAATAATATGCATTGTTACATTACTATGAAGTCATGAAAAAAGAACTTCATACTTTTTTCCTTTGACCCATCGAAAGGTGTATTGGATTTTGAGGCATACAGCCTTTGTTATAATCACGTGTAAGAAGCTGTAGAGATGGAGGTGTTCATATACTTCAATTGACTCAACATCCAAGACTTTAAATCCTTTAAGATTAGAAATAGTGTTTTATTAGATTTTATTACGCACGATGCACAAATTACTTTTATTTTATTTTTATATTACAAATTAATATTATTTTTTTGTGAGATTTATTATTAACAACATTATTAATTTATTCTATTATTTTATTTAAAAGGATTAATTTGTAAGATAAGATTAAGCTGGTGTTACATTAAAATATTAATTATTGTGTCAACTTATCTTGCTATGTGTCATTGTGTGAATATATTATTCTCCTAACAATTACTATAATTTTTAACTTTTAATAAAGATTTTATTACATGTAGAGTGACAATAAATTAATATATTTGTTTAGAAAAAATATTTTTTAAAACATCAAACAAAACTGCGATGATGAGAAAGATTGGAGGGAAACACAAAAAACTTTTTAAGTGTTTCATAAGTGAAGAAAGATAGAGAAAAGAGCTAGGAGAAAGAAGACAATAGTAATTAGATTGAATAAATAGAAACTAATACTTTACATAATTAACTTAGGAGATATGTGAGAGAATTAGTGGATGATATGACAAAATGAAAAAATTTAAAAATAATAATAATAAGAGCTGCAATGGTGACAAAGATTGGAGGGAAACACAAAAATCTTTTAAATGTTTCATAAGTGAAGAAAGATAGAGAAAAGAGGAGAATGAAGACAATAGTAATTAGATTGAATAAATAGAAACTAATACTTTACATAATTAACTTAGGAGATATGTGAGAGGATTAGTGGATGATATGACAAAATAATATAATTTTTCAAAAAATAAGAAGGATTAATAGGTGTTATAGAAAGATTATGTGTTAAAATATTAGACAGACTTATTCATGATGTACCAATACCATAATATTTTAATTTTCAAATATTAATTATATTATATCTTAAAAATTCTTTATTTGATCATATATATATATATATATATATATATATATATACATTACAATACATCATTACATTTGATAAAATCAAGAGTAGTGGTTAATGTTAATTACATATGTCACTATTTTATTTATTATCAATATATTAAATATTAATTCTTAATTTATATATCCCAATTTATTTGTCACTAGCTACTATATAAATATTTGTTGACAATTAACGAACACAAAAAAGGAGAAGAAATCTCTCCAGGAGAATCATTTATTCCTTATCAATACTCCAACAAGTACACATTACAATTATCAGAAAATAACCAAACGACACACCAAGCAAACCCTTCCTTTTATTTATTTTTTTAATTTCTTGTTCTAAAGCAATAATCTGGTGATTAAGATTAACTTCTCATGGCTGCAGCCAATGGTGGCGCTGTCATGGCTCCGCGTGTCTGCTTCTCCACATTTCCTTTCCATCCTAATTTGAAAAAACACACTCTAGCTGTTAATTAAGTAATTATGTATTCATAATCCATTGATCAATAACTAACAACAAATTCACTTTCTTTCTTTTTTTCATCTACAGAAGTAGACGGATTCTTGCAATTAGATCTTCTCTTGAGTTGAGATTATCTTTCATTTTTATCGAATTCATAATCATCAATTATACTACAAATCAAATTAAATGACAAATTGAATTAATGCGTATGATATATGAAAATTATTTTTCAACTTACTGATAGTCATGTTGAATCCACGGTTTTTAAGCTCACGATATTCTTGACACACAGCGCATTTGCCACAAAAGCAATGAACAAGGCAATCTCCACAAGGGTCCTCGTCTAGGCCATATTGTTTCCTTAGTTTTGTACGGTAAGTGCAAGTGTAACAGCATCCAAGATAAGTAAAAATATCCAGCAAGTAAACTAATGTTCCCTGTGCGCAACACGCTGCATTTAATTTTCAAATTAATTACTGATGTACAACTAAATTTCAATATTTTATTTTCTAATTTTCTACAAAAAATAATTACAAAATATGTTTTACTTACAGGATGTTCCTCTGTCTAACATCTCGGCATTCCGTCCAAATAGAACGCAGGGACACCAAAATCCGCAACAACCTATACTGTATAGTGTCAAACAAAAGTGTTAGAAAAATAAAATAGGGTTTGAGAAATTTACATACAGGTCTCAATGTCGGAGCAACAGTCCAGGAGTCCGGTCGACCAGCCACTCTGTTGGCTACCCTTTCCGGAGCTGACTTGAAAACTGGCCATTTTTCGACGGGATGAGTTCTGTTATGTGAACAGAGCTAGCTAGAGTCTGAAGAAGCAGAGAATAAAGAGAAAGCTTTAGCTAGTTTTTCGGATGGGGATGCTTGCAAGTGATAGTGGTGTCTATATATAACAAAAAAAAGTGGCTGTGGGGATAAACTTTGGTTCTACATTGGAAATGGTTTAGATGTGAAGTGTATATATTGAAAAATATCGTTCAAAATATAATGATGGAGAATTTGGAGGTTTGGGATCACTTAATTTGGAAAAATTGACTCCACTAATTTCTGTAATTGAAAATGATTCTATCGATCAAGTGATAGTGGTCTCAATATATAACCAAAAAAAGTGGCTGTGTGGACAAACTTTGATTCTACATTCTCCCTGCGTTCTTTCTATTTGTGTTGCACCTTTTTTATGTAGGACCACAAGCCAAATCAATCGTATTCCTTCTTCTATAAGTTAGAACGCACAACACACAATGCCAGCCATGTAACTGTACATTCCACATCTTCACTATGACTCACAAGAACAATAATAGTGCTGACCTCCCCAGTCCCTACTCTTCTGATAACTTGGGACAAAGACGTGGATATTTTTTACTTTGGGGCATAGGCAAAAACTCAAAAGAAGAAATTGTATATAAGGTATGTTCATATAAGCGTGTTTTGAATATTTGTAGGTACAAATTATAAACAAATATTATAGACTAGTTAAAGTGTAACTCGTTCAGTACGTGGTGGTTTGACACATTTAATAAACTCAAATTCTAATTTTAATTAATAATTCTTCTCACACAACAAATTTCATTAGAAATAACACACTCTATTTTGTGATTACTCACCTTCACTTGCAATAGTCACACACCCTGGGCCTATTTAAAATACATTGACAACACCAAGTTATCAGAATCTACGAACCCTTATGGGATTATAAATTATAACCCCAATAATCTCATATAAACTCTTTCATTTCTCTTTACAATTTAAACAGCAGACTCAAGGCACTTGTTAAAAATTATACAATAGTCCCCTTTCAACCTTGAATGAAATATAATCAAAAAAATAAGGAGTATATCAACATAAAATATCAGTAGAAGAGTAGAGAATTAAAACTAACAAGATTAAACATGATTCTGTATCCCTTGCATATGTCCACGAATGAGAAGAGAGATTTCATTATACCAAGATAGATTACATAAAAAGGGTAACACCTTACACATGTTTTTCTTACAGTCTCCTAATATCTCTACTAATTTATAATGGATCTTACACACTTCTACCCGAGAAGGGTCTCATAAATATTAGCTCATTCTCATTCTCATACCACTATAAGAAAATTCAGTAAGGGCTACTTTGGTATGCTGAAATGATTTTTACTGAATTGGAATGAGAAATGGAATAAGAATGGATATAGTGAAATGGAATGATCATTCTATTCTATTGTTTGGTAGCGTCGGTGAGAAATAATCATTTTTTCTATTTATTTACTTTCTATATAGTTTTTAGACATGAAATAATATAAAAATTATTCTAAAATAAAAAAATTTCACTTAATAGATAAAGTAATAAAAATGTAACATAATTAATGAAATATAAATTTCTTAATTTTTTTAATTAATATTTCTAAAAAATATTATATTATTTATTAATATGAATATTTTAGATTAAAATTACTTAACTAACTTATTTATTTAACATTAATTATTTATTTATAATTATATTATTTACTATGATATGAAGGATAATTTTGTTGTTTGACTAAAAATGAATTGATTTATAATTATTTTATATACAATTTTTCTATATATATTTTATATGATTTTATATTATTTGATGTAAAGGTATTTTTTTCATTTGGAAAAATTAAATATATTTGTTATTTTATTTATTTATTTGTAATATTATTATGTTATTAATATTCAACTATTTATTTAATTATTTATTTTATGTGACATAATAATTTTTTGTCATTTAATTAAACTAAACCGATTTCATAGAAGTAGGAATGAGCAATCCCACTCTCTAGGTAGGTTTGACGATTCCTACTTTTATAGAATAAAATAGCTGGAATGAAATGAGTATTTTAAGGCTAAAAACGTACTAAACAAAATAATGTTAATTCCATGGAATCATGCATGGAATGGAATAGTCATTCATATATACCAAACTAGGCCTAACAAATATTGGTCTTGCAGACCCATATACTCATTTATGGCTGCACTCAGTCATAAATGAGAATATGCAAATGTTTTAGTTGTAGACAACATTATCTGTGTCTGCAAAGTGGATAATGTCGCCAATACTTTATAAAATTAGTCTTGCGTCAAGATTGTAGATGCAGATACATAGTCACATATACTATGTGTCTGCATTGCAATAAAATATAAAATTTTAACTACGACTACAATGCATATGCAAATACTTAGATGCAATTTTGTTTTTGAACATATCACTGTCTACAAATTGCAGATGCCATACTTTTATTTGCTGTTGCAATTACTTCTCATTTTTAGTTTTATTTTTTATTTTTTATTACTTGGAAAATACAAATTTAAATACCAAACCAACCTTTCTATAAATAAATTATAAACTTACAAAAAAAAAAAAATAAATACAAACAAATGCATAATGTACATCATTTTACAATACTAAAAAAAAAAAAAAAATCTTCAAATTTCCTAAGTCCTCACCTAGGTCCTTCTCCTAGTCTTCCATTACAACCTAGTAATCAGCCTGGTCGGTGTGTAAAGTGCCTAATGAAGGACCAATACCCTGAAATAAGTCATAAATAAGAGAAATTAATTTTCCTTTCAATCGTAAACTCGTGCACAAAATTATAACATTTGATCCAATTTGATTTATGTTTAATCTGACGAGTTTTATTCGTCCCCACTGATGTGTGATTGATGATTTTTTTGTGGATTATAGAGAGATTACGTGGGTGTATATAGAGAGATCAAGGTTGAGTAGGCGCGAAGAAGAAAGAAAATCAGGCCTTTATCAGAAATAATTTTAAAGTAAATGCATTTGCCATAGCAATTGTAGCTACATTAAATGATAGACGAAGATAGTACAACTGCAAACATAGATAATTTCGCACTAAATGACGCCAAAAATGAATCAATATTTACGTCTACAATTGAGTATTAGCTACTGCATTTAAATAAATATTGGATCTACTTCTTTGAAAATGCAAACACATATACGCAGATAATAAGTATCTCTGTTTGCTTATCATCGTTTAGCAATTTTGCGGAAGCATATGCTGCATTTTCTTGTGGTATACCTTACCACTCTCACAAGTTTATATAGTTACTACATATAAAACCTAAGAAAATTGATCAATCCCAATTTAATTAATTTTACTTACTCCTCAAGATAAATCTAATTAGGAAATTAAACCCAATCAATTCAATTAGTTTTTTTTCTTTCTTTTATGAAACTAAATATATATTAATATAAAAATTAATGAACTAAGGATTTGCATCAAAATCCAACAGTAAATACCATACTCCATATAATTAAAGCATAATTGTGTTCTTATTTGATGTATTGTTCTTGATATTACAGGATTGTACTAAGATATTATTACACGTGGCATGATTAAGTTATAATGTACTAATCCAAAATGTAACTGTCACTATTAATTCCTATTAATATTATAACTAACGTTATTATTATCTATTATAATTATAACGGATGTCATTATTATTATAGTGGACGTCATAATTACTGTGATTAATACTCCGATATTAACTCCTATATAAACGAGCTTAAAACCCTGAAACTGATTAGGTTATCATCTCAAACTTTACTCTTTTATAGATTTTCAGCTTCTATACTATGATATATATTGACTTTGGTATCAGAATTTTTGCAGGTCCAAGGAACCGTCTCTTTGCAGGTTAGCCAAGTAGAGAACACCTCAGCTGGTCAAATCTAGACTTAACAGTCTTAATGTTTTGTTAGTTCAATCGCAACCAATATATTAACAAACATGACATGTGCAAAACATTAACTTAAAAAAAAAAAAAAAAAAAAAGGAGAGAAAGAAAGAAAGATCACATGACCAATAAAGATTGGAAATGAGACGTGAGAGAGTATGTAAATATGGGAGTCAAAGTGCCCAAGAGTTTTGGCTGTGATTTATATGAAAAATTAATTGAGTTTTTTTTTTTTTTTTTAATAATAAAATTACAAACTTAAAACATATAATATATACTCTTCTATTCTTTCTCTGAACATGAGAATCATTTGCTGGAGTAGCATATTTGAACATATTTGGGGCTTTGTACTGTTTTCCTTCTAAACTTTTTGTTATTTTTCTTTTATTTTGTTTTGAAAAATTATCAGGTTGTCCATTCTTGCAAAAAAATATGATTAATCTAGATTTAATTTTTTGAAGATAATTTTAATTGTGAATCTGAATTTAGGGTGACTAAATACGTACTTTTGATATTTAAGAGGATAAAAAGTGTATTTGTTCCTCAATAAGAAGAGCAAAAAAATATATTAAAATTATAGTACGTAATTAAATGGGTATGTTCATAATATATTTTTTTTAAATTAGTTATATATATATATATATATATATATATATATATATATATATTAATTAAAAGCAAGAACAATCTTATGGTATTATCTAACTTTTTAAATATGGTTTTTAATTTAAATAACATACGAAAAGGGAGGATATAGGCTTGGTTTAGTAATACTCTTTTAGAGGGTATTTATGTTTATGAAAAGCAAAAGTCAATTTTTTTAATGTTTATTAAAAAAAAAAAGTGGGATGCTTCTGTTCAAGACTTTTAAAAATAAGGGGTGCTTTTAAAAGTACTTTAAGGGGTGGCTTTAAAAGCACTTCAAGAGGTACTTTTAAAATCTAGCTTCTACTCTCAAATATTTAAAAGATTAATATTATATTAACTTTCAATAAAAATTCATATTTATCTTTTTATTAATTAATACAATAAGTTAATTATCTTTCTTTTTATTATCAATATTTATTGTAGTTAATTTAAATTTTAGGAATAGTTTTACAATGAATTTATCAAATACTAATTTATGATTTCTACTTATTAAAAACTGCTTTTGTATTATTTTACCAAATACTACTATTATAATATTTTAAAAATAGATCTAAGAGAGTCACGAGAGCATAGTACCTCTCAAAAAATCACAGTATTACCAAACCAAGTTATAGTGTCTTACTAAAATTTAATCTCTTTTTAAATTAAAATTCTATCATTTATTACAAATTACTCACTTTCTCCTATAAATAAAAAACAAAAAATTTATCATACTATTAACTTTAATTAATTAATTATTTTTAAAAAAAGATTAATTATAATATCTTTTTTATTATTTCATAAAAAAATAAAATAAAAAAACCTTAACACGTTTGCAACAAGGATGGGCGATTGGACTAGTTTTTTAAAAGCTCAGAAAAGTTCCTTCAAATGTCGATCATGATGTCAAGAAATATATAATATTATGTACATCTGTGGAGGATATTGATTGGGTCTTTTTTATAATGAATAATACTTCAACTTTGTCATGATTATTTGGACAAGCTTTTTACAACGCACTATATATGTATATTTTCAATCAAGATTTTTGAATCCCACTATGAAATCCTATGGCCCATTTTATGCATCTGAATCAAAATTTTAGTTTTTCAAAATCTGAGCCGAAAATAAAAGTTAATATTTCGTGGACGAAGTAAAAGTAAATTCTAAATAAAACTCACCTATTACCTAATATCAAATATGAGTGCACCAAATTTTTTTTAAAAAAAAAATAGTAATTGGGTTTAGTGTGTAATAGTGTTAATCTTTTGGGTGTGTAAGTGTTTGTTCTACATTGACAAAGAAAAAAGAAACTTTTAAATCATGTAATAGGGGTAGATTTGTTAAGTGAGCACAAAAAATTATTTTATTACAATATCGCTCTTTTAAAATATGAAGTTGGAGGGAGACGAGGGCAGTCAAGTAACCAATCTCCCTCCATCCGGATTGTGTATGATTATAAACTATACAATAAGAGATATATATTTTGTCTTGCATCTTATAAAATACTCATATATCGTGAAGATAAAATTTAAATACTACGATAATGTTTGGTTTCTCGTACTACAATGATATGATAGTATAAATTATTTAGTTAATTATATTATACAGTGTTTAACAATAATAAGATAATATCAAATTAATATTATAAATTCTTTTATATTATATATAACAGTATTAACTTATATATACAATAGAGAGAAGAATGACAATACAACAAGACAACAAATGTTGTCTTAAATATAATATAGATGTATACTTTCCAATCTTCTACAATGCATCAAATGAGTACTATAAGATCAATACAATAATTCTGAAGACATGATACTAGTTAATCAAATTTTTTAAAACATTTTATTTGCAAAATTTTCCTTTTATCTATTTTATTTAAAAAAAAAATCAACCATGAATAATTGAATATCTCACTATCACGCAGGACCACAAACCCGGAGGTTAATGTAAGATTCTATTCACAATATACACAAGAAAGTAATCCAAAGTGTAGGCATCGCATTCTATCTCATGGATAGAACATTTTCCTTCAACCAAGTGATTGAAATTGAATAATTTTTGCCACATAAACCACAACAACATAGTATACGAGAATATCAGAACCCAAAATAAACATAAAGCAAAGCAATAACACATATTGTATCATAATGTATAAATAATAATCAACATGTGGGATTAAAAGAAATCTCTCTCAATCACTCTTTGACGTCGAGCTATCTATTGTTTAATGATCTCAATTCGTAAATAATTCTTAAAATATTGGTCATCTGAAAAATACTAACATGACAATTTTTTAACATATGATGACTCTTATATTTTCTCTCTCCAACTTAGCAACTTTACTGGTTCAATTAACCCAAACCCTATTTGCATTATTTTTTCATCCTTTTATTACGTTAGACTTAGGAAGACCGACTTTAAACACATGCATGGGTTTCTGAGATTTCCTTCTAATTAAATAGCTCTTAGGATTGAAAAAAATAGACATGCTTCTTTTGAGGGACATTTTTACAAAAGGCTACCTTCGTATTACTTGTAGAGGAAACTGGCCGGTGTATATAATATGAAGCTAGGTTCTATACAGGACCAATAAGGATCTGGAATTAAGGTAGGATGCTTCACTTCATGCATGAACTCATGGATGGTGCATTGAAAGTTAATTAATCCATGTGAAATAATTAAGCAAATATTATCAAGAACACTAGGTAGGAGAGAAAAAAATAAATAAATAAGGAAAAAGTAAGGATAAGTTCTATTTTTCCTTTAACATTCTTAATAAGCTGACATTCCTAATACATCTTAATTGTAAGATTTCTTTCTCAATTTTAAAGTAAAACATTTTATACCAATTATCTTTTAAATTTAGATTAATTTTTTTTTACTGTTGTCATGAAAAAATTAATATAAATACAAGTTAAGTTTGAAAATAATATACTTTTAAAAACTTTTAAAAAATATTCATATTAAGGATAATTAGAATTTCTTATTAATTTGTAAAAAAAATTATTGTTCCAATAATGTTATACGATTTTTGAAAATTAGTTCACTTCACAACATTCCAAATTTAAAAAGTAAACATAAAAAATGGTAAAAATGATTTTGAAAATGCTTCAGTTTAGAGTTTAGGACTTATTTAAAAAGACATCTTAAAATTAAGACATAGAACTTATTAAGAATGTTAATTTACGTAGGACAAGAACGGGAATTAAAAAAATATTAAACTTTTATATTTTGATAATTTTCATGTAATTCTTTTAATTATGTTAGCTTTGGTTTATTTTATATTAATTTCTAGTTCCACATTGGAAGTAAACTAGTATGTAGCTAATTGTAGTGGTATAAATAATATTTTGGTTTTGAGTCCACATAGGAAGTAAAACTAGCATTTAGCTAAGGTTTTGTCTATTGGATAGTATGCCTACAAAACACGAGTCCAGTTACTATTTATTTCAAGAAAATAAATAATAACTCATTGTAAGCATATTATCATGTACTCAGTAAGAAAAGAATAGATAAATCCTTTAGCTAATTGTAATAGTAACACAAGATTAGTAACACAAGATGTGAATAATGAGTAACTTGAAACCTATATAAATATAGCATTCCTCTTGAGTTGAAAATCATTCAATTATTCAAAACTATTTCATTTTTGAGATTTCTCTCATTTTTATATTCTAGTGCACTAGTTTAGTTATTTTCTTTGTTTGCAATGATGTTTTTGGAGTTTGACGATTGACTAGAATAAGGTTGTTTGAAAAATAAAATAGTTAAACATAGCTCTTTGAAAACTAAATATCAAACTCAAATTTTAATGAATTTGTATCTTCAACACACAAATTTACTTAGCGCGGTATATGCAGAGGGAGAGAAGATATTTTTGACAAAATTCGTGGGTTGAACCATGTTATAACTTTCATAACCCGATAACATAAAAATCAAGTTTTAAACACAATAAGTAAATTTAAGTTATAGAATAAACAAATTAATTAAATAACAACATAGTTAAACATGTTTAATTTAATATCTTAGTGTAACCTTAGTGTAAATTTTTAAAAAATTTGCTTACTTGTTGTCGTAAAGTAAATAACAATGTGACCAAATAAATTCAAATAAGTGAATAATTAATGTATTGGTACAAATATATCAAGACGTATTTTCCACCACAAGCAATTTAAACAAGTAAATAATAAAATTAACATGTGTATATATACATATATAAAACTAAGAATAAATCTTCATCACAAATTTTATAACTACTGACTTTGACCATAATCTCCTTTTTCTTTTTCTTTCTTTCATTTGTTTCCTCCATTTTTATTTCCTTGACCGACTTTTCCCCTTAGCCGTAGAAGTATCTATGTAGGGTGGAATCTATCTTGGAAAGGTTGACAACAAATGGGTAAGAATTCTTAACAATTGTTAAAATTAGTTTAAGGATTAGTTGTGTTGGATTAAAGATTGTGAACAAGGGGTATAAAAAAATCATGATTATGTATTTATGGGTAGTGGAAGCTTAGAAATTTGAAGATGTTGAGTATATTTGGGTATATATATATATATATATATAAACCCATACCCATGAATGATACTAAAATATGCTTATCAGGTATTTGATAAAATGTTTAAAAGAAACTAATTGTTATAAAATGAATAGTAACTTGGTTACTTTGTAAGGGGGTGAAGGTTGATTTCTAAGTTTTAATGTTTTGTTTGTCTAATTGCTTCAATTTGATAGTATTCTTATGGGTTAATGTTGTGGTTGAAAGGTTATATGAAATTGAATTAAGAATCTTGAACAAGGAACATGAGAAGTGAAGGGTTAAAGAGTATATATATATGGAAAGTGGTTGTGTTTGTGAGGGAAGTGAGTAAAACAAGTAAGTAATGAACCTTAGGAAATTAATTGATTTGAAAACAATACTTAGAATGTAAATAAGATGAGAATTGAAATTCTTGGTTTAGTATATATATGTACACACACATAACAATGGAAGAAAATCATTTATTCAAGATGTTTAGTTGTGAGTAGAGTGTTGGAAGATGATAGTAAAAGGGTTCTCGAAGGGGTGTAGGGCCATATTTGTAGGTTAGAGAAATCTGGTGGTTCAGGTGCCTTCAGGATGAATTAAATTAACAGTTCAACAGAGAAATGTAGTTTAGGGTCTTGAAAGGTTGTCTGCAAAATTTAGTAACCTGGTTCCAATAAAATTTTTTGTTAGAGCTTCTGGACTGAGACTAGGTCCATGTAGAATTTTTAGTGAGCTTCAGTCAGTCCGGGAGACATCGTTAGAGTTTGTAGTTAGAATTAACTTAGGATATCTGAATAAAGTTGTTCCTAACGTACTAAAGAGTAAATATGAGGTGGTTCGTCCAAATTCTATGTTTTGCGTATTTTGGAGGTATTAGAAATCATAGTTATGATTTTTAGGTTCTGATTATACCTGTTTTGAAAAAAATTGATGTTAGGGGGTCTTAAAGGTTAAATAAGAATAGATTGTTGAATATGAAATGTTCCTAATGTCTTTAAAAACTAGAATGTAAATTTTCGTAATTTATTTCCTAATTATGAGAATTCTAGAAGCATTGAAATTATAGGTTGGCAACTAGAAATTTGGGCAGTGCCCTATTTTTATTCATGTGAAGAATTAAATAAGTTCAAGGTTGATTTTAAAAGAATTTTATAAATTTAGACTTGGTTTTATTAAATTTGATTAAGTATGTAAGTAAAAATAAATATATATCCAAGAGGGGTTATCAAAATGCCAAAAAGAAGTAAATTCTAAATAATTAACTGTACTAATATACACATTTAAATAATACATATAATACCTATCTAGAAAGATATACTTTCTATTAATAAATCCAATAAATGGAATTGGATTTCCTTTTTCCTAGGAAAAGTTATGTTTAATTAACTAAGATAAGGTCAAAACTATCAAAATCCTGCATTTTTCAGAATTTGATGTAACTTCAAAGAATAAACTTTTGATATATAAATCTAAAGATTAAAAATGATATACTATTATAAAGCTACATGTGTCTAGTATTAAATAAATTTTACAAAACTAGATTTGGAATTTTCCAAAGGAAGATATAACTATTAAAGTGAACACTGGTCCAGACTCTAAGTTTGGATAGTTTTGACATTTCTAACTCACTAGTGTTTTCTATCTTTTCTAATAGTTTCTTTCTACCTCATGCATTGTCAAGACATATAAAATGTCTCTTTATTATCAACCTTACCACATAAAGTACAATTCATACTACTTGACATGTAATGGCTTAATAGAAAATTTTCATAAAGAAACCTATATAAGTTTATATATAAGCTTAGTAATTAAATAATTATAAAAATAAATTTTATGAACTAAGTATTATTTGGAAATATAAATTTCAGTTCTGGATCCCAACGTGGATCTGATGAGACTTGTGAAAGAAAGTGTAAATGATGAATAAGATTTATAAACTAGAGAGTAGTTAATTATTACCCTTTGGCTGCTAGATTAGTGTATTTGATTTTTTTAATATATGTATTTATATATATGTTATATAGAGGTGAATAAGAAGTGTATTACTATGATTGAGTTATATGAATTATGTTGGATGTTTGAAATTATTTGTGGTTGATAGGGACCAACAAAGTGAATTGTTTTTCAAAATGACTTATTTCCAAAAAAGAAATCTAGGTGCACCTAGGACATTTTAAGATTTTTGGATTCTGATAAATGTTTTAAAAGAATTGAGTGCTCAGCCTTGGTAGGTGGGTTTGAAAAAAGGATTCAGTGATTCTAATTTCAGTGATTCTGTTTCTAATTCTATTTGGTGTGCGAGCACAAAATTGTCCCGTAAAAGGTAATGTGCGAGGCTGAGTTACTTAATTGGCCTTTGTTTGTTTTGACTGCTTTGTTTGAGATTATGAACTTCAAATATTTGAATTAAGTCATATATGTGATAAAACATGTGAATCATGGCTTTATGAGAATTACACATGCATGCTTATGCTATTGAATTAAAATGTGAAAATAGTTACTTGAGATTAAAAGATGATATATGTTTTTTAAGTGATGCTAGTACCTTTTAGTTACAATTTTTCACTCATGGAATCCGTAGAACTCACCTCTCTCTTGTGGATTTTTTTTAGTAATAGGAATTCAGTATATGGCATGGCCGAGCTCGTGACCTGCTGACAAAGTACGACAAGGTATTTTCCAGGATCTCAGACTTGAAGTTAAAGATGAAAGTTTGCAGCCACACTAGAACTGTGGGGTGTCAAATTTTGTATAATGTAATAGTTTAATTATTTGTCTTGTTTATGATGTAGACAGAGCAGAACTCCTTGTTATCTTTGTGATGTTGTTGTGTGAAATCAGAAACATATGTGTTTGTATTTTGGAACATGTTCAATATTACAGGGAATCTCTACCAAGATTTTCTGTAAATTGTTAATTGTTTTAGTAAACAAACTTTTATAGTGAACTTCTATTTTATAAAAGTTACTTTTATTCTTTAGTTAGGACAAGGGTCGTGTTTCTTACTTTGTTTTGACGTTAGGGTTACAGAAGTTTGGTTATCCAATCCTCCGGCCAGTCATGCCTCCATGAAGGGTATGACAAATCCACAAATTGAAAACTCGTGGGTTGAACTCACAAAAACAGAATTTGAGGGTTGAACCCACAAATTTAAAATTTGTGAGTTCTAAACACATATTTCAATTTGTGGGTTGAAAACACAAATTCAAACTGTTGGGTTGAACCCACAAATTCAACCATTTCTTTTTTCTTCCTTCACTATCAATTTGTGTGGCTTCCTAATATTTAACTTAGTTAAAATGTAATGATAATTCTTGAATTGTAAAATTTGAGTGAAATCGAAATAGAAATAACCTAAAAATTCAAATTTAGTGTTTCTTAAACATCATATACATGGTAAATGTCATTCAAAACTGAGTAATCTGTTGCATAAAAACTTAAATATTACAACTTACAATCCTATATAAATAGAGGTTCTAATGAATTTATAACTTAAAAGTATTAAAGCTCATAACTAAATAGCCAACCAATATATAATGACTCTCATAAGAGCCAGAATGAAATAGAATCACAAAATAATAATTACACAAAAAACTCAAAACTTAATTATTAACATAAACTAATCCAGCATCTTTCTAAATACATTAAAAATAAAATAAGACAACACCACAATGAACCAAAATCTAGCATTTCTTATATCTTTAAGCCCTATGGTTTCATGATCCTTTTGATGTCTATGCCTACCAAAATATGAAAAGGTTTCAATGAAAGAATAATGATTAAGATAGTGAATGGAGTAAAAGACAAGAATGAGATTCTCAATAGAAATATCTTTATTATTTTAGTTTCACCATCCTCATCCTCTCCCACTAGTTGAAAGTAATGCATGATTCCCCCGTAACATGTCAGAGTAACTCATTTGTCTTGGCATTAAAGCTTTGTATTGAGCATTATATCATTTACTATGATGAAAATTTTATATTATAATAACCTTGGTCACGTGAAGCAACATGTAATTTTTTTAAATAAACAATACATATTATTGATATTAAAATTTGTTATTAAAAACTTTTCACATAACAGCAATAATGAAAAAAAAAATATCGTTGTTCAACAACATGCCGACAAAGACGATGGGTGATAATTATGACAACATCATCATTATTATCACTCTCAGGATAGTTAAACAAGTCATCATCACTCTTATATTGCACATTAATTTCAATTTCCATCATGGTCGGAGTTCTTAGCTTTTCTTCGAGAGTAGTCGTCTCATGCCAAGCATGGTACTTATCCAGTTTTTAATTCATCTGGTTAATTTTGTGCTTCAGTCTTTTAATAACCTCATCTATTTCACCCTATGTTGAACGAGGCAAAGTTATGAAATTGCTTTTGGTATTTACAACTTGTGTAATCTAAAATACAATTTCATCTCGCACCTTATCTCCCACTATCTAATGTACACAGGTTCATTTGCCAAAACGACCTAATTTTCTTACAGAGCATTAGTAACAGGTCCAACCATTATATGATCAGCAATACTTTGACTATTCATAGAATAGATAGGGATGCATTCAAATTCTCGTTGTAGACCATACTATGTGACCTCATTCAAATCAATATACTTATCAACACAATGAGTCATTGTCGATGACTCACATCTAGATGTAGTTGAAGACCTATGACCACCATAACATCCATGACAACCATAATTTTCACAAGATTGTCTCAGCATTTTATTGAGTTATTGGAAATGAATTTTTAACAAATGGTTGTTTAATGTTTTTAACTTTTATGACTTCCAAACCCTTTATGTAAGAAAATATTTTTTGTAATCATGAGCATCAAGTAATTCCAGCATGTCCTTTAAAGTTGTAATAAGTAGCTATAGTAGAGTAAAAGAACTTCAACTTTCTTAGATAGACTATTTTTTTTCTTTTTACTTTTTTAAATTAAAATTATTTACTTCAAGTGCTAAACAAAAATTGATAAAATATGGACCCTACAATATTACGTGATTGATGAGTAGGATATAATCATGGATCCTAACTAACACTATCTACTGGCTACTAAGAAATTGTGATGCTTGACTCTTAAAGTACACATGAGGCAGCCAATGAGGACTAGGAATCTAATTATGAGTATCATTTTTACCTTTGAAATGTGTAGAAAAAACCAAAACTTCGGTGAATATCTGAACACTACATGAATATAAAGATGCCTAATATCACATTAGCCCATCTTTAACCTCTGCAAAGAATAATTGATTTTGAATTTCAGCAACATAATTTGGTTTGTACTACTACAACAGGAAAAAAGAAAAAGAATGGAAAATGAGGAAGCATGCACAAATTTATATGTTCAATAAAAAAATAGAATCACATGTGAAGATCTTTAACATAATTTGGTTTGTACTACTAAAATAGGAAAAAAGATTTTTGTCTCAATTTGAGATTTGTGAGCTGGAAAGCCTTAAAAGTAAGGGTAAGCATAAAAACTAGATACCTAAATAATTGGCCCAAACCCAACTACTTTCACCCGAGATAGACCCTGCTCGAAATTCCCTCTCAGTAATTCGTTGAAAATAATACAAACTTGCAGGTCATTTATTTTTCGGGGCTTCAAAGTTTTAAGAAGCAGATAACTGGCCTGACCACATTATTAACAAATTTGTATATATTTGGTGATGTGGTACAATATAAGTGGGGTGTCCCATATTATTGATGGACCATACCACACCAAAACATATCTCATTCTTAGTTCATCCTTCTTCAATTCGTTCTCTTTTTATCCATCACCATCAGAGACTCTTCCTCCTCATCAAACTATTTATGTCTGGACAAAAATAAAGGAACTGGCCATCTGAAGCTTTAGCCTCTAGAAATCTTACTGCATTCAGATAAAAGGTCAAAGAAGATGATTGATTGAAGCCCCACTTTCTCGTATCTTAGATCTAATCATATTTCTCTACTTCTCAAAGTAGATCTATTATTCTCTGATTTTCTCCTTCTCTATCTTTGAAGCCAAATCGGTTATGCAAAAGTCAAATTGAAGAAAGGTAAGATCGAATAACAACAATTCTACGATTTTTGATCTATGATTCAAGTATCTCATGTATCTAATTTTATGTTTTCAAGAAAAACTGCAGTTTGTGAAAAATTGTTGAGGTGGTCATAATTATTTTCTAAGATATTGCCTTTTTGTCTATTCTTTGTTTGAAATTTTGAGATTTGGTTATGGAATTACATGTGACTGTTGTTTTGTTTATCTGAATTTTTGACTATTTGTTGAGTTGAATGAACAACTGAAACCGATCAATAACCGAACAAATTTTGCTCGAGCGATAAATTTGAAAAATTAAAAAATTCAGTTACTCACTTGATTGGAACTTTTGAGCAACCGACTTGGTCGGGGTCGGTCTGTCAAAGTCCAATAATCGACCGACCCAACCAAAAACTCAACTCAACTTAAAAGAAGGCAAAGCAAAGAAACTTTATTCTCAAACGGGTAATTTATGACCCAACAATGATTTCTTTCAACACTATAAACTAAATACACTACTATATGGGATGGAAAACTAGATTAGCATTAAACTAAGCAAAGTCCTAAGTCACACAATACTAAATTTTACTAAATGAATCTCATTATCCAAAGTGAAAGGTCAAGCAGCATGGCCTAAATACACTGCAACTCTGCAAGCTAGTTATCAATCTTGCATTTTAGTAAAGAAAAAGGCCCTCTTCTAATTTGTGAGGTAGAGAGATATTCATTCCTAATTAGCCCATCAAATCCTAATTCAAATTTGAATATGAACTCCTATTTTATTTCTTTCTCCCTCTAAAACACAATCCTATATGAATCCATCAATCCCCATTTTCATCTTCAGGCTTGAATTCATCAACTCAAAACCCTTAGAAGAAAAACATAACAAAGGGCAAACATTAAAAAAAAATTGAATTCCAAAGCCTCTTCACTCCTCTATTTTGCTCTCTTGCTTCTTTTCTCTTCATCTACAAATGCCTTTAACATTACAAAAATTCTTAGCCAATACTCAAATTTCAACAACTTTAACGACCTTCTACCCTAAACCTTCTCTATGGAGAAATCAATAGCCACCAAACAATCATTGTCCTCGTCATTGAATGATGGAAGTTCCTCAAACTAAACAAAATATATATTATAACTCAATTTAACAATTGAAAATAATATTACAACTCCATCAATGATGAAATTTGAATATGGGACTAAAAGGTCCCAAATTATATTCCTTAATTAATTTAACTAATAACTCATTGGCTCATTTTTTGTAAATTTCAAAATTAACCTCTAAAAAACCATACTTCAAAATATTAAGATAAATTATTCTTTTGATTCATATAGTTTGACTCAAAATTCATTTTAATCCATATCCTTTAATTTGTTGCAATTAGGGTCCTTTTTCATTATCAAATTACTTCAATTGGGTCCTTACATATCACCTTCCATCTAAATTAACTTAACGAAAGGTAACAATCCATGATATGGCCAATCCACATGAATTAATGGACAACACTTTATTTGGTTGTATCCTTCAATTCGTATTCAAAATATATGAACACTACTCTTTGTTACCTTCTAGTGGAGGAGGAGATTTTTAAAGCAATAATTAGCTTTGATCCAAACAATGCACCAGGCCAATACATTTTTGCAAGCCATTTCTTCAGAAGTAGTTGGAGCACATTTAAGGAGATGTAATTGAAGTAGTGTTAGACTTTTCCAAAGGTACTTATCTTCTCATTTGTCTCACAACTACAAACTTGATACTCAATCCGAAAATTGATAACTCATAATCTTTCTCTAATACATGCCCTATTAGTTCATGCACTTTCACGTATAAGATCATCTCTTAGGTGCCAGCATATAGATTAGCAAGGTTGCTTCCTCTTCTCATTTCAGGTGAACAAATACGTATTGATCAAGGTAGAGGTGTAGACACCAAAATTTTACAAATTTATGAATTGAGTAATTTTAGCTAATTAATACTACAATATAACATTTTATATTAATTAGTCAATTACAATTAGTCATTTAAATGGTGATTGGACTCAATATTACAACTTGCCTAAATCAAATGTTGATTAGTCAATTACTTGTATAATTCAGCGTTGATTGGAGACAAAGTACATGAGTAATTGGACATTAATTGAAGCTAAATTGTAGTTAAGTGGATAATTAAATGTTGATTGGATCAAATTAAATCCAATCACCTTTTAATATTCTCAAATTAAATTCAATCATGTCCCAATCATCCTTAAATCAATGTCAATAATCTTTAATCAATTATATTCATTAATCAATGAATCAATTCAATTACCTCAGTCATCTTTAATCAACCAATATTTGTCTACCACCACTTCTCCTATAAAAGGCCTCACTTTGGCTTTGGAAAAGAGGCAGAAAACTTAAGGAGTAAAAGCTCTTGAAACTCCCTTGCTTTTCTCTCTCGAACAATAGAGATTCAATCAGGCCATAAATCCTTGCAATTAAACCCAATGCCTGCATAGATCATAAGACCTTTCTCAACTATCATCCACAATGCCGTTTTGAAATAGGTTCATCAATTCATCCAAGATCAAGCTACACAACTCTCGGATCAAGCAAAATTTTCAAAAATATCGAATCATAGAAATACATTCTTTTCTTATAAAGAATATTAACACATAGGTTGTATCATCTTTTTAAAAATTTAATATAATTTTTAATTTTGTACATGCTTTCTTGTCTGTTACATTCAGACATGAATTTGTTGTTCACAAATTTTTGGCACACTCGGTGGGATAACTCGGCCTCTTATCTCTTTCTCCTTCAAAAGCCTTTACATCAACACTATTGGATCTCATGTCTGCCATGAAGCCAAAAAAGATATTGGTGTCTTTGCTAAAATTGTCACCTCCTTTGCCATTAATGATGCTTCCACCAATAAGATTGCATGCAATGGACGGATCACACAAAAGAGATCAAAATCTATCAATTAAAAACTATTTTGAGTGGTGAAACCAAGGTCCAATCTTTGGTCATTAAGGACCTCATCAACAAAGAAAAAGTAAACAATTTCACCTATGATGAAGATTTATCTTTTTTGGAGCATTATAAATTTGAGGGCAACAATCCATGCAATAAAGCGGATTCTCATGATTCTACCATTTTTACCATCTCTGAAATGTTGGCCACAAGTTTGAATGGCAAGTTTATGTTCTTCCTTATTGATGTCACGCCCGTTATGGTGGTTAAAGCTTCAATGGTATAAGGTAATGTACTAGGAATGGAGAAGAAGATCTTGCTCCTCAACAAAGCCATTGAAGACATATATCTCGAGATAGCTAACCTCACGAAAAAGTTGGAGATGCAACATAGTGCTGAGCCAAGTCAACAACCACCTTGCATTCCTAGTTCAACTTCAAATATCATCATCATGGACAAAGGTAAAGAGAAAGAAAAACTTGAAGCTTTTCAACAACTTTCCGCCTCCATTTCGACGCTCTCGATACAACAGTTGTAAGATATGATCACTAATATCATCTAAGTACAATATAGAGGATGTTCACAAAATTAACTTTGTACTCAAAGCCACACATGAAGTTGATTGACAACATGAAATTGCCTCTAGGATATCAACCTCCAAAATTCAACCAATTCGATAAAAAGGGCAATCCTAAACAACACATTGCACATTTTGTTGAAACTTGCAAAAATGTTGGGACTTGGGGAGATTTACCCATCAAACAATTTGTTCAATCTCTTAACAAAATTGAATTTGAATGGTTCACCAAATTGGAAGTTGAGTCGATCGACAAGTAGGACCATCTCAAAAAATATTTTCTAAACCGGTTCTACAGTACTCGACATATGGTCACCATAATGGAGTTCAACAACACCAAAAAAAGGAAAGATGAGCCCGTCATTGACTACATTAACCGGTAGAGAGCACTAAGCTTAGATTGCAAAGAGTGAGTATCATAAATCTCAGGGGTTGAAATGTGCACTCATGGCACGCATTGGAAGCTTCTATACATCCTTTAAGGAATCAAGCCTAGAATAATTGAAGAGCTTGCAATTCAAGCACATGACTTGGAGCTAAGCATAGCGAGCATGGAAATTACAATCCTTTCTTACCCGATCAGTGAAACAAGTGGAAGATTGTAGGAAAAACATATGTAAACAAAGGGGAGAAACGAAACAAGCTTCTCATAACTTGAAAAATCAAAGAAAATCAATACTCCTTGATACAAGTTTTAACTGACAATGGTTCTAAAAAAAAGGAGCACCAAAAAAGAATCACCAATAGTCCTTGATACGAGTTTAAACTGTCAATGATTCTAAAAAAAAAGGAATGCAATACTCTTTGATATAAGTTTAAACTGTTGATGGTTCCCTAAAAGGAATTGTTGATACTCCTTGATACAAGTTTAAACTATCAATGGTTCCAAAAAAAATGGAAACACAATACTTCTTTGATACAAGTTTAAAATGTCAATGGTTCCTAAAAAAAATAAAAATAACAATACCCTTTGATACGAGTTTAAAATGCTAATGGTTCCAAAAAAAAAGAAACACCAATACTTTTTAATACGAGTCTAAACTATCAATTGTTTCAAAAAAAAAAAAAACACTAAAACTTCTTGATGTGAGTATAAATTATCAATAGTTCTAAAAATGAAACACTGACACACCTTGATATGAGTCTAAAACGTCAAAGGTTCTAAAAACGAACATCAACACTCTTTGATACAAATTTAAGCTATCAATAGTTTGAAAAAAAGAACATCCATGACACGGATTTTACCTAAGCAAAGGCATATATCGTCCTCAAGTAATAGAGAGTAAGTAGAGTATCATTCCTACGATGAATTGTCACTAATATCTAGCTAAGTATTAAATTTAACACAATCCTAATTTTATTCAAACAAACGAATTATGATAGAAAAATCTAATTTAAACTAAATCTAACTAATGGCAAATTAAACTAGAGATTTCAATGGATAAAAACCTAGAATTACAATTTCCCTCAACATTTCACTTGACTTACTATTATTTTATTATGCTTAGTTATAGTATAGAATTATTAATCTAGGGTTCTAATTCAATTACAAGCATATTCCTATGTCTTATAAATATATATCTCAATTAACCAATTCACTATGTTCCTATGAAAATTCAATTAAGCAACACTAATTAAGATTAGACTTCAATTGGCTACACAAGACATATAGGTATATTCTTATCCTACATACGAATTAAATTCAACCAATCATTTGAATGAATCCAAACAAGTGTTATATCCTAAACCTAAACTCCCTTTTCCAAGTTTGTTAAGGTTTATCACATCAATCTAATTAGTAGCTAATCAAGTAGAAGAAAAAGCATAGAATGAAATAAACAATCCGTATACTAAACCATAAACAATCAATAAATAACAAAAACTATCAAGCTATATGTTGAATTCAATTGTAATTCTAGAGAATAAATTAGTTCATGCTATGTAGTGTAAACATAAACTCATATAATATAGACATCAAAAGAATACAAGTAAAGAAGGAGTGGAATAACAGAAAGTCAATAGGTTGTCAGTCTTCAATCTTCACCATCCAAGCTCCTCTGCCTTCTTACTCTCTTGATGGCTCCCTTTTCTCTAGAAAATCTAAGCTTAATTGTGTTTCCAATTGTGTTTTTTCGTCCTCAAGGTAGTCCCCCTTTTATAGGCTAAAAACCCCTTAATTTCACTTCAATTCGGACTAGGAATCACTATGAGGCCTAAGCTTCCTAGTAGTTGCTGCCTCTAAAATTGACAAAACAGGGGAGTCTGGCAATGGCTTAGGCGTCGTGGCCGCAGCTATATGGAGTCCTGGTGCCCACCTGGAAATTCCTGGCGTTTGGGAGCCAGACTCATTGGCAGATTCCCTTGTCTTGCACGTTTTGAGCTCGAATTTGACTTCCAATATGACTCATTTTTGTATTATACCTTCAAGACACACCAACTAAGTTATTAAACTAAAACTCATAAAATACCTAATCAAATTCAACTAGGATTCATCATCCTAATACGATAAGGACTTTAACTAGGATTAGACTAAAAATTAAGCAAAAACCAACTAAAACTCTAGAACATAGCTAAAATAATATAAGTAAAAAGATGTAAAATAACTTAATTTCTAAGAGTTATCACACCCCCGAACTTAAAGTTTTGCTAGTCCTCAAGCAAAAGAAAAAAAAAAACACAAATGTACACTATAAGTAAGAGATGAAACACACTAATCCAATGTATTCAAAAGTATCCTCAAATATATTCTAATAAAACTACTAACTTAGGGAAAATCATAGTCAATCATACAAATTTATGATTCAATTCAGGCATTAGTTTCATTCTTAAATGGATCTCCATATGCGTGGGTGCATGATCTCTTTACCTAGAACTTTAATGCAATCCGCATTAGTTTATGCCTATGGAAAATAAAAATTAGTATTCAAATCCTATAGGTTTTCTTTTCATCTCTCCCTTCACTAAAATATACTACACTCGGTCAAGGATCATTAGGACTTTATAAGCTTGTAATGCAAGGCTAGGGTAAACATATGATAAAGGAAATTATAAGTTTCAAAATCACCTCAAGCACATTATTTATTTTAGGACCTTTGTAGAACTCTTTTCACATCCTAACACACCTATACTTGGCTTCCACTTTTCTTTTATCTCCCACAAATTCATACTTTTTTTCTTTCTTCACCCCTTCCTTTTTTTTTTCTTTTCATAATTTGAAGGAATTTTGATCATAATTCGAAAGAATTCCTATACCCTAAACTTAAAATTAACATTGTCCTTATGTTACAAACAAAAGAACAAGGTATGGAAACTTCCTTTATACTTGAAGCACAAATTCTCTTCTTAACGACTCTCCATGACACACCCCAAAATTATTTCAATCTATTATGAAGAATGGGGTGAACATGGAGTGCAAATACTCTCCTCCTTTTTCTTCTTTTTTTATCTCCACCCTTTCATTCTTTTTTTTTTCGTTTTCATCATATAACTCCATAATCTTCTTAGAAAGATTAACATGCTTAAAAATGAAGGGTGCAAGGAAATTAAAAAGGACTAGGGAAAAAAATAATGTGGTTGAACAAGAAAATGTCAAATAGGCTCAAAGGGGTAAACTAGAGATACAATATATTAAGGTTGGCATGAAAATCTCAAACGGTCCAAAGATAGCCTAAATCATGTCCTTAACTCAGTATTGTCTAGGATTTCACCTCAAGAGAGAATCAAACAAATTCTAAGATTTTAAGCTAAACTAAACTTTCAAAACATAAACGGTCTCCAAATAAGTATGTCAAGTCTAAGTAAAAGATCAAGTACATAAAGTTTGGAAACCACATCCTAACAATGTTACGAACACAAGAATTTAACTTAAACTTAAGTTATGCCCATAATTTCCTAAAAATCAAAAAATTACAATTAACCACAGTATTGTCATTGGATAGGGAAATCATCAAAAAAGCATAAAACATCTCAACCAAAAGACTAAAAATAGTAAGTACACCAATAAAACCCTCTCCCAAACTTAAGACAAACATTAAAATAATTGAGAAAAATTATAAAAGGATTAAGGATAAGAGAGATTACCTGTCAATGTAGCAAAGCGAAAAGCTCACTAATCTTCGTCCTTAGTAACAACCATGTTGGAAAGAGATAAAAAATGATATCCCTGCTAAAAAAAAAAAAACTAAACTAAACTTAATAAGAACTAAAACATAATAAAAAAGAAAAAGACAGAAATTTAGAAACTTGGGTTATCTCCCAAGAAGTGCTTGATTTATAGTTGTCGGCTTGACTATTAGAAAAGTGCTCCTAAACAAGCGGTCATAGTAAGTGTCATATAATACTATATATGGGTCTTGATTGAATACGCCCTCAAGCTTGGCAAAATATGGAATTAATTGGCATGTGAGCTCAACATCACTTGGCTTTGAAAATCTTGCTTGGTATTGGAAGAGGAATGATGCTAAGCAAAGTGGTGGAGGAGTTGGCCACATAGGATCTTCATATATGTAAAATTCAATGGCTATGTTAGACTCAATAGATTGTGGTTTTTCTTTAATAAGTATGTCTTGAGTTGTCTCCTCTTTATGAGATTCTTTTTCAATAGCTAATTGAGATTCAATAATTTGGTCAACATAAATTTTACCATATGGTTATTCTTCTTTTCACTCTCTAACAACAGAGATTCAAACAAGTCACAAATCCCTGGGAATGAGCCTAGTGCTTGCAGAGATCACAAGACCTTTCCTAAATACCATCCACAATGGTTTCATAGAGGTTCATCAATTCAACTCAAAATGGAGAGTTGGAAAGCAAAATTCCTTTCTCTTGGAGGAAGCCTACTCTTTTGAATAGTGTACACTGTTCAAATCCTATTCACACTCTTGCAGCAGTGCCACTCCTGAAAGGTTTTCTTCGTAAGATAGAAAGTTTATCCTCTAATTTCTTATGGAATAATGGGGGTTATAACCGCCATCATTAGATAGCTTGGTCTACAATTTGTAAACCTTTTGGTGAAGGAGGTTTAGGGATCCGCTCCTTGCACGAGGATATGTTTGCCTTGCATGGTAAACTGGCTTGGAATTTTTTGCATGGGAACTCGTTGTGGGCTCAATACATGAGAAGTAAGTGTGCCGAGAATAACACACCTAGCAGGTTTTGGCTCAGCTGTTTGGAAATCGATTTTGCCACATCTTTTGATTATTAAAAGTCACACTCGAATTATGGTGGTAAAGGGATCTCTTAAGTTTTGGGAAGCAGAATGATCAGATTATACCACAACCATCACTGACCCCCCAAGTCCAGACATCACGGTTGCCCAAGTGATCCATTCTATGTATCTCCGCCAGGCTCTATATTTGGTAGAACCGATTTTGACAGCTGAATTAGACAACATCCACCTAGATGCTTCACGAAAAGATTGGCTGTCCTGAAGTTTTCTTAAACTGGCCTATTCACCCCGAAATCATTTATTGGGAGATTGTGAGGAGCGTAGATCAAATGGTACAAAAAGACTATGAAATAAATGGATACCCTTGAAAACTTCTTGCTTGAGGCTTTATCACGGTGGTATTCCTGTGGATAGTTCTGTCAGGTCAGTAGGTATTCCAATGGTCTTCAAATGCAGGTGTTGCATGGTTTCTCTGGATATGGAATCTATTTCCCATTTGTTCTTGTATGTGGAGGTGGCGACATCAGTGTGGATATTTTGGGCATATTCTTGATGTTCAGCTGGCTCCGAATATCTTCTCACACGCTAACTCGTGGCATTCGGCTTATGGTATTTCGTCCCAGTTGCAATTTATACGCATGGTCGTTTTTGGGACCATATGGGAGCCGCGGAATGGAAGGAATAAGGCCTTACATGAAGGCTCGCATTTTCGTCTGGGGTAGTAATTCTAAAGGTTAGGAAATGCATTATGGAATTACAAAATCTATTTCATCCCTCCATGCATCTCCAATTTGTTGATCGGTAGACAATTCAAAACCCTGGGATGCTTATACTACCAATGAAATAAATGAAAGGGGTTTGGCTTGCTTGGGAGTCGCCAACAACATTGATTTTCAAATTAAATTGTGACGACTCTGTGAAAAGAGGTATCGGCACAGGAGGTGGTGTGGTTAGATCTTCATAGGTGGACTGGCTTTGGCTTATTCGTATTACTATGGACATTGTACAAACATGGAGGCTGAAGCCAAGGTATTGTTGGATGATTTGAAATTACTGAAGGAAGAAAGTTCGTCTCATAGAATCAGATTCGAAGGTGTTTGTGGATTTGTGCAGAGACAATATGATGGACACTGGCACATTCATTATTTGGTCCAAAGAATTTAGAGCTTGATGGGAGATGGTATGCAGTTAATTCATGCATACAGGGAGAGGAATATTCTTCTGGATTGTCTAGTAACCGAAGCTCATGTGCATAAATGACTTATTGTATATGACTTGTTTGCCTCTTTACGAGGTGATAGTAAAAAAGTCTTTATTCATGACTCTTTACACTTTGTTATGTTCAGGAAGTATAAGTCAAGATAAAAACAGGATATCTAGATTGTACTTTGTGGGTTATTCCACACAATGCCTGCCTGTTTTAAAATAAAATAAAAAGTAAAAAAAAATTTGGAAGAGAAGGGCTCTACCTTATATAATTCAGGATTGTAGCATGTTGGTTGGAACTCTGGCGGTGAATAAAGAGATGATTTTCTCTTGTAAATGCCACAGGCAGCTCAAGGATACACTCATACATATGCATGTGGCCTCTAGGTAGTAGCTGGCATGGCTGTTGCTGATGAGATACAAGTGGACCGCAGAGTGCTTTCTTTGTTAAAATGGTGGAACCATTGCTTTGCATTACTTGATTACCTTCTACGTCTTGAACACTTCACCAACCTACGTTAGTGGTTAGTAAATGGAGTCTGTCCATGGCTGATTTATGCACCACCATATCCAGTGTACTTGGAGAATTGTTCACTTCCACTCTCGTTTTTCTATGCTCTGTTTTCAACTGCTATTTAGGACCTTCTGTTGTAAATGGCTCAAGTCTTAATTCCACTGACCCTCCCATTTGGCCTTGTTTACCATATAAAGCTTGGAAACATTTTTGCTTCAATAGTTTCAAGTATCTATCAATTGTGATGAAGTATTTGAAATCAAAATCTAAAATTCTGCTTCCTATAAACCAATTCTTTTTTTGCCACCCATTTTCAACTTACTTTTGCATCAGCAAAATAAATAAATATTTCTTATTCATCCATTAATTTAAGTGGATTGGTCATATCATCAACCGTGTCACTCTGTTAAGTTAATTTAGACAGAATGTGACCGTATGGACCCAATTGAAATGATTTTATAATTAAAAAGATTCAAGCCTAAAATATATATTTAGTCTCCGTAATTTCACTTGTATTTCACTTTGGTCCCTATCATGACTTTGTTGCAATTGGGTCCCCGTAATTGTAATATTGAACCAATTGGGTCCATGTCATAACCTTCTACCGTGTCTCACTTTGATTGAAGTGACGTGAACTAACAGACACCACGTTGGATCCATCCGTAGACAATATGTAGCCTAATATTTTGCTTGGGCTCAATATCTAAGCCTAAAAGACATAGTTTCTTTTCCCATCTTAGACCAAAAAGAAGAGAAAGTATATCGTGTTAGGCTTAGATAGTGAGCCTAAGCAAAAAATTGGGCCACATGTAGTCCACAAATGTATTCAAATATGGTGTCTGTTAGTCCTCGTCACTTCTGTTAGAGTGAGATAAGACGAAAGGTTATGACAATGACCCAATTTATACAAAATTACAATTATGGGGACTTAATTATAACAAAGTTAATGACAGGGACCAAAAACTATGATTTAACCAAGATTCAATTATAATAAATTGAAAGATAAAAATTAAAATAAATTCTAAGTCAAATTAAAAAGATTAAAAGTGTAATTTATGCAATATATTATTTTTAGCTTAAGGTAGACATACCTCTACATTATGTTGAAAAAAGTCAAAAACATAGATAAAAATAAACATCAAATATCATAAGAGGCTTGTCATCCCTCACTCACGGAGACGAATTCATCCTATGCCTTTTTCCTTGTCAATGATGTGCAGATTTAGGTGGTTTCAAAATCAATAATAGATATGATGTCCATCTATAGAAGAGAGATTTTTTTATATTCTTTATTATTATTTTATGCCATAATTAATTCATATATAAGCTTTATGGGCTAGAATCATGAAGTTGGTTCCCCATTTGCAATACCCAATCTTTAGACCAAGATATATGCCTCCTTATATATCGCCTTTGTGTTTCTTATGAATGATTCCCTATCCATAACTAAAGCTTATGCCATTATACATTAATTTATTTTTTTAACATCTATCCTTTACTCATATATATCTATCCACAAGAGGTACCGAAGTTGAAAAAACAATGTTTGACTGGAAAAATACTAATTTGGATTTCAAGTCATTGATCGGATCACAGGTAACTAAATATTATTTTAAATTAGTTTATAATATTAAAAATTAGGTATGTATATTAATTAATCTCTTCTTCTTTTTTCCATATTTATCACTTAAAAAAAATACTATAAAATTCAAATTCACAATTGAGAAAAACAAAGATTAAATTTTACAAGATAAATAGAAAATTATCATCCGAAATTCAAGCATACATTATCAAGTAACAAAACAATGTTAAAATCCATAACATTTTTATTTATTTTTTTGGTTGTTAAATTGTGATGGGTTTAAGGTTGATCTTAAGATCTAGAATGCTTTGTTTATTATTTCTTGTTTATGGGCTAATAAAATATATATATATTACATGCAACTATAAAACCTAAATTGGATGATCATTGAGTTGTATGACATGCTTCCTCCAACATTTTATTATTTGGGTAGCAACCCTCCAACCTAATTGTGATGATATATATTTTCACGATTATGTATAAGTAATTATATTTATAGGTCATTTTTGTAAAATTAAATGTGTTTCTAAAGAAGTTTGGTTCCCATAGTGTAAGCTTGCACATTTGATAAGCAACATATTGAAGCACAAAACTCCTAAGGCTTGAGATTGTATAACCCAAAGGCTCTTGAGAAATAGCAAAAGCAAAATGCTATTGATTATGTAGAGCTACAGGGGGTGAATGTGGAATTATGCAATATATTGTATATTTGTAGGAATGGGTTATGGAAGCCCAATAATGTGTTCTAAAAGTTAAAGCAAAAAGAGTCACGCTTGGCAATTGGCGATAGTGGGCAAGTAAAATCAGAAAGTCACGCCAACTTCCTAACTACCGCCCCCAACCGCCTTCATAAAAAGAGACTCCCGCCAACGCTAATTCTTTTTTGGTAATTCTCTTTTAAATTTAAATTATAATATTAGTGAATTGAAAGTTTTTTTTTATTGTACTATAATATATGATTGATATAAATACTATTTATCTCTATGAAAAAAATGAGATGGGTTAGTGTTCTGATATTTAGATTTAAGTTGTAATATTAGTTAATTGAAAGCTTTTTATTGTTATATGATATATGATTAACTTAAATAGTTATTTATGTCTATAATTAAAAAGAAAAAAAATTAGTCTGGCTAGTCAAGAAAGTGCATTTCTTTTATTGACTACCTGAGTTTGAAATTTTTCAAAGAACTTGTAAAAAGTAAATTTTCTATAATTTTCTAATCTCATTACACGATTATGATAACGATAAGTGGTCTATTAATTCCACTCACAAGCCCCAAACCCGAATCAACTGTTTAACCAGAAATGCAGAGTCAAAATAGATCGGCCCTTGCTTTGTTTTCACATTGCACATGTTCCCCTTTTTATTTTATAAAGTATCTGCTCTTCTACAAACATCCCTTTTACTTTTTTAAATTTTGTCTTTCACTAATAAAAAGAAATGTGACTCTATTTGAAGTTTATATATTAAGAGGCTAGCTCTAGTGTTGAAACTATACTTAATCTCTTGTTAAAGAGATCATAAAATTTTCAATTATCATTATTTTTTTGTACTACGTGAAATGTTAAACTTCTAATGTTTTTTATATAAAAATTTATTTATATCTAGAACCTTTCTCTTAAAAACATATCTTACATATATGGTCTAAGAATTAAAAAATATATACTTTTCATTAATTTTATTTATGTTTGTATGTATGTTTCGACTTCCAAATTATAGTAACCAACCCGGAAGAAGCCAAGAGATTATGCGTGGTATTGGGTACTCTTTGTTATTATGTTAAATAAAAGTGGGCATTAAGGTAAATCCAACCTCAAAACTTGAGCTTACTTAAACACCACCCACCCCCACGCTAAGCATATCAGAACTGCCAAATAACACCATTCACAAAGCAGTGACCGAAATTCACTCAAAAACTAAAACCATGAGAACTCAACACCCGCTTTTTCTTCTCTCCTTCCTCTTCACAACCTTAATCTCCATCTCCACCCAATCCTAGCCGTCGGTACTTTTTCCGACCCCACCGAAACCAACGCTACTGATTTCATCCGTACAAGCTGCGCCACAACATTGTATCCTGAGCTCTGCTACAGCTCCCTCTCCCGCTACGCCAACGCCGTTCAAAATAATCCGGCTCAGCTGGCTCGCATTGCTATAGCCATAAGCCTTTCTAAAGCTCGTCAAATAACCTCCTATGTTAACAACCTCACACGCGAAGCCGATTATGGAGCCAATTCCCGAGCCGCCTCCGCTCTTCATGATTGCTTCTCAACTTTGGGTGACGCTGTCGATGAAATGCGTGGCTCAATCAAGCAGATGAACCAGCTTGCTGCAGCCGGTACCGGAGCCGGGTCGTTTAGATTTCAGATGAGCAACGTGCAGACGTGGATGAGCGCGGCGCTTACGGACGAGGAAACGTGTACGGACGGATTTGAGGATGTATCGGATGGTCCTTTGAAAACGGATGTATGTGATCGTGTCACGAACGTGAAGAAGTTCACGAGTAATGCACTGGCGCTGGTTAATAGTTGTGCTGCGAAAGGGACACCTTAAAATGTTAATTTGTTGATCGAATTTGCAACCGTTGGATTTAAATGAGTGATAAGATGGATGGTTTCGTGTGAATACAAAGTGTAACAATAATTTTATTGTTAAAATGTCAGTTGGTGTTTTTATCTAGTTCTTCGTAATCAATTAAAATAATATAAAAGTAGATAGACTATCTCATACTTTCTATATATATATATAAAATAAAATAAAACATTATGCCCGCTTTTAATGTTTCTGTAATACGTAACTATCTTTGTTTTTTTTATGTATTTCACTTTTAAAACGTTGTAATTTTATTTGTTATGCTTCATTACCAGCTCTTACATAAAAAAAGAAACCAGTCCATATACGTTGTCTGCCATAATATAAAATGTAAAATCATTTGTATTCATCAGTCCATATAGGTTGTCTGCCATTATATAAAATGGAAAATCATTTGTATTCATTTCTAGGAGTTTATTGAATAAATAACTTGCTGGTTAATTTCTATTGAAACCCTCCAATTAACTTCAGTGCAATTATTGCAAATTGAATTTGAGTTCGAATTAAAATATTCGAATTTGAATTAGGATAATATATTATTTGATTTAGAATTTAACAAAATATTCGTTATAATATTCGAATCAAAATTTGAATTATTCGAAATAATATTTTTTGTTACAAAACTTAAATAGAAAAGCTAGTTTTTTATATATTTTTTCACTAAAATACCCTAAAAATCAAAATTTGAGTCCGAAAATTCGAAGCTATATTTGAATTCGAATTTCAGTTTAAACTATTAGAATTCGAGTATAGAAATTCAAATCCGAATTTGAGTAATGTACCATCGGAAATATTCAATTGGAATTTTACTTCTACATATAGCTATACCACGTTTGATTGGCTAACTGCAGAATCTTGAGCACCATACACCTCGAGAAATTTTCTTGTTTTTTTCAAGCCATTAACAAATCATACAAAAAACTGAAATCAGATACCTTTACTTTTTTTTAAATTATTATTATATTATTGGATGATGTTATTGTCACAACTATTTCTTAATATCATATTTTATTAAATGAGTTATCATGTGTTTTAATCATGTGTTTTAATGAAATTACCTAAATTATTAATATTGGGATTCACTTTCTTTTTTTGTCTCTCTCTCTCTCTCTTCTATTAATGAGTATCTCTTTCATTCATGGATGACAAATCTTTTTAGATTCTTAAAATATTACAAATAATTGTGGTAATAAGGTCATCCCTCTACTCAAATGCAAAAAAAATGATTTCAGACTCCTTTATGTAATCTTATAATTATAATATGCATGCATAATCAAATCATGTTTCCTTCAATTATGATGATTCTTTACTTTTGTTTTTGCTTTCCTTTTAATTAGAATTAAGAAATAAGATATATATGATAAGGATGCATAGGAGATTAGATTATGAATCAGCCTGCCTAGCTTTAGACATCTTTTTTACGAGTCATAGTTGATCAGTCTAATCAACAACAAAGCAAGAATCTACTTACGTTTAAGGATCATGACATGTCGGTCATCTACTTTTAACCTAGTGGTACGAGTTAATCAAGAAAGATTGTATGAAAAAAGAAAATACTAAATTAAATTTTAGTCAGATTTTACATTGGTGTTTATTATTTATTTTATTGTAATTGAATCTTTAAGATTATAAAATTACTCCATGTGAATTTTTATAAACATAAAAAATCAAAAAATAAATTTTTAGAAAAGAATAAAAATTTGGAAAAACCTTAAGAAAATAAACGTAAATTAAAACAAAAAACTCAAAAATTTTATTAGGAAAATAAATAAATAACTTAAAAACATTAACAATTGACCTCCATAACAACACAACCACACACCACCACCAAAAACGACCATAACCACACACATTCCAAGCTTTAGATTTACGGATTGATCCACTCAGTATAGTTTGACTTAAAGATTTTCAAGGTGATTTCCAATTAGATTCATATTTTTTTTCTCAATTATTTGAGGTTCTGTTTCAAATTCGATGGTAACAGTGTTGGGAAATTAAATGTTACTTGTGAATTTAATTCCAATTGGGACAATTGTTGCCAAAAGTTGAAGTTGAAAGTCAGTGATTTTGGAGTTGAGAGGTCAATTATTTGAGCTTCTGATTCAAACTCAAAGGAGTTTTTGATTCAAGTTGAAGCCTATAAATGTTGAAGGAACTAGCGGATGCAAACCCAGATCTAGGTGTATATATATATATATATATATATATATTTATATATGTTGGATTGTTTTGTAGTATATATTTTCATTTTATAAATATCATGTTTTATTTTTTAAAATATAAACTGAGATATTTTGAATTATTTTTAATATTTTATGTCGCTTGTTAGTTATTATACCATATAAGTAAGACGCGCGACATATTGAATGTCATCATCCATGTCATTATTATCATACTCCGTTGTCACATTTATTAAATTTAATTTAGGCATAAGATGACGGTAAGGACTTTTGAAGTAATTTTGTAATTAAATGGATTCAAGCCCAACTAATTGAAAGGTATTGACTAAAATGAATTTTGAGTCATATTATAGGGACAAAAATATACCTTAACCAAAAGAAAATGAAAATAACAAAAAGAGTGGGACAGTAATTCCACTAGAAAGGTTTTCTTAATTTTGCTCCTACCTCTTAGATGGGTCTCACTCATTCAGGTATATCTTACATCCATAAATAAGAGAATGAGTCGACTAACTAAAACAAATTTTGAACAAAAATAGTTAAACCTTAAAAAGAACTAAAATAACCAACAACAAATTGGTCTAATGGTCAAATTAATATTCAATAAGCATTCTTTCTATGAGGTTGAGAGTTCGAGTTCATAATCTAACTAATTTTCCTAAAACCAAAATTCATTGACTAAATTTCAAGGTTCTAGCTCAATTTCTATACAATTCTATCACAAACAAATAGGGTTTCAATTTTCCTAAAAATCTTTCTATAAATTTAAGTAAATAAATCAAAATAATACATTAATAATCAATTTCATAATTATATCATTCCATAAATAAAAAATGTGAACACAAAGAAATTAAATTTTTTTTAACAATAAAATATTTAATCAAAAATTAATGAGACATAAATTCCCTCGCTAATTCAAATTTGAAATTCTCTCACTAGTTCTTCACTAATGTTCCTCTCTAATCCCTCACTAATCTAAATTTTAATAAAATCAAATAAATATTTCTCTTAGTGATGAAATAGTGAGAAAATGACAGCATCAACAAATTTAGCTAGGAATAATTTCCCCTGTTTAGGATTTTTAGCGAGTGATTAATAAGGCATAAATCCCTCCCCAGAATTAGAGAAGAAATCCTTCTCATTAATCCCTCGCCAATTGCACGATAAATATGTCATCAACACAATTTATAATCTCATATTAACTAATTAATACAAAGCAGAGAAACTACTTAATTGTAATCCCAGGAGGAGATCAAAGGTTCGAATCCTGCAGTCACCTCTTTAGAGCGGGTCAATAACAATATTGCTCTTTAGACCAGAAGAGAATTAATTCCTACGGTGCTAGTAGCATGTGGGGATTACTTTGTCGAAAGAAAAAAAAAATTCTCAACCTTAATTACTGAAATAAAAAGGCATTTCCTTATTTATTATTAGTGATACACAAACTAACGAAATAAAAAGGTAGTTTTAGAGGGCGGAAAACATTTGCTTATCTTATTATTAGTGAAACAAAAACTGTCTCTTCTAATTAGATTTAAAACAAAATGTCTACTTTTTCTTTTTCTTGATTCTGTTTGAGTGGAGTTGGAGAGTTGTGCTGTTGAAGTGTGCCATCCACCTATAGTTTTAAAAATACAATTCTTTTAGTATGAACAAAACAGTAAATAGACTACAAGCAAACTAACAGTAAGTATAGAAAAAACAAATATGTAATCTATAGCAGCTGGTCTAGCTCGCTAGTATGGGTGGCATGTTGTAAATGGCTATTGTTTTAAACAAATGGATGCTGAGCTTAAAGTAAGGAATATGTTTGGTACAATGTCGCAAGCCATATGCATGGACGGGTCATGGTGTATTAGAGTTAGACCAGCACGATTTCTTGGCTTTTTGTTCTGGTTTTGTAGATTTGCTAACTAACAAATATGCATCACAAGTCATGTGTCGATTAATCTGATCAAAATGTTAAGATTGATCCTCGTGTCACGCTTGTAGCAGTCAACGTTTGTTGATATTATTATTAAAGAAGGCTAACTAGTACCAAGGAATAAAATATAAAAGAAAATTCAAATGATTATGGCTATTAAATTAATAATTTAATTGTAAGTATGCTGGAAAGAGACATGGAAGGAGATTATAAATTGGCTAATTATTGGGTTAGCTAAAGAGTTTGGTTATGAAAATTAATTATTAGTCAACTATTTTATTGTTAATGATATTAACTAGTTGTTAGTTTTATCGGCAGCTATATTGAACTTTTATGCTCAAGAAAATCTTAACCATACCGAAGATTTATCTCCCCCAACTTCTACATTTACAGTCTCAGAGAATAATAACCTCATGTAAATCAACTGACAGAATTTCGTCAATATATAACCTGATATTGGACCTTTGCCTTGTTGAGTTTTCTTCAATTACAAAATGCCAATTGAACTAAAAACCAATTGAACAAATTGTTGATATTGATCTTTTTTGAATAGCTTGTACATCATCCCTAAAAGAACATCCTTACTGAAGGTTGCTGCACAAGTAGTTTGTTATCTAGCCTACCTCCAATGTAAATGTTATGTATGCTTCATATTCATAAAGATCTAATAAAAGACGGCATAAATAAAAAATACTATATACTTGTATGGGTAGATAAGATTCGAAACTTCTAATTATTGGATAGTAGAGACTCTTTTATCATATCAAAAATAAAAATATTAAAATTTTTGAAATCTTAAAATGAATTCAATTATATATATATAGTAGACAATAAATACTGTCACCACTGCATTTTTTTGTTGTCTTATATTTATATTCACGAGGGAGGTGGTAAGTATCACATTCTAGGCTTTTAAATATTGATGAAATAGGACCATGATTCGTATTATTAACATGTGTAGAGAGAGAGACTAATACAACAAAAAAGTGTGGATGTCTCTCAACCACATTTGGTATATTACAAACTTGAAAACGGTTATAAATTGACTTTGAGAGCTGATACGAACAATAATTTTAGAGGATTGTTTGGCTACTTTATGGTAGAATTTTGGATTTAAGTTATGTGACATAAACTGCACGTGAAATGAAAATGACTAGAAGTCTAGAAGCTTATCCAAAAAGTGCTTCTGGTGTGCGACATAGGGAGTTTCACATTATTTTGTGGTATGTAAGACGCAGGACGCTTTCTATTCTTGCATCATAGACAGCTTGCTCAGAGGTTCACGGGATCAAATCCTTGTTTGCTTGTGCTTATAATATATAATTCTTTGGGTCCCCAAAAGTTGTTTGTTTTGTTGCTCTAGAAAACAAACAACTTTTTAGAAATAACTTCAATTTGTGATTTACTTCATTAAAAAGTTGGTTTTTTTTAGCAGTTATTGATATTTGAGACATTTTAGACGCACTTATTAATTTATCTTTCAGGGATAAAAATAATTTATGTCACTACTTAAAATATTTATAATAATTTTCACTCCTCACAATCTTTCATAGAGATTCAAACTCATAAAAATAATGAATGAACTACACATTTTTGAATACTAGACTAATCTCATAGATAGATAAACAAAAAAAAAAAATTTACCGAACAATTTATACTAAGGTCCTATCTAAAAAAAAGTTTGAGAGAGCATACGATAAAATTATTTATTCATAATGGTTGAGAACATATGTGTCATTCTTAGCTATTGTGATATTTATTAAATCAATTTGTAATTAAGAATACAAATGAAATATTTTATAATAATAACTCACCTGAAGGGGTTAGGCTTGGTGTTTATGAGATTTGTTTAATTCTTTTGCTTTTTGAGCCTTCAATCAAACAGGAGATTTTTAAGCCTTTGATCAAACAGGAAAGATGAATTAATCGAGATATATAATGTTAGTCAATTAACCTAACTTCTAAACAAATAATAATAATAATGATTCTGAATTATATTTAATTCAAAAAAAAATTAAAATATATTGTTTATCAATTATCATACTAAGAAAATTAAATTTTGACATAATGTAACTTAATTACATATCAAATCATCGTTGATCATATGATTCATAATCTGATCCCAGTCGCTTATGTGTGTTTTGTTCAAATTGACAAGGGGACGGTGAGTTAATGTGCCCGCAGCGAAATTCTGATTTTTTTTTTTACTCAATCATCGGTTTGGATTTTTATTTTAAAAAGAATGAATTTTCAATTATTACTGTGAAATTAATCTGTAGATATACAGAACCAATCTTCTTCTTCTTCTTTTTTTTTCTTCACAAGTATTACAGTGAAATTAATCTTTAGAACTCTATAACAACTAGAACGCTCTCTCAACAATTGTCTATTCTAATATCTGAACTTGACATTCTCATCTTAAAGGATACAGCTCACTTCTCATTACTAAAGTCCTATCTCACATAAAATTTGAAAGAACAAATAGTATAAAGGTATTTATTCAAAATGGTTGAGAATATATGAATTGCTCTTAGGGATTGTGGTTTTTATTAATCAATTTATAAGAAAATAATTAAAACATTTTATAATAATAACTCATCCTAAGGGATTTTTCTTTTTGGTTAAAGAGGTAAGAAGGTTTACTCTCTAGTTTTGCTTTTTGAGTTTAAATTTCTTAAGGCTGAGGATGGATGTTGGGAAGTACAATTTTTATAAATTTTTTAAGTTTAGCTTGAATAGTTTTCTTTGTCTTTGGCTATACCAATAAGATAAATTAGTTGAGATTCGCAAAAGAAGCAACCTAACTACTAAAATAAATAAATAATAATAATAATAATAATAACTCTGAATTATAATTAATTCTAAAATATATTGTCTATCAATTATCATACTAAACAGTTTAAATTTTTAGATAAAATGTAACTCAATTACATGTAAAAGCCTTGTTAATCATGGGATTCCAAATCTGATCCCAGTGGCTTTCAACCACAATATGTTTGCGTTTTGTTAAAATTGTCCAGGCTATCATATGGGAAAGCTTGAAATTTTTAAGACGACTGAAGTGATTCTTTAAAACTACTCATCTCTAAATAAAGAACATGTCGTGTAGAAGGAAAGAAAAAAAAATTTAATTGAAGCGTCCAATCATATTCCAATATTTCCATCAGCATCAGTTTGGGCTTCTAGCATGTGAGTTATTTGAGACTGATCACAGATGGGCCTGTGTAACTACAACATTTCAATAGGTCTGGTTTTAGAGATCCCATAAAACAGTCTATTGGGCTGTAGTTGGTTGATCGGAACTTGTGCTCCAATTTATTTTGATCCTTGTTTTATGAAAATTATCTAGTTTACAATTGTCAGATTTTTATATTCTCATGATGTACACTTTACACGTGAATCGTATTTATAAAATATCTACATATATTTATTAACAATAAATGTAAATATCAAAAAATTACAGTTAATAAAAAATAATATTATATATTAATGACATTAAACAAATAGATAAATTTATTAAAAGATTTAATTCATAATATAACATATAATTTTAAAAAATATTAAAAATGGAAAAAAAATTAACACACTAATATTTTAATCATACAAATTATACTCTTAATATTTATTTTAATTCATATTATTTTTATAAAATTAATTTATAATTTATTATTATTTATAACTTATTAAATAAAAAATTTCAATCTTATTTATTATTGATATATAGTTATTGAAAAATTACAAATTTATTAGTATTAAAAAAATTTAGGATAGAAACATATCAATTTTCATAAATCAATTACAATATTAATATTAAAATGAAGAAGACTTTGAAAATAATTATAAAAAAAGGTAAAATAAATAGTCTATTTGAAGTAAAATAACAACTAAAAAGTATTTATATCATAGTAAAATCTCATAAGGGTATTTAAGAAAATAAAATTTCTTCTACTAAACCATTTTTATATTCGTAAACAAATAGATAAATTTAACAAACAAAAAAAATTAAATTCATATATATATATATATATTAATTCTTAAGATGAAGAAGAATTAAAAGTTAAAATAATGATATTATAATCATGAAAACTATATTCTTAATACTTTCTTAATTCATAGTATTTTAAAAAAATTAATTCATAAATTTAAGAAAAACTAAACAATGTTATAATTATCATAAACTTATTAAACCAAAAAATGGAAAAATTCTATCTTAACTACTATAGAAATATAATTATTGAAAAATTATAAGAAAAAAGTAGGAATTAAAAGTTAAAATAATAATATTATAATAATGAAAAACTATACTCTTAATATTCTTTTAATTCATAATAAATTTGAGAAGAACTTAATAAATTATGATTATTAAGAAATTATAAATTAAAAAAATTGAGAAAATCAATCTTGATTACTATTGACATATAATTATAGATTTGTTAAGATTAAAAAGAATTAGTAAAATAAAAATTAATAGTCATAAAATAATTACAATCATATTAATATTAAAATAGAGAAGAATTATGAAAAATAAAAATTAATAATAAACATTTGTAACAAAATAACAACTAAAAGTGAATTTGTAATTAAAAAAATAAAAAGATTCTTCTCTTAAGGAACTTTCATATATAATATAGATAGATAGTGGAACATGGAAAATGAAAAAGAGAGAAAATAAAAGAAAAATAAAATGGAAAAGAAAGATTTTAGATTTAAAAAAAAAAAAAAAATTAGTATCTTATTTCTGGAGGAATATAATGGGAGTATTATGTAACTATTTCATTAATTTTATTTTTTTTTTCATTTACACTTGTTTCATTTTAGAATCAATATTTTATTCATTCTCAAACAAAATGAAATAATTAAAATTCTTTTTAATTTTTTTTTTCTTTACTTTCCCCTTCTATTTTCTTTCTTGTTTTGACTTATTCTTAAGGAAAAGCTGAGAAATTTCTCGAGTTAAAGAAATTCATCAAATCATTTTCCTAAACCAAAAGGCATGTAGTTTGTAGCTGTTTATGGCAATTTTAGTGATTGTGTATTAGGAATCTATTTTGAATCTATTACAATTCTATAATCAAACGATTATGAAAAACTTTGGGTTATCGGTTCTAGCCCTAGTACAAAGTACTAGCAGCAACAATGATGATTTTTAAATTTAAAGATGAACAAGAATATGAAAAGAAAATGGCAAGACAAATACAATAAAAAGTAACTTGATTGATTGGTTTTTGAATCTCTTAAATGATAATTGAGGCTAGTATTTATGTCTCTTAATGTCAATAATTTGAATTTTACACTAATAGCGGCACCTAATAACCATGACAAACGGTTCAGAAACTGCTTATTAATCAAACTGTCAAACTATCATATTAAACCGCATCTTATGTGTTCTTTCTGTTTGCCATCCTAGAATGTTAATTGTCTCCCAAGTAGGACGCTAGAATAACTAAGTGATTGTGTTTCGGCCTATATACTTGGTCCAAATCGATAAATACCAAATCACCGAATTGGTATTTTTGGGATGTCGACAGTGGCACTTGTACACCACGTTATTTTTGTGTCACATTTCATTTCTTTTCTCTTCTATATGGACAAATGTGACAGTTCAAGTGCTATGATTTGTGTGATAATTAGCATATGTTGAGTCTCACATTAGTTATATACTAGGTTGATTCGAGTTACATAATAGGTTTTAAGAAATCAATTATAATTGATCTTTTAGTGGTCAATGACACGTGATTTAACTTAAAATTATATTAGAGCCAATCTAGTTATTCACATTCATGTATACACAAGACATTGCATTCCGAGTTCTATGTGTACTTTTTAATAATGATGTCAAGGATTTAAGTGGGGGAGCATTTGTGATGACTCAAGTTTGTGATTGGCAATGTGTGGAGGTTTGCGCATATTGAGTCTCACAATAAATGTTGTTATAGAGTCAATGGCACATAATTTAAAATCCATTCCCGATGTCGTGAGTGCGAAGGTGTTATGATCATTTTCATGATTAGATTACATCCTAGGAAAAAAAAATAATTTTATCATTCACAAATAGTACGAATTGAAAAGATGGTCTGACATGTTCAATGAATATGACAATTGATTGGAATTGTTTAGAAACTATTCCTTGATCTAAAGGAAGATGTGGAGGAGTTTAATTGGAAAGAAGAAAGGGAAAACCGAAGGAAACTGGGAGGAAGAATGCAAATGTTAAGGTGAGCTTGGAAGTATCCGCATTCAGGAATATATTTAAATGAAAGCTGTAATGTCTACTTTACAAGTCAATACACATTTATCATCACACGCACAATATCTTAGAGAACAGAGATAATTCTAAAGTTAAAACTATTCTTCTTGATTTTTGATCTTGACAACACAGACACAGTGGCGATCCCACAGGAATATAGACAAGTTTGAAAAGCTATATAGCTAGTTTGTCATTGGAGTTTTGAACACGTCAATTGGAAATTTGGAACCCAAACTACGATCATCGAGTTGTGACATCTGAAAGTAAGGCAACTCTTGTCTCTTTTCTTTTATTTTCTAGTGCACCAAAATAGTTTTTTTCCATGTCCACAAGAATTTTTTAAGGGCGGGAAGATTGACCATTGTATTTTTGACTTTTGTCCTGCATTAATGGTATATATCAGAGCGAGGAATCGCTCCTATGTATGGTGGCAATTGACGAAAGTCTAGGTAAACATCTCATCCACGTGATCATGAGGTGCAGACTCTTTGGGCGAGGTTGCATCATAATTAATAGAGAAGGTTGACCCTCGAACTCAGTGAGATTCACAACTTTCTCGTCTCTTGAATCATATACGCATATGATACCCTTATCTAAATCTAGTTTTTAAGATAACTAAATAATTAATTTTTCAATGCAATGAAGAACTAAGTCAAATATATTTTTATATTACATGTACACTGTCAATTGAGCTTGTGATTATCATCTAAAGTGATCAAACTCAATGGAAATCAGTCTACAGATCAATCAGCCAGCTATGTATCATTCGACATTATTTTATCCCTATTCATATAAGTTGAATCTTTCAACTAAAGTTTATCATTTCAAACAGCTGAAGAAGGTGCACAAAGAGTTAGCCTCAAGTGCACAGTTTCACTTAAAGGATAATTAGTCAAAATCCATTTTCATCTGAAGAGTAACTATCAACTAAAACTCTTAAACAATAGTGCTCCACTAATTGTCAGTTCAAACTCAAATCATCTGTTATCTTTTTTGTCAATTGAAGAAGATCATCCCGTTATCAAAACATGTCATCTTGGAATCAGACAACTGGAATCTGATCAAACTGAACTCCATAAGCTAAATCTTAATCAACTTAGCTACCCAAAAGACTGGTCAAAATGAAGCGTTTCATTTTTGAATAATTCAACTGAAGTACTTATACTGAAGCTGTGTTATGAACATGAGTCTTTTTTAACTTATTCATATGACATCGTTTTGGAAGACGACTCTGTGTCTTTCTTTTTAGCTAAGAAAAATTTCAAACGAGTTTTTTTCAGGCTCAACTAAGAAAAATATCAAATCTTGTCAGTTCAAGTTAAAGGATGTGCCAGTACTCTACCAGATTATCTCGAAACTCTAACTTCCTGCTTTCACGCTAAAGTATGACTTTATCAGAAGAAATGACATATCTTCCTGTTGATCCTCCGCTCTATTTCACAACAGTCATAATATTTTGAGAAATGAATATCTTCTTGCTTCAAGTTATTTAAAGAGATTAACTGATTTAGAAGAAGTGCACTGGTAAGTCTTATTGAAAATCATACATTGCCATCATCTTAATCATTGAACTTCAACTTTCTAATCATTACCACTTTGTCAAATCAATCAACAAAGCCTTAAACTTTCAAACCCATGAAGAAAATTTGTAAATTGGGTAAAATTGTTATCCACACCCATATTCATATTCGTGTATATTTGTGATAAAATTGTACTCACTCCTATCTTTGCATTTGTGAGGAAATCACAAGTGAGAACCTAAAGCTTATAGTTAAAATTGGTAAAGTTCTGCTTGTGTCATGTTCTGAGAAACTTATTGGTTGTGGCCGAGCCCAATAAAGTTGTACTCACTCCCATCTTTATTCCTAAACTCCTTATTTTCATAATTCATTTCTACTTTCTCATTTGACTTATGTGCTTTTAGACAAAATCCAAAAAGGGTATTTTTAATCAGTCAAAACTATTCAACCCCCCCTTTAGTTCACCATTCTTAGGCCAACAATTAGTATTAGAGCAGGTCATAAATTTTCCTTTTCAAATCTAGTTCTAACAAGCACTACAAAAGATTTTATTATGGCATAAGTTGCAAAGATAAAAAATTTCTAATGATTTGAGATCCGAAGGGCCCTCAGAAAATAGCTAAGTCAGCATGAAAGTTGAAAAGCTGCTCATGCCTCACCTCGGGGTCTGATTAGTTGTCCAACCTGGACCTTTAGAGTCGCATGGGTGAAGCATAAGAGATGCATGTGTTCTCAAAAGACTATGAGCCGCATGGGCGAAGCATAAAAAAAGACTATGTCCCAAGGGTTGTAGGTCGCATAGGTGAAGCATAAGAGATACTTATGTTCCCAAGGGTTATGGGATGCATGGGTGAAGCATACGAGATGCTTGTGCTCCCAAGGGTTATGAGCCGCATGGATGAAGTGTAAGAGATGTATCTATTCCCAAGGTTTATGAGATGTCTAGTAGCTCGAGTGGTTAGCGATTTGTGTTAAATGGCAATTAAGTACCCATGAGACCGAGGTTTGCACTTTAACCATGTTTGATGTAGGTTGCCTGGGTACTAAGGTCAATACTTTAACCATGTGTTAGTGTAGGTTGCATGGAGACCAAGGTTAGCACTTAAACCATATGTTAGTGTAGGCTTCCTAGAGACCGAGGTTAGAGCTTTAACCATGTTAAGTGTAGGCTACCTCAAGACCGAGGTCAATGCTTTAACCATGTTAGGTGTAAGCTGCCTAGAGACCGAGGTCAACACTTTAACCGTGTTAAGTGTTTGCGGCCTGGAGACCTAAGTTAGAGCTTTAGCCATGTTAGGTGTAGGTCCGCCTGAAAATTGAGGTCAGCACTTTAACCATGTTAGGTGTTGTACCCCTGGAGACCTTCTTTGCTGAATGGTCCATTGAAAAATTGTGACTGTAAGGGTTATCTTCTCTACTGAGCTATCCAGGCATGCCTTAGTTTCCAGGAAGTCTCCCTTGATTGTTAAGGGACATCTACCCGAGAAGTTTCTTTAAGCGTAGCTAAGGTGATGAATAATGTTGTAGGGATTTGGGTGAAATTATATGAGCTCTACCTACATAACCTTATTGCAATGGTGGATTCTCATCATGCTTAGGGGGATTCGTCCACTCTTAGTGATTCAAAAACCAAAATTGGGGTCCCGTCCATCTCTTGATGGGTGAGAATCCATACTTTGTCTCCACTTCCATCCACCTTAGGCGTCATAACCTCATTCATGTTCGATGCCATGGATTGGTATTGCTAGGTAGATCAATCTAGGATTCATTAAACCAAACTTGATAGTGATTGGTTTTTCAATGACGGTGTCAATTTTAAGTTTCAATCTGACCGAACTGACGTGCTAAATCAAATAGCTAAAACCTGGTACACGTGTTCATGTAAAATAGCATTTTGGGTAATCGAGTGTTTTTCCGAGAATACTTTGATGCAAAGTCAATGCTGATCAGAGAATAAAATAGTATTTGAGGTCAACAGTAAAAATTATTATTTCAGAATTTGTGTTAGACTTTATATGGTAAGGCGTGCCAAGTGAAAACATGCCACATGTTGAGGTAATTAAGATATCTATAACCTTTTCTCTGTGCCCCACATATCATGCAGAAAGTGATTAGGGCCAATATGATAATATCACTACCCTTCACCCCAACTAAAAGATATATACTAATTCTGTTTGTGAACAAAGAATCTGAGAATTAGAGGCTATTGGCCTAACACGTGTACAAAGAGACCATTAAAAATAGTTTAGAAGAGGTTCCCATGAAACCAAGTGGCATCACAACAACTGCAGCCACGTAGGTTACCGTTGGTATCTATAAAATCTACCAACAATTAATCATATCTATCTGTAACAAATGTTAAGAGAATATGAATAGGGAGCTGTCTCCTGTGCTAGCTGTTCACCTAATCTACTGGTTTTGAAGAAAAGGGAAATTCTATCAATATCATATACCAAAAAGCTTCACGGGCCATTTCGTGTGTTTGTGGAAAATTATGGTTGTGGTGAAAAGGAGTTTCATCCACTGCTAATTAATGAGTTAATATCATCATGTTGTTCTCAATTTGGTTACTGAAACTATTCATCTGGTGTATATATCTTTAGAAAACTTTGTTTTAAATCTTAGCCATAAACAAGTATATAGAATCCAATCATACACACTAAAGAACATTGATATTTTCTAATAAAACGACATGCTTAAACACTAAACAAAATGTGTATATATAATTTAATGAAGTGGAATTAATTTGGATTTGAACAAAAAAATTTAGCGCTATAATTTAAGATTTTGTATTGAATTATTTTTTGACAGAATACTAGAATTTATAATGAAGCTGTCAGAAGTACTTTGATATTTTTTGCTATCAAACTAGAATATTTTACAAAATAAATAGATTAATCTTTTGAGTGAAATATTTTTTAAACACCAACAAGGATTGGGTGTAGTAGTAAACAAGCTACACTCTCAGGTTGGGTGAGAACAGAAATTCAAACTTTGAGCTTGAGGGATTAGTCTCACAGATGTTCAATATAGGATATTGACCTTGTTTGGTTTATCTTTTATAAAATTGTGTTTATTTACAGTACTTTTACATAGCTTAACCAAATAGACCTAGCTACAAGCTTTCTCCTCAATTATGGACTTGCAAACCCTAGTGGAGAAAAAATTTCACAACTCGTTCATAATTTTTTAAAATGAAGTGGAATTAATTTGGATTTGAGCATAAAAATCTAGCACTATAATTTAAGATTTTTGTATTGAATTATTTTGTTACATAATACTAGAATTTACAATAAGCTGTCAAAAGTACTTTGATATTTTTTGCTATCAAACTATAATATTTTTACAAAATAAATAGATTAACCTTTTGAGTGATATAATTTCTGAACATCAACAAAGGTTGGATGCAATAGTAAGTGAGCTTCACTCTCAAGGTGGGTGAGAACAGAAATTCAAACTTTGAGATTGAGGGATTAGTCTCACAGATGTTCAATATAGGATATTGACCTTGTTTGGTTTATCTTTTATAAAATTGTGGTTATTTACAGTATTTTTACACATAACTTAACCAAACAAACCTAGCTACAAGCTCTCTCCTTAATTATGGACTTGTAAACTCTAGTGGAGAACTAATTTCACGACTCGTCAAATATATGTAGTTGATGTATTTCTAAAAGTTTTACAACAATGACTGACAGAACCATATTTGTTTAAAGTTTCTACCACACATAATGAAATTTTTGTCTTTTGTTTTCATAACAAATCTTTTTAGAATTAGCCTGATGTTTAAAAATGTGTACTTCCTTCATTGACTTTCTAGGTTCGAATCTCCCTTCATTAATCTGAACACATATAACCTCTAAGCCACTTCGGTCCCACAAACTTTATTCTAACACATTAGTTTATTGTAACAAACAAGAAGATTCAATCCAATTTTTTTCCTAAATAACTCGTACCAATTATTTTTCGTAGTTTTGAAGACTATGTAATAACCTCAAAATTAAACTTACTCTAGAAGATTATACTTTGAAGCATCCCCCATGGTCCCCTAATTAGACCAATATATTGGAAAACTAAAACTCCATACACGTCATCTCTCAAATATCTCTTACACCAACATTCACGTATATACCCCCACCTTTTACGAAATCCAAGTTGTGTGTGTGGCCTACATCTATATATACCACACTTCCTTGGGCAATCCCTTTTTCATTCAAGAAGTAATATTTCTCTTGCCAATCCCAAATGGACAAGCTTCTGCTAATTACTTTGGCTTTTGCTGCTTATTTTCTTACTTTCTCTCTTGGATTTGTGACTAGTGATCCTAAAATATCATGCAGCCAAACACCATACCCTCAAGTTTGCAGCCATTTCATAAACACAGATACATTATCAACAACTCTAGATGAAACTACAACTTCTTCAAACTTCCATGATATGGCTCTCAGGGTCACCATGAACCAAGCCATTGAAGCTCACCACCTGCTTGTCTCTGCTATGCAATTGAATGAACTCAATGAGCAAGCTAAGTTGGCTTGGCATGATTGTGTAGAGCTTTACGAGGACACGGTTCACAAGCTTAACCGATCTATTATAAGCTCTAACAATCCAAATGACCACTTAACTTGGTTAAGTGCTTCCATTGCTAACCAACATACTTGCAAAAATGGTTTCTTTGACTTTAACATACCTCACCATTTAAACTCCTTCCCTATCATGTTGAGCAACTTCTCTAAACTTCTTAGTAACTCCCTCGCGATAACTAAGACTGTGTCTTCATCATCATCGTCGGCCGTGATCGAGAGAAAACAAATAGGTGGACGGCGATTGCTTTCGGGTGGTCATAACGACTTTCCCAAATGGCTATCTGCAGCAGACAGGAGGCTTCTTCAGGCTGTGGAGCCAGCAAGTAAAGCTGATATAGTGGTAGCGCAAGATGAGAGTGGAGATTACAAGACTATTTCAGAGGCTGTGGCTGCCGCGGCTAAGCTGAGTAGTGGCGGTAATAGGAGGGTTGTTATTCACTTGAAAGCCGGTGTTTACAACGAGAATGTTGAAATTAAGAAGACAGTGACGAATTTGATGATTTTTGGAGATGGAATTGATGCTACCGTTGTTAGGGGTAGCAAAAATGTTCAAGATGGCTCCACTACTTTTCGTTCTGCTACTTTTGGTAAGCTATACTAGCTAATTACTCTACAACTTATTTTTATTATGCTACCATAACTATAATGACTAACTATAAGTTACTTGGTAAGTATTTTGTTTAGAATATAAATAAACGAGTTATTAATAGTATATGTTAAGTTTTAATCTAATCAAATATCTACTCTTTGCATACATATTGGTGTAAAATAATAGATTAGATGATAGAGTATATTCTGAGAGACTTTGTTGCCAAAATTAATATCGTATTATAATAATATTTGAACACGAGGGTAAAAATAAGTAAGAATCAAATATACCTTTTTTTTGTGGAATAATGTTAGGTTATGGATCAATACAATGATGCCATGTGTCCAATTAATTATAGGACCAATTAGCCTTGACTCCGGTGACAGATGTTTGGGTATGGTCAATCTAATATTATCGGTATAGTCTGCCACCAATATTAAACGGTTTATGTACAACACAAAAAAGAAAAGGGAAGACCTCAAATTCACATAATTATATTCAAGTCAAAGTCTTCTACTTCTTAGAAAAAAAAGTCATAATCTTCTATATTCGCAACAAAAAGGAGCAACCAAAAAATGTCTAAATCTTATTATAAAAAAAAAAAAAAAAAATTGTCTAAATCTTGATGGTATAGTAATTAACTAATAGCAAATCAACGGGTACCCTAAATATAGTCAAGGATAGGATAGGTACTTCAAAAAATACATAAATAATCGAACATTTTGAAGAAAATAAAAAAGTAATAATACATTTTATTAAAAACAAAAAGCCATAATATGACTAATTAATGATTCCATAATTTCCTAATTTCCTATATTCATTATTTTGCTTAATTTGATTATAGTATGACAGTGTTAACTAACATAAGTCGTGCCTTTTTCTAGCGGTTTCTGGAAATGGCTTCGTCGCACGTGACATAACCTTTGAGAACACAGCAGGACCACAGAAAGAGCAAGCGGTAGCTCTCCGTTCCAGCTCCGACCACTCTGTCTTCTACCGTTGCAGCTTCAAAGGCTATCAAGACACCCTATACGTCCATTCACAACGCCAATTCTACCGCGATTGTGACATATACGGCACCGTAGACTTCATTTGCGGGGATGCCGTGGCCGTCCTTCAAAACTGCAACATCTACATAAGGAAGCCGATGACCGGCCAGAAAAACACGGTCACGGCGCAAGAAAGAACAGATCCTAATGAGAACACAGGCATCATTATTCATAGCTCACGTATAACAGTTTCAGAGGACTTGAAACCTGTGCAAAATTTGTTTAAAACATACTTAGGTCGGCCATGGAAGAAGTATGCTAGGACAGTGATAATGAAGAGTGATTTGGACGGGGTGGTTGACCCAGCGGGATGGTCACCGTGGGATGCAGACACAACTACTTTGAGTACGGTTTATTATGGTGAGTTTATGAATACAGGGATTGGTGCAGATACTAAAGGTAGGGTGAAATGGCCAGGGTATCATGTGATTAAGAGTGTGACAGAGGCCGGTCAATTTACGGTTGGGAATTTCTTGGATGGTGGTTCGTGGATTCCCGGTACCGGAGTGCCGTTTGATGATGGTTTATGATACAAAAGCTGAATTGTGGGTTCGTTTTGCAGAAATTGTCATGTAGTTTGTGTTGGTTTCCCTTTGTATAAATGCTATAAATTGTCTGTGCGTCAATCTGTTTATTGCAATCTGTCAAACCAAAGAAGATATATACATAGAGAGAAAATACATTGTAGTAAATAACTAAAGTTTCTGTGTGTGTAAGAAAGCTAATGTAATATGTGTCTACATATAAATTAATTAGTTTATTTATACTTTTGGTCATGTAGTTTGCTTAGGAGTTCATTTTAATCCATATGTTATTTTTCACAATTAAATCGTTATTGTTTCTCAATTAACCAATTTAAACCTTATAGTTTTAAAATGCGAGCAATGTGGTCCTTATGGTGAGTTATCATCCAATTTGACTTAACAACAACTAACGTAGACATGAGAAATGTCCACTTGTCTAGCTAACATGGCTAACAGAGATCTTTACTAGACAAAACAATAGCGTTTTATATTAAACATCCTCCCAAACACCATCAAAATGCCACCGTTTTGGTTCCTAAATTATTTAATCACATTCATTTACATCTCTTCATCTTTCCACTTCAAACCAGCAAAAGTAGTTGAGAACTCCCCCACTGCTAGAGTTTTGAAGCTTCAATTTCCATCTCACCATCACACCTCCATACCACCACACCTAAAGAAAGACTCAGACAACTCCATGATCAATTTAAATCAAATTAACAATATGACAACTCAAAAGAATATTGAATTGTCTCGTTGCGGACAGCATTTCATGACCAATACCTCATTTTATATCCAAATGCAGCAATCTGAGTTTGATTGTTTCAGTACCCAACTTGTAATTTTCCTTTGTGTTTATGTTTTCAATTTTTTTTTTTAATAAAAATTTCTAAAACAGTAATGGGTATGTTGATTCAGTCAATAACAATGGTGAAATTGAAAGGAAAAAAAAAACGAAAAGATCTAGAGAATGAGAAAATTGAATTGGGTTCATCAATAAATAGTGAAAGATTTTTGGAGAGAAACTTCAATTAACGGTGGATGTCTCGTCCTCAACCTCTAATTTCTACATCCATGGTTGAAATGCTCCCTCACATCTGCAATCATGGCTGCTAATACCTTTCTAGCTTTATCCGTGACGATTAGCTGAGCAAGTGGCATGAGTTATAGGTCATCGAACTAATATCTTTGGATTCATAAAGTGGGTTTCTAAGACGTTTTCTATCTCGGATTTGGTGAAGCAACATCTACCACTACAAGATGAGCAAGTTCGTGAGTTTCTTACAGTCCAAGCAACGCCAAATCAAACCCAAAACAATACACAAAACAATAGTTAGCTCATTGGTGAATCACCTATTCATTTCATCAACCTATAAGCGAATGGAAGTCTCTGGTTTTGCGGAATTCTAGTTTTCGGGGATAAGAAGAATGATGAAGGAGAATGAAATATAAAACATCAAAATAAAATACATCATTTTGTGAGTGTTGTTATGATTGGGCTTCTGTTAGCATAATCACCATGCCATGCTGGGTTCGCCTATCCACGTCAGCTGTTGTTAAATCAATTTCGACAGCAGCTTACAATGTGAACTAAACTTATTTGATTTAGGAAACAACGAGGACTTAATTTTGAAAATCGAAACAACATGTATTAAACTAAATTTCTAAGAACATTATAGGGATAAAAATATAATTAAACTAAATTAATTTGATGAAATTGTTTGGTAGAATGAAATGATTTTTCTTGATATCTTGTAATAATAATCACTTAAGGAGTCATAAGAGTGTTGAGGTCAGGTCAAAGTGCTGTGCTTTTGTCAATTTTCTTTATTAACAAATGTTATTTAAAAGATTGTGTGAAAGATATTAAATTTAGTAAGACTATGAAGCCTCACAAATTGAAAGAACATAAATATTGAATGGTTTAAAAAGGTTCTAATACTTAAAACCTAATAATGAGGAATATGAAAAGTTTGACAATTTTTAAAAAATAATGAAGGTTTTAATATGTTAAATTTATTATATTATTAAATAATTAACATGTGCCATGTGACAATTAGGACTTAAATATGGCATAATTAGAAATACTTGATGGAATTTTTTGGGTGTGCTAAGAAACCGTTTGGTATATGGATCACAAAGTTTGATTGCCTGATTGAGAAGTTCAATCTATAGATTGAGAGCATTTGGTTTCTCAAAAGACTGTGATTAGCTCAATCTCAATCGGTCCAAATCGGAGAAATTTTCGATTGACAAAAATAGCGCTGTAGAGGAGCTTTTAGCTTTTTCAGTTTGAATGTGACACTAGAACTGTCCAATTTACCCTTTAACCTTTTATATATTAACAGTCCCTCTCTAACCCAATTCTCCCTCAATTTTTATTTTATTTTTGTTAAAAATTTGAATTATTTTATTTTATGTACTTGATTATATTATGTAATATTGTTACGTAAATATGATATTCATATAGTTTTTAATGCAATGTATTATTTAAATAATGTAACAAGCACAAAATATTTTAACTAATAACTAAATAACAATAAAATATTAAAATAACTAATGCAATATGTAAACCAGATATAATATTTATGTATGTCTTTAATGGTAATTACATTACAATTTGCATATCAAACACATATTTGACTTATTTGTAATATACATACCAAACACATATTTGGTTATGACTAATGTGACTTATCACCAATTTAACTTATGTAATCTATATACTAATCGGATCCTACGTAAGAGAATGCTTCAATTGTACCACAGGACGACATTAATATGTATATTTTTTCTATGTCTACTTTTTTTAAATGGAAAAAAAAAAAATCATCATATTTTCTAAAATAAGGATATAATAATAAGTTAAAAAATAAACAACAAACCAAACTCCCTGGAATCCTTCTGTTGCGCCACTCTCTCTCCTCTCTCCTCTCTCCTCTCTCCTCTCTCCTATTTCCTCTCTCGTCTTGCCTTCATTCCCTTATCCAATTTCGATATATAGGAACTTAAAGACTCCAAGATATGGACACTCTCTCCTTCACTTTCTTTCTTTACATCATATTGCTTATCTCTCAACTAACTTAAACTTTGGAGTGCTAACAAGTTTTTAAGACCACCCTTGTAGGTCTAACAAGGAGCAACGAGGAGACCACCTTTTATGATCTCCAGCTCTTCGGCACAAACATTAGTGTCATCCATGAGAAACTCTTGCAATTTGACTTTTCTTGAAATCCATACAAATCTCCATTACAACAAACCTGTACAACCTATCCAAACCAGTTGAACACCTCGCCTCCCATTAAATTTGACAAGTTTAAGCAAAGCTCGCCAAGTACTCTCCATTTTCCTTCAACTAGCTAAATTTTTCACTAATGGTTGAGAGAAGAAAACATGCCTAAACTCAACAATTGGACTTGGATCACATGCTACAAAATACAGAGCACTGAGTACAAGGATCATCATGCTACTCAGATCACATTACCGACCTCAAAATTTGACTTTTCAAGAAAAATGCAAAGCATTTGAATCTTGAGCTCTCCTTTTGACAGTAGCTCTTCTAGCTAATTTCAAGCAAATTCTAGCGACTAAAAGACCCATCCAACCACTTGAATCACTGGAGGAAACTCGCCGGAGTACCTCAGTCAAACTGCCAGCCTGCCAAAGTAGCAATGTGCTGCCAGCCTGCCAAAGTAGAAATGCGCTGCCACAATCGGCGGCCTACCTGCAGATTTTTTTAGGCTCCAGTCTGGAACCCAGGACGCCAGTCTGTCCAAGCTCTAGTGCCCAAATTCATTAGCTACGCCCACTAGGTCCTGGCCCAGCTTGGCCAAGCAATTTGTAAACCTCGGCTGGCCAGGTCTTCATCAAAGCCGAGTCAGCTCTACTCTTTAGGCCATCTATCTCGGTCCAATTCCACATATCGGTCCAACCTCAGCTCTCCAAGCCTTTGCTTTCCAGATCAACCCAGTGCTTAACTTAACCTAGTAGAGCTCAGTCAAGAACCCAACTCCAGCCAGATCCAACAGGTTCTTTAAATTACTACCTGGTGTGAATATTTTTATATTTACATACGCATCCCGAATAGTTAAATATTTTTATAATTGGCCCAAATAATTTGTATTTTTACAATACTGGCCTAAAATTTTAGAAATTTACCCAATATTTTTTTATTTTTCATATTTGGCCAATATCTTTGTTTAATTACATAAATAGCCTGAGACTCTATTAATTTATAAAATTACCTCAAGCTCTTTCATATTTTTCAAATATGCCCCCAAAGGTTATATTATTTTCCTAAATGCTTTGGAATAATTGTACATAGACCTTTGGCTTTTTTATTATCATATAAAAGACCTAAAAAAATTTTAAAAATTGCATAGAGGCTCTTAAATTCTTTAAATAGGCCTTAAACATTGTAAATTTTGCACAAGTTGCTTGCGAACTTCCCTGTTCTTATAGAATTGCTTGTCAAGATTGTATTTCCATACAAATCACCTAAGAATCGCATGCTTAGCTCAATTTATACCTACTTAAATGCTCGATTATGTGATAATCAAAAACAAAAATATTCTAACATAAACCAAGTCTTGAAGTAATTAAATTATTCGGCAAAGATTCATGAGCTCTCCTAACCACCATAATTGTAGGGTCATCACAAAGATGAGCCCAATCACTAACTTAACAAGGTAATTGGCATTTTAAAATCATAGTGGATTGATAATTCACCTCAGCCCACATACATCAATTAATAGCTCGGGATCTAGCTATTAACTTGATCACCTTATCCAACAAGGTCAGGTAACCACATAATATTTTTGACATGTTATTGTATATTTATTAATTGTAAAACATATTATTGCATGTTTTATCCTCAAATATGTTTAAAGAATCTTCTAATGAGATTAGTTGTTTAGCCATAGTTACAATAAATTCTTACAACCAAAGCAAAAATAGAGAGTTATAGCCCTCATACAAAAAAACCCATGGGACAAAAATGGTTGAGGTTCACCTAATGAAGGGAATTCCGACCTCTTATGGTGCTCACGGTGCTAGGCATGCAATAGCCGATAGGCTATAACCTTACGGTCCCAATCACCCTTGAGTTTTTTTGTGGAGGGACTATAAGGTACAGGAAAGTGCCCCCACCTACGGACGTTCAAGGCCAAACCCTATGTCAGGCAGAGTGGAGCCTTGAGAAGTTTGCAGAATTGGCTATAATGACCAATTTCGTTAGTCCACACTGGATATATTTATAGCCAAAGGTAAAGGCTCATAATGAGCTTGACTTAGTGGAACTCAAATGTCCAATGTGGGTCAGGATGAAGCAAATCGGAAGCTCACAATGAGCCCAACCTCATGGAACTTGAATAACCTAACTAGGACCAAGATAAAAGAAAAACAAGATCAAACTTAAGCAATATAAAAGAGTTCGACCTAACAAATAAATAATCAAGGTATATAAATTATGAATTAATTGCTTATAAACTGTATATAATTACAAATGCAAGCCTATTTTTATTCATACTGGGAGCTATAAAGCTCCACTTTGGGCAACACGACCTTAAGCCAGATCTCCCATTTTCACACTAATTAGGCATGGTAACTAAAAAGTTATAGACATTCATGAAACATGAAAAAGTGTACTCTGAGCACGTTATCATCTATCATAGTCATACTATATGAGAAATATAATATTTTAATAAGATGAGACGGGTTACAGGTACACAGAATGAGCTACTGACCCAAGCTATACGAACAAGTAACCTTCAAAGGTATAAGCCTGAACTTTCCAGTTTGAACTCGAAAAGGCTGGAGCACATAGTACATATGCATGTTCTATTATTTTAAACTTTATACTTGTTTTAAGACTAATAAGAGTTCTCACTTGATCAAAGATAAATCTAAACTCTAAATTTACCGACCCCCAATTTAGCGATTTAAATCATTTAAAGTGATAGTTTTGTTTGATTAACTTCTAACTAGACAAGTCTAACTCATCTTAGCCATTCTTACGGCACGAAGAGTTTTCTGTCTTGTCCTCGCCATTTTCATAGTTCGAGAACATGGCAAACTCGACTAATAAACTCTAAACATATCAAAGGCTCCAATGTTTTCATCCTTGTGGCTAGAATGCCCTTATTTGTTTTCACGAACTGAGAACATTTCCCCTCCAATTTATTCATGTCCTTAACTAGGACGCCATAATATCACAATTTTAACTAAATTCAATTTCGCTTTGAAATTCGACATTTTTATCTCGATCTCGACAGCCTTATTACTCATCCTTCACGATCTCAAAATCCCGACTCATAACCTAAGTCGAACCTCCATGATTTTGACCTTGATCCTCACAATCTCAATCTTGATAGCTTGGTTTTGCCTTTATTGACTTCAAGTCAGATTCACTTCATTTATCACACTTGTTTTAAGGGGGACTGATGTTAGTATAAGATTTAACATAAACAATACCAACACGACACGTGCCTTCCTGACACATGGAACCATATCATTGGATATGTATTCTATATATGGGAGCTTAAGGCTCCAACGTATGGACACTTTCTTCTTCACTTTCTCTCTCTTAAGTCCATATTGTTTATCTTTCTACTAACTTAAGCTTTGGATTGCTGACAGGTCTCTAGGATCCACCCTTGCAGGTCTACTAAGGAACAGCGAGGAGACCACCTCATCAAATCTCTAGCTTGGATAAATCTGACACAAATAGGCTGACTTCTAGCTGAATATTGATCAATGAGATAATCAAATTTGAAGACAAGATGACATATATTTGTAAGAAATTTTCAAATATGCAAAAAAGAACTTTATTTCTAATTTTGAAGAAGACCTAACAAATTGTTGTTTAATTCCAAACCCTAGACCAATTGCTTGAGGCATCATTTGAATATTGTGTCTCAGACGCAATGAGTCTTTTTACCTTTATGTTGCATTTAGTGATTGCGGAGGGAAAGAACTAAGAATTGTTTCGACCAAATTAAAAATATTTCTCATAATTTTGATTTTAATCAATTAATTCAAATATTTCATCCGGGATTTAAAGTATGACAGATCTAAAAATTTAGTTGCAAGTATGAAATTTATATAATCCTACTTTTGGTAGTTAATGAATAAGCATAGAAAAAGAAAAAAAAAATAAGATGAAAAATTGATTGATTATTTTACTTTAGTGGACTAGATTAAATGTGGGACTTTTGGACAGAAGGGTCCAAGTCCCAAAATTTTTGTACAAAATGGTAAATTTATTACTTTAATAGGCAAAAAGGGGGTAAATGCTGAAACCGCATTTTCAAAACACGGTTTCTAGGTCCGACCTGGCATGCCATGTCACCCACGGATCCCACAGTACACACCTCACGGGGGCGCGCGTGAAAAAAGAAGAAGTTGAAACCGGCTTTTCAAAAGCCGGTTTCAACAAAATTTTGTCCCCCACAGGTAGGGCCCGCGGGGGACAAAATTTGATGGGAGCAGTGTGCTATTTCCATTTAACCCTAGGCTAGAAGCTTTTCTGCCATGTTCGTTTTACTTCGTCCCCATTTGACATGAGGTCTGTTTAAGTACTTTCTTTCGATGTATTGTTGCTTGTTTATGTGGGTTCAAAATTGTTTAGTATAGATCATGTTTTAGGAAAGCAAGTTATAGTAGCTATTGCTTCTTCCTAGGAAAGTATTATTCTGAGCCTGAAAAGGGTTCAAGCTTCCAAGTATCTTGCTTCTTTTATTTCTTTCTAGAAAGTAGTAGTAGTATTGTCTACTTTTTGATTAAGCATATAGCTAATCAATTAATGATGTTTAAGCATATAATTATTCATAAAATTATATAAAATTGATTATAAGATAGTTCATATAACTTTATGCAACCTTCCCTCATTGTGAATATGATTATCCCACACATACACATAGTATTGTCCATTGTCCGTGGCATAGGAATAATGTTTTTTTTTTTTTCCCTTTTCCTTTTCTTTATGCAAATATCTTGGATTAAGGTCTAAATTCGTGGACAGAATTATTGACCCAAAGATGGCAGACAACATTGGATCCATTCATGTAATAAGTAAGATTAATAGGATAACAAGGCCTTCCTTCCTCAAACGAAGAAAAAAAATCCATTAATTAATTCATTGTCCCCATGGTCATATGTATGTATCCTAAGACTGGTCATTTCTGAGGATTGAGATCATGGGTTTGTTATGTGGTCATAAATTTGGCTCCATTTCATTTAATTGGAATTGGAATTTTTCCCCCCAGATTGAAATTTTTTGGCATCAATCTTGGCCATGAAATTTGTGTTGTGTATCATACACAGTCCCACACCAGCGTTGAATACTAACTAGTAAGTTCCTTAGCACTCCCTCCCTATATGTGGACATGGAAAAAGGCCAAATGAAAAGAAAATGGCAAGTATGCAAGTGAAGCTTAACCAGGGTGTAGTTATCTATCTTTTCATAAATTCTTATCTTGAGCGACTGCGGGATTTAAGTTGAAGTTTTTCTCTTGAGTTTTTTTTTTTTGGCTCAAAGGAATAGGCTTAGAATTTAGGTAACGCGATAATTTGTTTATTTTTCTATAATTTTTTATTTTTGGTGAACAAAAAAATTAATTTCAGGACATTAATATATAACACCAAGAAACTTTATTAATTAAACTAACCGGTTCCATCTTTTCTTTCAAAATTTAAGGTTAATTTACTTGTTGATGTGCAGAGCTTTAACATAAAGTTTAGTTTGTAAATGTTACGTTAATTTTTTTTTTTTTTTTAATAAAAGTGCAAATCACTAAAAATGCATTTGACTAAGTGTATGGACCAAATTTCATAAAATGTCAGTTCCATATTGCTAGTCAGCCATAATAACATTTTGGTCCTTTAACTTATAGGTGATTTGAGGTAGTTTGATGTATATTCTTTATCATTATTAATTTATTATAATTTTTTTTTTACATGTTTGTTATATAATTTAAAAAAAATCAATAAATTTGTTAAATAACTATTAGTTCAATTGACACAAACTCAAAAAAATTAGATAACAGATTCTAGAAAACTCTCCTTCCTTCCGAGTATATTGCATCTCTTTTTCCTAGGAATAGAATAGAATAAAACTTCATACAATAAAAAATAAAAAAACTCAAACATACCTTGATTAATAAATTTTTTTTTACTAGTTCATGTTTCAAAGATTATTTATTAAACTGTAATAAATATTATATTTGAATAAAAAAAAATTAAATATAATAATTTATGTATTAAATGAACAAAAATTATAATTAATTATTATAAATGTTTTATTTAAAAATATTTAACCCTCGTTTTTTGAACACTTAGTTAAGAAAATCCATGAAAAAATTTGTAAAGCAAGCCTACCCTAGTCTTTTGGTCGCACTTGTGATAATAAAAGCGGTCCCTTTATTGAAACTAATACATCGAAGCTGTTAAGTGTTAAGTGCTAATAGGCCAATCAAAATGCTTATATACAACTAAGCACACAATAATTTCCAGCTATGCCTCGATGGCAGCCAGCACTCTTGCCCTCTCGTTTTCAAACCTGAATAGGGGTAAATTAGGAAACAAATTCATTTTTGTTAAGCAACCAATGCAACTGCTCAATTATATAATTCAAGATGTTACTGTTGTCTTGTACCAACCATATAAATCTAATCAACCATGCATAATTAGTCAAATTAATTAAATGTGCTTTTATAATTAAGTGTGCTATTTCCATTTAACCCTAGGCTAGAAGCTTTTCTGCTTTTGGAGGAGGAAATAGCACATCTGCTCCAATCAAAATTTTGTCCCCCGCGGGCCCATTTGTGAGGGGACAAAATTTTGTTAAAACCTGGCTTTTCAAAAGCCGGTTTCAACTTCTTCTTTTTTCATGCGCACCCCTGTGAAGGTGTGTGCTGTGAGGTCCGTAGGGTGACATGACATGCCAGGTCGGACCCAGAAATCGTGTTTTGAAAATTCAGGTTTCAGCATTTATCCCCATTTTGGCTATTAAAGTAATAAATTAACCATTTTGTATAAAATTTTTGGAACTTGGACCCTTCTGTCCAAAAGTCCATTAAATGTGTCAAAAAAAAACTAGCACTTACAAGACTACTTATTTCTTATTTCTCTCCCATGGAGGATGGAACATAGAAGAGATATAGTTTTTTTGAAACGGTAGAAATTAAGTTTTTGAATTTCTAAATGTTTTATTAAAATGTCTTATGTCTTTACGTTGTAATTCAAAGAGAATAATGAGTTTTTTGTCCACTTAAATAAGTGAGCATTGATAACATGCACACAAATTGGTAGATGTTGGAATATTCTTCAGTCAACTTTGATTATTTCATTAATTCATAACATGTAAATAGAATAATAAAACTTGATTAAAAATTTTAAATATTGAATGATAAAAATGATGAAAAAACTTTTGAATGATTGAATTAAAAACTAATACAATCTTTCAAGACCAAACCAATAGATAAGCCTTAATTTAACTTTGTTAAAATTTGTGTGTACCCTACAAGACATGATTCAAGTAATAAGATATGCTTGAATTCAAGGATTGAGATTCTAATATTAAGGGATTCGAGTCTGTAAAAAAAATATTTGTAAGGAGGGGTAACGGCGAATCTTGAACGATCTATGGTGGACAAAATAAAACCTATCACTAATGATGTTTTGAAGTATAGAGAGGTAACTGATTTTTTTGACAAATTATAATGTCAAAAGTATAATCTAGACATTTATTTTTCATATTTGTTGTTATCTAAAAAAATAGTGATTTTTCACTTGGAAGGAAAAAAAGAGATATCCATCGATACAGTCGCAATATCGCTGCATATCAAAGTAGTCAGCGAAAGTGTGTATAGCACTTCCTAGTCTCTGTGGCCGTTCCAAATTTCTCACTTCCGTTTCTCTCGCTCGCAATGGCCATGTGGATAATGACCCGGCTATATCCTTCGGCAATGTCTGTTCACAGTTCTGTGAAATCTCCTATTTTGTGTCAATATGCTTCACAGTCTCAGTCTCAGGTGGCTGTTGTGAACGGAAAGGCAGGCAGCAGAGTTTCTGAGTGGAACGAGATCCGTCTTGGGTTGCCCAGCAAAGGTCGCATGTCTGCTGACACTCTCGATCTTCTCAAGGTACTTAATTTTAGTTGATTCTGATTAGGCTTCATTAGTTTTAGTTTTTGCATTGTTTGGTTAAGGAGAAAATGCTAGAAAAAGGTAGATAATTTTTTTAGAGTTTCGTTTGAGTATTCATGTATGGGAAGTTAGTAGGAGACGAGAATTGGGCTTGCTTCTGATTTTCCTTCTGTTCTCTTAGGAATTTAGCAATAATCTGTCTCTGGCTTTCAAATTAAATGGAAAAGAACTAAAATTGGTAATGATTCTTAGCGATATGATTTGGTTATGTTTGATACCTTTTCCCCTCGAAAGTTTTTATTTTTTCTGCTTTCTGGGTTTATAGCTAGGAATTTAACTGTCTACCCTCTAATGTTCAGGCAGAATCACATAAAAGAAACAGTGTGTTCTTTGCTTGATATTCATTGTCACTGTCATTCATCTGTCAGTAGTTGTATGTCTTCTTCTTTCATCCCCTAACCTGACTGATTTTTGTTATGCTTCTTGATGTGAAGGATTGTCAATTGTCAGTTAAACAGGTTAATCCCAGGCAATATGTTGCAGAAATTCCTCAGGTACGTTTGCCTTTTCAATTTAGTATTTGATGGCTTTTCTCATAAATTGACTTGTGAAGGAAAATCATGTTTACTACGTAGTACTTGAAACCCCTATGCTTTGGGGAGCATGTGCATGCTTGTGTTTGTGTACATCAGCAATGCTTCATACATTAAAGCAATCAATGCAGACTGAATACCATGATAATTGTAAATGTTGGAAGGTTTAATGTAGGCTATTCCTTTTCTTTCAATACATCGGCAGTTCTTAGAAGTTAAAATTACTTACAGTTTGACGTAGCACACTCATGCTAGTGACATCAATGACTGAGGATCAACTTTAAATAAGTTGTCCATATGGCACATGGGAATCTTTGGCTTGGTTAAGTAAGTCGGTCTTAGATTTTAGAGAGATCTTTGTTCACAACTAATTTGTGAAGCCATCTATTAAAGTCACCACTGCCAATCTATGCATGATTAGTCATGCAAACTAAATATTATTTGTGCTGGAAACTTTATATCGAATCACAACTTTGGGCATTTTTTTTTGGAGCTTGTGTGGATATGTTACGTCCTCCAGGGAATTAACTTGTTAAGTATCAAATTTGAATTTCTTTTTGCGGGAGAAATTAGAAGGTAAGTTTTTCCATTGTTCTTTCCAAATAAGTAAAAATAAGAATTATCTAAATCTTTCATGCTCTTCAGTGTTCATGATTCTATTCATCAGTCAGATGTTTCATGATGATCTTTGCAATAATTTATGGATCCTGTAGTTGAAAATAGTCAAGGAGTAGAGTTTAATATAAGACTTACAATTTTTTTTTCCTGTCTGTTATTCCTTTGACATAACTGCCAGCTTAGTAATAACTTGTTGGTTTGCTTAGTTGCTTTAGTCCTAGGTAGATTGTGTAGCAATTTGGAGTTGCCCTGTCTGTTAACTTAGCATGCACAATATAAACATAAACGGCTGTGTTTCTATCTCTTTGTCCATGCCTATTTGTTCACTCTGCCTTTTCTAACCCTCACCTTACATTAACTTGCTTGAGGTCACTTTTTATCTGAGACCGCCATTTCATGCCTTTCTGGCATTTTGGTCTGAAGTTTTTAAGTAAAATCAATCTAGCATCTTACAACATGTGTCAAATAGTATTTGTGGGAAATCTGATTTGCTTGTCCTAGTACTTTTTGATAAATTCCTTTTGTATTTTGCAGATACCCAACTTGGAAGTTTGGTTCCAGCGCCCAAAAGACATTCTACGGAAATTGTTATCTGGAGATTTAGACCTTGGTATTGTGGGTCTTGACACAGTCAGTGAATATGGCCAGGTAAGCATTAAAGCATAGGATGTTACTTGGCTGTTATTTAAGGTTTTTGATATCAGATTGATATCTTTAAGCTCAACAAACACTTCCTTTTTCCCAGTGGAAAGAAAACATTTTTCTTCTTGTGGTCAAAGGTGCTTATAGATAGTAGCTATTATGTTTTGTTGAGTCCTGAAGCAAAAAAATTAAATCAAATTATTTTGAGCATATTTGTATGTGCATTCATTTATAGAGTTATGTGTCTTTTTGGCATCTTAATGATTCAACTTTAATAACAAAATAATGCCTCTTAAAATATGTAAGTATCACTAAGGACATAATATAATTTATAAACCCTTGGTAAATTTTCTTTTCACTTTTAACCACTACTGACATATGCTGTAGCATTTGAGTTCACTATCTGCTACACATATGTTTTTTCACCTTCCACATTTGAAATTAACATGTATCGTGTCTGCCACTGACTCATTCTGTCATTGCAGAAGTAACCTTCACATGTTATTACTTTAAGCAAGAATGACTACGAAAAAATCCATGATCATGGAATTATCTTGAGTTGCCTGTGCAGGGGAATGAAGATCTTATCATTGTTCACGATGCACTTGAGTATGGGGATTGTCATCTATCCATTGCAGTGAGCTCTAATTACCATGTAGCCAATTTAAACTTGCTTGACTTCAATAAACCTCTATATCGTAATGTCTGTTTGTTCATCAGATTCCTAAATATGGAATATTTGAGAATGTAAATTCACTGAAGGAGCTAGCTCAAATGCCTCAGTGGACAGAAGAAAAGCCTCTCCGAATTGCCACTGGTTTCACCTATGTATGTGTGATTGTGTCTGTCAGTTCATTTTACTATGACAATTGGCTTTTTGCTTTCTGGATGTTATTCTTCCATTAGCTTTATGTTATCTGAAGTTTGGTCTTCTGTCCAGCTGGGTCCTAAATTTATGAAAGATAATGGATTTAAGCACGTGACTTTTTCAACTGCTGAAGGAGCACTGGAGGCGGCACCTGCGGTGGGAAATACTTTTTTACTGACTTACATTAAACTTATCTATGCTCATGAAATGATTTATTGCCAGTCAACTTAGTAGAAGTTATCATATTCTTATAAAAATACTTATGGTTTTGGTTCCTTATTAAATGGGCGATTCTTTGTATACCTGTTTTTATTTCAATCATCTTGTTATGTATATATGAACTAGAACTAGTGCTACCACTTTGTATTCTATGATTCCCATTTCTGGTGCTGTACTGCTGTGGTTAGGAATAATTTTATGAAAGACAACAAAGGATTTTCTGCGGAAGGTACTCAAGGGCCCCTTGTAACACAACGCAAAAAATGACAATGATGGAAAATGATGAATATTTTACAGAAACTAGATGATGATTTATATCATTTTTCTGTCCATAACTTTTGCTTGTTGTTTGAGGTCTTTGAATCTTAAGATAATTATTTTGTATATTTTTGAGGTCTTTGCTCCTTAGTTAATTATGCGACAATTGGTTATGAGAAACCAATACTCTTATATTCTTGTCATCCACGCATACTTATCTAGGTCACTTGTCTGTCTTGTTCAGATGGGGATTGCTGATGCTATCTTGGATCTTGTAAGTAGTGGAACTACACTGAGAGAAAACAACTTGAAAGAAATTGAAGGTGGAGTTGTCTTGGAAAGCTAAGTAAGCATTTTAGTCCATGCTTACCTTAGACAAGCACATGGTTTATAGGTTTTAGAATATTACTCAAAGTGGGGCTTCAGGAGGCTTCTTTTGCATAATTCTTGAATTACTTAGAAGATAAAGTATTCTCCAGGCTGTTCTTATCTCAAGCAGGAAATCATTGATCGAGCGGAAAGGTGTACTGGACACGACACATGAGATTCTTGAAAGACTGGAGGCACATTTGAGGGCAATTGGTCAGTTTATGGTGCATTTGTTAAGTTTCCCTTTTTCTTACTCCTTCCTGCCCATCCTATTCCAGTTTCTAATATTCTATTGGGCAGGTAGTTGCAAACATGAGGGGAAGTAGTGCAGAGGAAGTGGCTGAGAGAATACTGAGCCAAACATCGTTATCTGGGTTGCAGGTGTGGTCTGAAATGAAATCTTCTGTTTGTATATAATTTATAAATATATGTATATTTTATAATATTAATATGCGAAAAAAGTTTTTTTTTACCTTCAGTATTTATTTTCAGGAGCAACAAAATAGTTTGTGCTTTAATGATGAAAAGTGTGAGGTTTGACTAGAAATTTTTCTCGGTTTCAAGGGGTATGAACTTGATTATATCTACAGGGACCCACTATAAGTCCAGTCTTCTGCAGACGTGATGGAAAGGTAGCAGCAGACTACTATGCCATAGTCATATGTGTACCCAAAAAGGCACTCTACAAATCTGTGCAACAGCTGAGAGCGGTGAGTCAATATCGACCTTTCTTTTGTCAGGTTGTGGTTTTCTTTATTTCCTGTTAAGCGGATATTGGGACAAAAGTTTGACAAATGAATGCGGCACATTCATACATCTTGAGATATGTACTGTTGAAAACCATTTTAACTAGACTTGTATAGCAAGTATTAAAACAACTCAACATCTGGATAAAACACTTATTTTAGATTAAACCTGGTGGAGCGGACACTAGGGTAACTCTCTATTAGATTCTTCAATCTTCCCATAATTTCTGTTTTAGCATTAAACTAGATATCCAAAACTTAAACTACAACTATGTTGTGTTGCGGATTCTACAACGTTGAGTGTATTGAATTTGGTTTTCTCTTTGACTTCGTTGAAATGCTTAATCCTAACTATCACAATCCACCAATTGATTTTGATTGCTTCGAGATCCACTTGATGCAGATTGGAGGTAGTGGAGTTCTCATATCTCCCGTGACCTACATTTTTTATGAAGAAACTCCAAGATGGTGTCAACTCCTTACAAAACTTGGGCTTTAGTCCTTTATGGTAAATTCCTCCAATTAACTCATGATATGTTGTATATTCTCTAGCAATGATTGAGCTTCATCTTAGTTTTCTGTATCAATGAATTTTGTTAGCCAGCTTCTCTTTGAGGATGTTATATTTGAGTTGTTATTGGGTACTACAGTACTGCAAATAGTTAGCCTTGAGGCCAATGTCTTGTCTTAGTACTACTACTTGTTCAGTAATACACTAATACTTGTGTTTGTTTGTCAAGTAGTTAGAGATAAAGAAAAGAAATTCCACTCTAAATCATTCCTCCTCATAATGAGTAAGTTTCAACCTAAGTGTTCATGTCTTCTATTTTTGTTATTCTTACAAAAGCCTTATGAGAATTATGAAGATCCTTTACTGATCTAGAAAGTGCTAGGCCTTAGGACATAGAATGTCATATATCATGCTCCTTTAAGCAAATCTGAAATGCCAACCAGATGTTACATCAAAGCAAAAATTATGTTGTCAATTTGCTTTCCATCTTGAATTCTGGAGGTGATTGTTGAGATATTATTCAACTCCCAAATCTGAAGATACTTGTTCTTCTTATTGAGATACTTTTTGGTAGTTCTGAGCGGTACTAATTGTATTGATAGAGGAGCTCCTACCGTACTCAATGATGATACAGAACGATTGTACCCAGATTTGGATTTAAGAAATTCTATTTAAAAATAACGATGAAAAAAAGATTCTACAATACGGAATAAATTCATACTTGAATTGAGTTGAATTCAATTCAATACACCAAAAACAAGTTATTATATTTATAAAATTGAATTATATTGTTTGGAATTATAAATACAACTAGTAGAATACTAATTTAATTTAATATTTTTACAAGATTACTTGCTTTTATCTTATCATTGTGTATGACTATGAACCTGTAAATGGTATCAATAAAAGTGGGGATTTGGATCTTCTTCTCTATCAGAGAGGGTTGTTTTCCAAATCAATGGTTTTATATTCTCTCTCAAATAGGGATGACAATTTTGACCAGTCTTAGCGGAGCTTTGATATGTCCCAATCCGATGGGGTTGGTTTTAACCATTGACTGGAAAACGGGATAGATCTTGTCTCGATCTGGAAAATTACAATCGCGGTTTAGAATGGGGATGAGAGTCATTTATACCTTGACCTGTCCTGTCCCGTTTTATGTATATATATTATATATATTATACATAATATATATTTATACACACATAATTACCATTATACATAAATAATTATACTGGCACATGCATTATATGTAATATATATTTCAATTGAAAAATTTATCTAATTAAATTAAAATTAAGAAAATATAATATTTTTTTTTTATATAAATCTTTGTGAGACTAATTATGTATTGTTAATTATCGTTGCATTTTTAACAATCTTGTTATCTTCTTGTGAACAATGATTTACTCCTAAACCGCTCCTGCTCAGTCCCGTTGTCTCGTTCATGCTCCCAAAAGTGAATCTAATTGCAAAAAAATATTTGCCTCTTCAATCTAGAATAGATCATTTCTTGTTTTTTCAAGAACAAGAGAGAATCCAAATTTATAAGTTGAGTCAAATTCCATTAAAGAATTCATTTTAATTTAAATTATTTTTTCATGTTTGGAACAAATCATAAAACTAATAGAATTTAAATAAATTAAATTGAAATTTATTATTTAGAATACAATTATAATTAATAGAATTCAATTTAATTTAATATTTTTACAACACTATGGATTGACCTAAACTCATAATAATGGATTGAATACCAAATTGGAGGCATAGAACAATGTTGACTAGCTGAGAAAATAAAAACTCATCAAAGTAATTTGAAGGTAGTTCAACTGTGCCAGTGAAAGAGAGAAAGAAAGAAATATTAATATAGATTAAGAGGGGAAAGAGAAATGAGAGGTAGGGAAGTGATAGGAGAAATGGTGTAGAGAGAAGGCATGGATTTTTAGTGGAAGATGAGGGTAGGGAAAGAGATAAAATCAAGGGTATATTTGTCTTAATGATCAATTTGATCGAATTTCTTACAAATCATATCAATTTTGACAAGAGTTTTTAAAATGAAAAATTGAAAATTGAGAATTAGAATGAGTTGAATTCTTGTGTATGATGATTTACAAAAAAAAATTATTTTGAATGAACTGAATTTCACTAAGTGGTTCCAAACACACTCTAAAAGTGGAAGCAATTCATGTTGTTGATGGTTCGGGTGTTTATGGCTGAGGGAAATAAGTTAAACGGTGGGGAAGGATATTAGTAGGTATGAATTCATAAAAAATGAAACACAGTGAGGACTATATTTGTCTAAAATGTTTTTATAATATGATTAAATTGAATTCTGTATAACTCTTACCTATTTTGACAAAATAATAAAAATATTATTACATACACTAAATATTCCAAGCATAAAAATTTAACTAAAATTCATTTGGAGTAAATTAAATTGTACCAATATTTTAATTTTAAACTCAGTTTCTAAATTCTAGTTGTTCGTTTTGTTCTCTTGATTATTGTTTATATCATCTATAAATTTTTCAGATGACTTTTGGTTTTTTTGTTTTTTTATTTGTTTTTTCACCGAATATATTTAAGATAGATTTTTTTTTTTTTTTTTTTTTTAACATGATTAAGAGATGCTTTTATGCAGTTCTCTCTTTATTAAGAAATATTGTTCATGTAAATCTTACATACAAAAGAGATGACTGCATAAAGGCAAAAACAAAAAAAAAACCCAAATTCTTTTTAAAAGATTTTATGTATACCAAAGAATATTTTTATGACTTGTAGATTTTTTATTTTATCACCATGTGATTTTTACATATTACTTTACCGCCTATAGTTAAATAAATATTTATTAGTCCAACTCCATCCATTTTTCATTTTCATCTGTAATTTAAAAAGATCATATACTAGGCATGAGCTCAATATTTAACGTTTTTTAATTTTTAATTATCTTCAAATGAAATATTATATATATATATGTAAGTGTAGAAATTAGAATAATTTCTTCATTTTAAACAATGGGATATTAAACATTTATAATTACAATCCGAATTCCTTAAAACCCAAAAAAAAAATAAAAAAATTAACAATACAAAATTAAACTTAGATGTCATTTCCACCTTTAAATTAAAACTAAGCTAAGAACAACAAACACAATGAATTTATAAATATATACACTAATATATATGCCACACATATTGTACTTAAATTATATTTATTTAACTTTTAAATTCTTTATAATTTAAAAAAAAAAATTGGTAAAAGCTCTATGTTATGTATCTCATTATCAGACAAACACTTATTCACAAACTCCATGAGACTAAATTATATTTATTTAATTTTTAAATTCTTTATAATCTTTTTAGAAAAAATTAGTAAAAACTCTATGTTATGTATTCCATTATCAGACAAATACTTATTCACAAATCTTATAAGACTAATAATTTTATTTCCTATCTCATGGAAAATCCTTTTCGCCCTTAAGAGTTATTTTAGTGATAGGAAGACTTTTAACTTTGATGGGCTTTCTCTCGTAAAGCCGATGACGCCTCCAAGACAGGGGGGAGGGGTTGGATCCGGTCTAGGACAGTGACGCCCATTCCTAACTAGTTTCGAAGGTTTTATAAATAATAAAATTTTAGTTAGTATGATTTTTTTTTTAAATTCCGTATATATATATTTTTTAATTACAGATATATTTTTAATATTTTACTATATTCTTGCATATTTTAATATTGAAATTCATATTTTTTTCTTTTTTCTTTTTATTATATAAGAAAAAAACTTGATAAAGATGAAAACAAATGGTCACAATATTATTTTGTAAAAAATACCAAGTGTACATTCATGAATGATTTTAATTTATAATAACAAAGAAAATAATCAGAGCAATAATATTTATCAAGATTCTAATTGATGCTTTCTTTCCAATGAATGAAAAAAATAAAATAAAAGAAAAATCACCTCCAAAGTCAATTTTATTTAAATTGTTAACATAAAATAATAATAATTACAATCGTGTAACAATTAAAAATCTTATTAAGTTTAATACCAACTATGAGAGGTAAAAAAAAAAAAAACTATCTTCTTCATTCTTCCATCTTTTGTCTTTCTTGATTAATACTTGAAAGCCAATTATTTTATATCACAAATAATATAAATTTATTTTGTCAAACATTGGTATTATCTTTGTTAAATTTACCATCACAAACAGATTACATTTCATTGCTATCAACAGTTATAAATAATTTTTTTTTCCGCAAAATGACCTCAAAACATTACTTTAAATTTAAGAATCTCATTTATTTTATTTTTTTATTTTCCTTAAAACCAACTAATTTAAAGAAAATAAATTCTTTCAAATATTAAATTTGTAAATATTATGATACTTTCTTGTTTTATAAACCTAATAATAAATTAAAAAAATAATAATAACATACCTATATATTAGAGTGATAGTTAAATGGAAAAAAAGTGCAATTGACTCTTTGATTAATAAATACAATTCATAGTAATTTTTTCTATGGTTTTTTAAATTTATTAAAAAATAGTTTTTTATATATTATATGGAAAGAAAACATTTTGTAATATAGTTAATTTGAAATTACTAACAATATGTCCCAATTTTGCATTACATAAACAACCTATCTACTCAGATTTCTCGATCAAATAATTTAACTCCCAAGGTTCAATATTATTGTTTATCACTGATTAAGTGAGATATATTAAAAATTAAAGCTCCCTGCTCGCCATGAGTAGTTATTTTAAGGTGATACTGATCATATATCATAATTTGAATTCTTTGAGTTTTGGGATGAACAAAAAAATCTACCGATAATCAATATTTTATATGTTCTTAACAATCTAAATAAATAAAAGAGTACATTTAGTTGAAATCTTTCTAATTATAGAAATTTAAAACTCAGGGACGTGAAAACATTGTCTGGCTGAGTAATTGGTAAAGATGAGTCTTCCAGTAGAATAGAAAAAGAAAGAAAATAATCTTTGATTTGTTTATTTCTTTCTAATTATGGTTTTTTAGTAGGTTGATATGCGTTATTTTTTTTGTTTACACTAAATCAAATATTAACATATTCTTTTCATGATATTAAATTTAATTAGAATAACAGAAATTTTAAAGACACAAGTGATAAAATCTCTTGGTATCAATTTTGAGGTTTGGATCAAATTCTGCTTTTATAAAGAACAAAGAATTTAGAAGAAGAAAGACGGATAAATCACCAAAATATAGTAGATTTTATAAAAATTGGTTTTGCTTCAAAAACAAGAAGGTAAGGAGAGTTAGCCTATGAATTCTTGTCTTTAAATCACGAAGAGTTAAATATCATTGAACACAATGTAGAGTTCTTGAGTTCAAAACACAATCTATTTATTTCTTTACAATCTTTTCGAATTCGTGGCTAAACCCACCAACTCTTATCTAAACCCACAAATTCAATACAATCTCTAAATTTGTGATTTCACATCACGAATACAAATAAAATGTGCCCAATAGCACTTTATACTATTTTTTGTGAATTCTAGACTCAAAACTCGTGATTTGAAGACACAAATATTATAAGTGAAGCTGTATAACTCAATTTTTATCAAAGTTACTGTATTTTATAGATAGTGCTAGTTATCTCTCATTATGTATTCAATAAATCTAATAAACCTTGTAAGGACAAAAAAGGGATTTTCCATGCATATGATCAGCCACGTTTGGTCTCCATAAGAGAAAGAGGCAGATGTTACACTTTATATGTGAAGTGAACGAACAACCTGAATATTGTAAGTGTAATATCTTCGAAAAATAAAAAAAAAATAGATGTTAGATTTTCTGAGGCAGGTTTTGCAATCAAAACAAAGAACAAAGCCAATAACATCAAAGCTGTTAAACGTGTACAGTGAGAAACAATCTGGCAGCTAACAATTTGGTTGAACATGCACCTTACCCTTATCTCTCCTTTGATTAGCAAGTCTTAACGGTAGGAGGTTGAAGTTTACTTGACAACAATGGCCATCAAGTATTCAAGTGCACAGTTAGTGATAATCAATCCCTTTCCTTACTAAAAATTGTTATATTTAATTACTACTCGAAATTAAACAACTTGCTTTGACAGGAATAACCCTATGATTCCTACTGAAACAATGGGCATCTGTATCCCTGATATCATCAATGATTTGTCCCACCATTTCCCCACATCAAAAAGTCCCAGCACTTGGCATAATCAGGGCATTTTGGGGAAAGTAAGTGATACAGTTTAGTTAATTCCAATATGATATAATCTGGCTTGTAAAATACTCTAAAGCTTTGCCAGCATCTAGCTAAGTTGGATAGAACAAACATGGCGTTTGTAGATGAAGGCATTGGTTGTGTACAATGTAATCTCACTGTCAATCACCTAATTATCCAAATCCGCATGTATTCTTTTCTTTTCCATCTATATAAACTCCCTCACTTGTCTTTCTCTGCATCCAAACAAGTCCAGTCGTTACTAGCATTGACTATCTTGTTCCATTAAGAGCTTTAAGGAAAATGGGTGGCAGGCTTATTTCAACTCCAGGACTTCTGAGGGCTACCTTGTTTGCATTTTGTGCTTTGTGGGTATTGCCAAACCTGGCAGCTGCAAAGCACACAAGACTTACCAGGCACTACAACTTTGATGTATGTATTGCATTTTACTAACTACTATTTTGAAGCTTGTTCTCCGCTATTTTTTGGTTATTGTTGGTTAACTACTACTTTTACAGATCCAATTACAAAATGTTACAAGACTTTGTCAAACAAAGAGCATTGTGACTGTCAATGGGCAATTTCCGGGCCCTCAAATCGTCGCGAGGGAAGGTGATAGGCTTGTAATCAAAGTGGTTAATCATGTTCAGAACAACATCACCATCCATTGGTATTATAAACAATAACCTATCTTTCAATATTCTAGTGTTCAATAGTTGATAATTTCAAATGTTTGATTCATATTTAGGCATGGAGTGCGGCAATTGAAAAGTGGTTGGGCAGATGGGCCTGCCTATATCACACAGTGCCCAATTCAGACAGGACAATCTTTTGTTTACAATTTCACAGTCACTGGCCAAAGAGGGGACTCTGTTCTGGCATGCCCACATCTCATGGCTGCGAGCAACTGTCTATGGACCCCTTGTCATTGTCCCCAAAAGACATGAGCATTACCCATTTCCCCAACCCTCTAAAGAAGTCCCAATAATCTTTGGTAATCTCGGAAACATTATTGAAAATCACTATGATAAGTTAGCTTGGAAAAGTTTTTAAATTGATCTAAGATTTTGATTTGCATCAAATTGCAGGGGAGTGGTGGAAAGCAGACACAGAAACAGTTATCAACCAAGCACAACAAACAGGATTGGCACCAAACCTCTCAGATGCTTACACAATTAACGGTCTGCCAGGACTTTTGTACAATTGCTCATCCAAAGGTACTACATTCTTCATTGCTATTAATGAAAGTATAATCCAATTTCAAATGGGTAAATAAGCTTCAAAAAAATTGCATTTAACGCAGATACTTTCAAGCTAAAGGTGAAGCCTGGAAAAACTTACCTCCTTCGTTTAATCAATGCTGCACTCAATGACGAGCTCTTCTTCAGCATAGCCAACCACACCCTGACTGTTGTTGAAGCTGATGCTGTATATGTGAAGCCTTTCAAAACAAACATTGTACTTATCACACCAGGACAGACCACCAATGTACTACTTAGAACCAAGTCCGACGCACCCAATGCCACCTTCCTCATGGCTGCTAGGCCTTACGCTACTGGTCCAGCAACCTTTGATAACACGACAGCGGCCGGATTGCTCGAGTACGAGAAAATTTCTATCCCAAATACCAAAAACAAGAAGCTGCCTCTTCTGAACCCAGTGCTTCCAAAATTCAATGACACAAACTTTGCAATAAAATTCAACAAGAAAATCCGCAGCTTGGCAAATGCAAAATTCCCAGCAAAAGTTCCAACAACAGTTGACAGACGGTTCTTCTTCACTGTAGGATTAGGATTAAGCCCATGTTCTCAAAATCAAACATGTCAAGGACCCAATAACACAAGGCTAGCAGCTTCCATTAACAATGTGACCTTTGTGCAGCCAAACATAGCTTTACTTCAAGCCCATTTCTTCAACCAATCTCAAGGGGTGTACACCACTGATTTCCCAGCTAACCCACCATTCAAATTCAACTATACAGGCAACCCACCCAGCAACATTCAGGCTACCAGTGGAACTAAACTGATGGCATTAACCTTTAATGCGAGCGTGGAGCTGGTGTTGCAGGATACTAGTATCATTGGTGCAGAGAGCCACCCACTTCATCTTCATGGATATAATTTCTTTGTGGTTGGTCAGGGTATTGGAAACTTCAATCCAACTAAGGATCCCTCTACGTTCAATCTTGTTGATCCAGCTGAGAGAAATACTGTAGGTGTGCCTTCTGGGGGCTGGGTTGCCATTCGCTTCCTTGCAGACAATCCAGGTGCGTAAATTTCCTTTGCTCCTCAGAAAAAATAATAATCATTTTACATAAAATTAGCAAATAGATTAACAAAAAAAAATCAAAACTTTGGTGGAGAACAGGGGTTTGGTTCATGCACTGCCACCTTGAAGTTCATACCAGTTGGGGCTTGAAGATGGCGTGGGTTGTTCAGGATGGCAAGCGGCGCAACCAGAAGCTACCTCCTCCACCGTCTGATCTTCCTAAATGTTGAAAACAATAGTCAGTGGTGGGATTTAGATTAAGGAATTTTACCAATTAAAATTTTGTAAAATTGTGGAGCAAAATTGGAATTGAAATTTGGAATTACATTGTTGAACTTCAATTTTGTTTAGAGCACTTTTTTAAATTTGAATTAAATTTTTACCAATAACTAGAAAACATTATTATTAATATTGATGAGTATACTTTAACATTTATAATTATTGAACATGTGCTATTTTTGCCAGTTACTAATTTATGATATCACATCATACTTATACATTGGCCATTATCACCAATAACCGGTGTCATTTATTGTTGACTTTTATTCTTTGAAAACTTCATCCACTTATCATGTGTCATCACCACTGTCACCCCCTCCAATACCTATACTGTATAGTCGAAACCCATCATAGGTGATGACAACCACTGTTACAATCCATTGAAATGTTGATAATCATTGTCGAAACTCATTAGAAAAGATGACAATCACCATTATAAATCATTGGAGATAATAACAATCATGGCCAGAGACGATAGGAAACACTAATGAAAGCTATCGAAGATTACGACAACCATTGTTGGAAGTTACCAAAGACAATAACAACTACCAACAAATATTTGAAACACAATTCTGGTTATTATTTTTAGTATGATTCAAACCGTATATTAGAATTATTACTAATTTTATTTTCACTTCAATAGATCCAAACACATCTTTTTACCAACATCTCTTTTAAAAAAATAGAATTAAGGTTAGGGTCAAAGTTAGGGTTACGATAATGTTTAAGTTTAGAGTTAGGTATAGTAGGGTTAAGATTTAAAATAGAAATAAAATATATTTTATAATATTTAATTTATTAATTAAATAAGATATTAAATTTAAAATTAATTATTTTGATAGTTGAAATTCTAAAAGGTATTTTGAATGACTAATAGAATTTTTAAAAAATTTTAGAGGAGCCAAATCCTTGTTCACCAATTCTAAGAAACAAAGAAGTTATTGCAGTCAGTTTTAAGACCCCTTTCCTTTATCTCTCAGAATCAAGCCTCCCATCGAAGAACACATGAATAATACTGTGTTTTGCCGGAAGGAGAGGCGAAGGAGGAAGGAGTACTTCACTGCTCCAGTCATCTTCTCCACCGAAAGTTAGGAACTTCTTTCCTTTCCCACACTCTCCTTCTTTATGTTGTTATGGAAATAAGGGTTTGTACTAGATTTGCTATAAAGGTGAATTTTCTTTTTTAAATTATTGATTTAGTTTCTGATTTGTCATTTTAAACTGAAGTTATCTATTATTAATAATTCTGTTCTTTTACCCAGTTATGGGGTTTGGAGATTTTAATTCTTAAAGGCTTTATCAAAGAACTTTTGATAGTTCTGGGGAGTGTTTATGGTTGCTTATCTAAAAAGTTTACGTTCTTAAATTTTCGGGTGGTTATTTTGTTGAATTTATGATTTGCTTTTGAAGCTATTATTTGTTTATGATTTACTTCTTCTACCCTCAAATTAGGAAATTTGGTCAATGAAGAAGGGTCAAGAAGACTACCTGTGTTAAACATCTTCAGACTTCTAGTCTCTTCCTTTGTCTTGAAATAAAAATACATAATATAATTAAAATAATAATTATGACATCAGTGGGTTCATCTGGGTTGACCCAACTACCCGAGACCTTGATAGTTTCCGGATCAACCTTTGAGTCCTGGTTTCAAAACATTGATTGCAATTATTTTTTATGCCTCTTATTTTTTCCTTATAGATTTGGGGAATTTTTCTCCTTGCTACAACTAAGAAAATGGAAGGAAATTTGGAGTAGTCTATCACCATTGTAATTTTCAGTTTTTCACTATTACAATTGAGTCCAAAGAGAATTGAGATGTCTCTATTAATTTCATGTACCACTTATTTTGAATTGCATTTTTCATTCATTTCGTGAAATTATGGTAACCTATTTAATTTTATTTTAACATATCTTTCAAATTATATTATCCAAATGTTCATAAAGATTTAGTTAGACATCTCATGATGTGAAATTAACTGTTTATTTGAAATAACTCTAAAAGGATGTTGGCTTGGTGTTCGAAAGAGTGTGCTCTTTTATTGACATAATAAATAAATTTTTTTAGTATTTATGCACATCTCAACAAATTCTCTTTGATCTAATCAAATACAAGACATATAATCCAATTAAAACATATGAATAATTTGAAAGATTAGTTGGATCATCTAGAGTTCCTAAAATTCCCCTTATATAAGCCGCTAGACAAAAATAAATGGTCAAAATTAAGACGACTCATTATATTTTATAAGAAATAACTCTAGACAACATTTCATTAAATGGATTTACTTTGTATAATTTATTTCTTATTTTACACTCCTACATAATATTAGTGTTTTTTTTATTTTTTTTATGGATGGTTTTTATTTTCAATTTTAAAAGTGTTCTATACCTTTTATTTGTACATAATAATTTTTTCAACTCTATTGTCAAAAGTAGTATATAATTAGAGTCTATAGAAACTGGAAAACTATGAAAAGTATGAGTAAAGAAGAATAACATACTTTATCTTAGGGATTGATCCCTTTATAAGAATTTAGTGGCCTAATTAGATTATGCTACGTATCATTGTATTTAGGAGGCAATTATGGAGCCCATTACACTTATAGTGAAACATGATAAGGTCCATTATAATATTACTAGGACATTAATTGTGTCAGTTACAGTTTGTATTAGTCCTGTAATACATTGACTTTCATAGCATGTGCAATTGTTTACAAATTATCACAAGCAATTGAAACAAATTGAATTTATCATCCGTGAGTACATCCTAAGTTCACTTCTGATTTAAGAAAATTATTTTTCGTTAAGGGATTTTGTAAGAGCCAACAGCTGATTTAGAATTAATTTATGCAAAATTATCCACTTAGTCAGGCTACGATTAATTCAAGTTGTAGGCAAGAATGTAAGTAAGAACACAATAAAGAGAATTCAGTAGAAAATAATTTTAACTTTGATTAAATTACAAGAAAATTTAAAGAAAAATAAAAAATCTTGAGAGCAAAGAAGGGAAGAGGAAATCTTCATCAATTCGCTGCTTCAAAAGAGTCTTCTTTACTTTAATTACTGCAACCAGAAATTTTTGTCATCAAGAGCATCGAAGTTCTAGAAGTGATCTTTGATCTTTGATCTTTGATGAGAGATAGCTTCATTTCCCTCTTCTTAATTTTCTTTATCAAAACCGAGATAGCTCGTTGTTTAGATTTTTTATGGAGTAGTGTCGGGTAGAGTTTCGTTTGAAATCATGAGTGAATGAAGCTTTAGAGATAAAGTTATGAGGCTATGAGGTTGAAATTATAGAGCACACTTCAGGATGGGACTATTCAATTGCTCGAGATTCTTGGGGAAATGAATGTAATGAATCCACGACAGAGTTCTCAAACTAAATTGAATCAACTAACCAACGAGAATTAATCAAACGATGCGTTTAGCAGTTTTAGCAAACTGAAATTAAACTATTGTTTCATTTCAGCTGATTGAGAATTAACGTTGAAAGGCTCGACTTCAACTAATTGACAAATTGTCCATTGAAAGGCTCACTAGCTTTAACTAACTAAATAATGCTTCAGTTGACCGAGTCCTCAACTAATTTGAATATGCAGACTAACAAATTAATGAAACAGTGCATATAGTTTCAGCAACTTGAAATTGAGCTACTATTTCATTTCAGCTGGCTGAAAATTATCCAAGTCAATTGATTCCTAACCCATTTCAACTGAACTTTCTCAGCTGAAAAGCTTCAGTTGATTTAACAATTGACATCAATCAACTGATCCCCTTAGATGAACTTGCTCAGCTAAATAAATTCAACTGACAATATTATTTAAAATCACTACTGATCCCTCATCTAACCCTGTTTAGCTAAATCACTCAACTCAATTTACCCTGTTGAGTTGAACTCGCTTCAGCTGATCTTATCAATTGACATCAGTGAACTAATCCCACAATTGTCACACGACTGAAACACTCAACTTTGAAGTTGAGTTCAATCAACTGCATTCATACATTATGAAATCCATAGTTAAGACAAGTTTGAAATCTTCTTTCGCTCCAAACCCCCTTTCAACTTTGTACTTCAATCTTGAATACCAAATCCTTAAAAATATGTTTTAAAATGACACAGAGAAAATTTTATGCCTCTGCATCATTTTCTTCTAAGAAATCCTGGACTCTATCAGATCTGATTTGCTGAGAGTACGGGAATTTCAATTCACACCCTCACTAAACAGCGGTGCAGTATAAAGACTTCAATAACATATTTTCTTCCCTAAATATAATACTAGGTTATGTTATCGTCCTTTAATCTTATTCTTGTTTTAATAGTAAACCTTTAGAATGCTTTGAAGCACAATCCTTCGAGAAATTTGTTAGTTTCTATAGAAATCTACATGACTTGGTACAATTATTCTTTTCAAATCTGACTCTGGATGGGAACAGCCTCAGGAGTTAGGTTTCAGGAATTTAAATAATGGTAATTGAAGATATTCTATGTGAGCTATTTAGGATATCATATTCTAGTTTAGAAAATTACACACCAAGCAATACATGGATGAATTCAGATTTAGGTTACGAAGCCAATGCTATCACATCATCTTCCCATTGTCAGTTGACACAAAATTTTCACTTGTTTGTCTTATCAACACCGGTTCAAAAGATTGGCAGTCCTACATCAACATCAGTGTTTGAGGCAGAACTCTTTTTGGTTTAGGCTTTAAATACAAAGACTTCGATAAGGTATGAACCTCACCCAAATTTTCAAGTACTTTGGTGCTAAGCTCGGTGAACCATCAAAGATCAGTTTATAAACCTACTCTCTCTCTAAGGAATAGTTGATTTGAGAGACTTTAAGCAACTTGAGGATGGTAGTTGGGTTAGAAAGAATGAAGAGCAAATGGAGACTACTCCTCCTGTTGGCACCTCTGCTAAGCATATATCAGAACACTTATGATCCAAAAACTGAACCCAAGAGGTACTACAACATTTCACCAAGTAGTGGCTCCTCCAGCTAATCAACAAAATTCTGTTAAGTATACTGCTGAACACACTGAACAAATCATAACAGGTGATCAGAGTATCACCACTGAATCCCTATTACATTAATGTTCTTTTTCACATACTCCACCATGTAATATCACACCACCTCTACATTGTTCCCCTATAATAAATCAATCTCATCGTACTTTTACTTCCTTACCCACAACTCTCCTTCATATTCAGATACTGAATCTTGTCTCTTGGAGAGATGTGCAGTAGCTCTCTTTTTGACTTAGGAGGACGTTCGACCACTTTGACTAATGCGGACGCCGCTCCCTCGTCGCGAAATAAGTAATGAAAGGGAAGCCCCTCCTTGCTCAAATTTCATTCTAGCCTGACCAGTTGCTTTGAAAAATGTGTGTGAAGAATTTCAATTCTTCTATCCAGAGCTCACAAAGAGTGTGAGCGTCAAGCCTTGATTGAGCATGATGCATTAGAACCTTCAGAAAATGAACTAACTGAAGGTGATCAATTAGCCGTGATGGTTGACCAATTTATAAAGGTCATTGATAGATCATCAGAGTTGAAGAAAAATTTATCATCTCTCAAGCATGGAATTGACAAAACTTAAAAACTCATTCACAAGTTGGAAGATGGAATAAAATGTAATCTAGTTAATAAGCGAGGCTTTGAAGAATTCATGCAATGGATTACTAAAATTTTTTACACCGATCTAGAATTCACATTTGTACGGTTTAGTCACTAAATCTCAAGCTCATAAAAATAGAAAATACCATCAAAACTGACCACATTCTAATAGAAGACATTATAAAGATGGTTTATACTTTGCTTGTGAACCTGACTTCCTCATCTAAGGTCACATCTTCTTCTAGAGGAAGAGGAAAAGGTACTGAGGTTGTTAAAGTCTCAGTTGAGGATACAGCCAATGAAGACTTTTCCTTCATACTTGGAAAATCCAAACTCAGTTGGAAGTGCTCACTGAATCTGGTAAGGAATCAAGATTGAAAAATGCTGAACTTTTAAGGACTTAGGTAGTCGAAATTGTTGAAAAACATGACCGTTATTTTGGTTCATCACACAGAATTCTCTTTAATACCCTAAACCAAAAGCTTACTGAATTGCAAAATAAATTTCAAACTGGAGCAACGTCCTCCACGAAAGGACAGTGTCACTATGAGCACAGGTAAATTTAATGAGCTAAAAACTCAATTTCTGGAGAAAAATGCAAAAAAAAAAGGCCTTGCTTTAAAGTCTAAAATCACAGTTAATTTAGATGGCCTCTGTTACTTCTAAGATTAATCTTCAATCTATTCAGATGACCTTGGACTCCATTCAAACCAATACTTCTCTTACAGTGAATAGTATCAAGAATTCGATCAAGAAACTGGTTCAGAATTCTATTTCAGTACAAGAATCTCGTGGCTCTTTTAAGGACAAACTGAATGAACTGATGTTTTGTTGTGGTAAAGACTTGGTTTGCTTATCAGAAAGTTCATGTCCAGAGAAGCTGAAGGACAAGTTCACGCAAAAATGACTAGAGCAAGACTGAGATAGAGACCTTTTCATTGAGATCGTGACCTGTACTTAAGTGTTACTCATATGAATGAAATTTAATCATTTGATTGTTTATACTGTCATCTATCAATTTTGTATGAATGAAATATGGGAGATTGTTGACTAAAATATTTCATTTAGTTCAATACATAGTAACTAAATTCAATTAATCCACTAATAATACATAGTAACTAAATTTGATTTTTATTAAGTGGAGTTGTTGTTGGTATGAATTAAAATAAAAATAAAAAAGTATATTTTAACCAAATCAGAAAAAAGATGAACATTTACGAATCTTGTAAAAAGACAGATTTAGAAGAGTTTCAAATCTTTGAAAAAAAAAAAAAAAAAAAAAGGGATTGAGAACAGAGAGTTTGAGGATGGATGAGAGGAAAGAAGGATCATTAATTTTTTTTTCACCTGTTAATCCTCTCACTTTTGGTTGAGGGCCTTGAGGCTTATTAACAAATATCAAAAGAGTAGCAAAACTAGTAAGTACAAGAAGTATTTGGCTTGGGCTACTTTGCATTTTACACATGACTTCTTGTGAATATGCATTAGTCATCGGTCCACCATGCACCAATTTTGGCTAGTGAATAGAATGAGCTTCCCAAATTTTAATCCACGAAATTGAAATAAGAAAAAACACTACAAAATGGGTGGGAGCTTTATTGAAAAAGAATAAAATCTTATTATGGGAAAAAAAAAATATAAAAATATAAAATGAAAGAATAAAGAAAACGGTACGTTTACTGTTAGGGTTCTTGACTTACTCCTTCTCTCGACTTTGCCTCCTTTCCTCTCTCAAAGTAAGAAGAAGAAGGCCATGAAAACCAAATTGGATAATGCTACTTTGAAAGCAGAAGAACCTACAGAAGAGCAACAGCAACAGCAAAAGCAAAAACCTGAACAAGAGCTAGCTTCTGATTCTGACTCTAGCTATGAGGTAATCACGTTCCTTTCTATATGCTATAACAACAAGAACAACTTCAACTTATTGTGCTTATGATATGAAGGATAAAAAGCTTATTTGATTCCAGGTAAGCTTTTCTGGGGATGATAGCTCTGAAGATGCTGGGTCATCTAAAGAATCAGATTCTGTAGTAAGTGGGTCGTCTGGGAATGAGGTACATGGTAATGGCTTTTATTTGGTTTTCTTAAGAGTAACTAATACTTAATAATCATGTATATGCAGACTAGATAATGAGGTGTGAGATTAGAATTCAAATGAAAAGGATGAAAGAAACTGACATTCTATCTCTCTTTTGTTTGGGTTTTTAGTTCAAAGCTAACTGTTGCTGAAGAAATGTGTGATACCGGTTTTTATCTGATTCCCCACTTTTGTGATCAACCATGGTTGAAATTGTTAAGAATTAATAATGGCAGGGTTTTTCCAATGAAAGCAATAGTGATGGCCTGGAAAGTGGTGATGACGAAGATGATCAAAGTGAGAGCTTTGAGTCTCATGAAGGAGTTGAAGAAAGTGATTCTTCTGAAGATGAGGTCCATTATGCCTTTCTGACTTTGTTGTATTATTATAATTGCTTTTACCTGAGTGAGCCTCTCTGACCATAACTAAGAGTCGTTTTTCACAGGTGGCTCCCCGGAATACAGTTGGATATGTTCCCCTGATCTGGTATAAGGATGAACCGCATATTGGATACGACCTCAAGGGGAAGAAGATAAAGAAAAAAGACAAGGAGGATGCACTGGGTTCCTTTCTATCAAGGGTGGATGACTCAAAGAATTGGTTAGTTTTAATATTTATTATTGAAATCTTTCATTCTCTTATTCTGTTTATTGTTGTATTCCACTGTCTCCATGTTTTTTAAGTAAATAACTATTAACTTGGGTTATTAAAGATCACTAAAATTACTGTTTTACTGCTGTTCCTGCCCTTGGTAATCTATAACACACTGTATTTATGCTGTCTATGTACTTTTTTGGGTAATGTTCCTTATGAATTCACAATGGAGAAACTCCTTGTGGTTCATTCTGTGATCTCCTCTGCTTTGAGAGATCATACTGGTCAGAGATATGGCTATCATTTTGTACCCCCTCCCATTTATTAGGTGATTGAAGACATACAATCAGTGTTTTTTATGTTTCATCTGGCCATTATTTAGGATGACTTTTGTAGTTGTGTTATGGAGATGTAGAAAATTCAGATCTTTTCTGGTTTCCTTTTTGATATATTTCACAATCTTTCCTTTTGTTTTGGGGATATACTATTATCATTGTTATCCTATTTCCTCAAACTATGGTTGATGATTGTGTATAACAAACAATTAAGGCGCAAGATCTATGATGAGTACAATGATGAGGAGGTGCAGCTGGAGAAAGACTGAGATTAAGTTAGTCCGTAGATTGCTCAAGGGAAAGGCACCACATGCTGACTTTGATCCATATGCGGTTTGTTTCTTGTTTAACTTTTTCTGTGGCTTTCAATCTTGATTATGCCTCATAAAATTATACGTGATTTCATTCCTACAGTTAAAGTCTATATGCCTTTTTTGCAGCCTTATGTTGATTGGTTTAAGTATGAGGATGCTAAGCATCCATTGTCAAATGCACCTGAACCAAAGAGACGATTCATTCCTTCAAAATGGGAAAGTAAAAAAGTAAGATAACTCTTCCTTTTCTTGACAGTTGATCTGATATAACTTGAGGAGAAAAAACTATTTGGAACTCAGAGGTGGTTCCATGTTTCATGCTCTGCTCTTGGATGAATCTACAGGTTGTTGAGTATATTAGAGCAATTCGTAAGGGATGGATAAAGTTTGATAAGCCAAAGGAAGAACCTCGTTTCAGTCTCTTATGGGGAGATGATTCGGGCTCAGCGGAAAAAGCAAATCATTTGTCCTACATTCCTGCACCAAAGCCTAAATTGCCTGGTATTAAATTTTCCTATGTTTGGAGTTTAAAAATAATATTCACCCGAGATGACTTGAGTTCAAATCATAATTTAACTTTTGCCTATAGGCCATGAAGAATCATACAATCCTTCTCCCGAGTACATCCCGACCCAGGAAGAGATTAACTCATACCAGTTACTGCATGAGGAAGACCGTCCTAAGTTCATACCTAAAAGGTAGTATGCTTTCTGTCAAAATATTTTTTGCCTCCCATCTTTTACAGTTGAACTAATAAATTTCAATTTGGCCAGCTTTACATCTTTAAGAAGCATCCCAGCATATGAGAATGCTTTTAAGGACTGCTTTGAACGCTGTTTGGATCTGTACTTGTGCCCTCGAGTTCGGAAGAAACGGGTGAGTGAAGTTATATTGGGAAAAGGATTCCATGGTTTGTTTTTCATTCTGAGTTTTATTGTATCCTGCAAGATCTGTACTATTGTTAATTGTACTTCTAATCATCCTGCTGCTTCAAATCAATTAAACCTATTATTTTACAATGTTACAGCTGAATATTGATCCCGAATCTTTATTACCAAAACTTCCAAGTCGAAAGGATCTTAAACCTTATCCAGTAACATGCTATATTGAGTACAGAGGCCACAAAGATGCAGTTACGTCAGTTTCTACTGAAGCTTCAGGACAGTGGATTGCGTCGGGTATAATATGTTATTATTAGATTCTATTGTAATTTCAGTAAAAATAAATTGATGGTGTGTCTAAACATCTCTTGTTATATGCAAAGGTTCAAGTGATGGCACTGTGCGTATTTGGGAGGTTGAAACTGGTAGATGTATTAGAAACTGGGAGGTTGGTGAAGCTGTCCAGAGAGTAGCTTGGAATCCTTCACCTGAACTTCCTATCTTGGCAGTCTCTTTGTAAGCTTAATTGCTGTTTGTTTCTTTATTTTTAATTTTTTGTTGTGTGGGGGGGAGATAAGGATTAACGTCTGTTTTCACCACCTATATGGTATTTTGTTAGAATCTTAACTGTATGAACTCCAATTTTTCTAGGGGACACGATGTACTTCTTTTGAACACTGGTTTAGGGGATGAAGAACAACAGAATAAAATCAAGGATCTTCTCCACATTGAGACGCCAACAGCACCTCGTGACTCTGGTCAGTGTTGCTATGATTCTCTTTCTCTCCCTCGCACTCAAAATTAATAGTACATATGAAAAGAATACTGTAAGAGGTGCAAGCCTCATACCTGGTATACTATAAGTAACTCGCACATAGAATCTTTAAAAAAATAATAGAAAATGAAGACCTGAAGTCCAAAGTAGGGACACTTTGATATAACAAAACCTATCTAGAATTATGAAGGAAAAGGAAAAAGCTTTTTCTTCATCGACACTTGCTCAACTCTGACCAGATGCACTATATCAACCTAGGCATAACTTTCCAGATCATATACTGTTCTGTAATTATACTCCATTAAGGCACATGCTTTAAGACTGACGATGCTTTAATCCAACTGATACAACAAAAGAGAAAATTATAACCAGTAACTGAAAAAATGGACTTTAATGATGTAACCGTGTAAGTTGTCTTCCCATTTCACCAACCATTTCCCTATGTTTTTAATATCGGTCGTCCAATTACCAATTATATTCCCTCATATTTGCACAACCTGTTTTGCATGTAATAGGTGATATGATGACATCTGTTGTAAGCTGGCTTCAAGATGATAAGTATGAAGGCATCAGGTTAAGGCATTTTAAGGTACTTGTGCTTTTTGGCCCTAATATTGATTTGTACTTGAAGCATCAAGTATTCTGATGCTCAAATCAACAAAAATGGGAAGGCTGGTAACTTGTTTGTATATGCTTTTGCAGACTGTGTCTTCAGTAGAGTGGCACCGTAAAGGAGACTACTTTTCAACGGTTATGCCAGCTGATATCCTTTCTGAGAGCCTCTATCTCAGTATTTGTTATTGTCTTAATTACTTGATGAGTGTGCTCGAATATCAATGGTGATGGTCATCTTTGAGATTATTGGATTATTTAGTTTCCGTTCCTGATAATTGTTGAATTGTTTTGTCATGGTTTTGATATCATAAGTACTTATTGTTTGTCTTCTTGGTTCACTTATTGAAATGATGCTGAGTGCACCTAAGGTGCCACATGGTGTCATCCTTGCATTTAGCAAAGTCAGACTCAACATTAGTCGAGAAAGGATTTAACTAATTTCTGATATATATATATATATATTATACATATCTATATATAAGGGGCATTTCAAATATGAGGAGTTCTTTCATATGATATACTCCCTCTATATACAGATACATATACAAATACACTATACTAATAATTCACGGGACTCATATCTGCTTCCTTTTTCTTTTGACAGTCTTGTCTTGTGCGTACATGATCCATAGGAAAGGTTTCCTATTACTTTAGTTTATTTATATCAGAATGAGTTTTCTTGACTCTTTATTACGTGAATCAAGAGCAATTCATATACACCGGCTGTCCGAGAAGTTCAGTCAACGTCTTCCATTCAAGTTGCATGGACTTCCTGTTTCATCAACTTTCCACCCTACTCGTTCCCATTTTTTTATTGCAACAAAGAAGAACATTCGTGTGTATGACCTGCTAGGGGAGAGAAAGCTCATCAAAAAGCTTGAAACTGGATTCCGTGAAGTTTCCTCTATTGCAATTCATCCTGCAGGTATGATTTCAGTTGTTATTTACTGATTAATAATTTCTTTAATGTGTCAAGGAATTATATTTTAGATTTAGCTCTTCTGTTTGCTAATTTGAACAAAGAATCATTTAATGGAGTGTGTGTCAGTTATCTTCTGAAAACATCCATTGCTTTCTATGCAGGTGATAATCTGATTGTGGGAAGCAAAGAAGGAAAAATGTGTTGGTTTGACACAGACCTTTCTTCTACACCCTATAGGGTGCTTAGGTAAGTAGCAGCATCTGTTTCAAAATAATGATGAACTAATGACATTTATGATAGTGACATAGTGATTCTATGCTTCCAAAATCAGATTATGTTATGCGCCACAAAAGTAAAGATTTATGGAAATTGCTCTTCTGGATGCAAGTGGGGAATGATTTATTTTGAGATAAAATGAAAATTGCTTCCAAAGAAAGAGTTTCATCAAACCACAGTCAGTACTGATAAGATAAACCTCTCTTTGCAACTTTTAATCACTCTACCATGTCTAAGGCCTTGCAATGGCAAAAGTTTATGTCATATAGCAAAACCAGAAGCTTAAAAATTCATTTATTTATTTTATTTCTGGAATTATGTATCAGAAAGACTTAAGCTGGGAGATGTGAAGCATGGATACGTGCAAAACTTGTGTCCAACAAGGACATGCATGGCTAGGATAGGACTGGATACATATTTTATGTTGGACAAGGCTAGGATATGGCTAGATACGTATTCTATGCATTTTATTTATTTATAAAAGATATGTGTATGACATAAATACTGCTGGATTTGCTAACTTGGGTTTTTGTTCATTACTTTCTGGTTTTTGAGTCCAATTCTCTATAGCAACATGGAAGGATTTGAAAAATAGAGATTTTCAAAAGAATCAGCTTTGATTACCCCTTCTAAAAGCCAAAAATCATAGAGAGATCATGAGACAGAGAGAGAATTGACCACCTTGCACAGTCCTCTTCCTCCTTCGAACCCCTGTTTGATAATGTGTTATAATTTTATTTCATATATTTTGTGCTATTTAAATATTTTACTATTTTCTAAAAACATAATTATAGTTATAACTTCTACTTGTACTCTTACTATATTGATTTTAAATTACTTATATTATATTATTTATTTATATATATATATATATATAATATTTTAAGAATTATTTAATTTGATGTGTCAAGGATGTATAGTATCCTAATTTTTAAAAATTGACGTATCTCCGTGTCCGATACATATTGTATCAGATACCATGTTAGTATCCGTGCTTCACAGGCCTGGGGTCGTATACATGATGAATGTATAGCCTAATTTTTTAAAAATTGACATATCTCCCTATCCAATACATATCTTATTGGATACTGTGTTAGTATTGGTTGACATATCCTTGTATCCGTGCTTCACAGGCCTGGAGTTGTATACACGATGAATGTATAGTATCCTAATTTTATAAAAATTGACATATCCCCATATCCAATACATATTATATTGGATACTGTGTTTGTATCTGTGCTTCACAGCGTGGGAGTCATATACATGATGATTGTTCTCATACATTTGTTTCTTTTAGCTGGAGAATTTGTTGCATGAGCAACTGACCATGATAACATGTTGATTCTTGTTGAATATATATATATATATATATATATTTTTGAGAATTCTTCAATATTTTAGATCGCTTAGTAAGCACTGAGCATAATTTGTCACTTGATGATAACATGGAGCCTGGATTCGTAACCACACTTTTATATTGTTATGAATTGTATTTTGTGCAGGTGTCACCCAAAAGATATCACCAATGTGGCCTTTCATCGTTCCTACCCCCTATTTGCCTCATGTTCTGATGATTGCACTGCATATGTTTTCCATGGCATGGTTTATTCAGATCTTAACCAGAATCCTTTGATTGTTCCATTGGAAATTCTCCGTGGGCACACAAGCTCAAATGGGAGAGGTGAGAACTGCAAACTTTGCATTTATTATCTGTTGGGTGGTCATGACCTGAGTGAGGACTCAGATTTTTTATGAAGTTCAGTTTCCCCTTTAGATAAAAATTCAGTCAGGTTGGAACTTGGAAAATTAACAGAGGAAAACTTAATTATGGTTTTGGCTTTGTAATTTGAAGCTACCTTAAATACAACACTGCACAATTTTCACCTTGTCCTAAATATGCACAAACTCTGGAGTCTACTGGAGTTCATTAGAGCATAGTATGGGTAAGCATCTGTTGGTTTGGGTCGGTTTTTAACTGTTTTTTTTTTTTTCACTGAACAAACCTTCAAGAAGTTTCTTACACCAAACCAATGTATTCTGGTTTACTTTGGTTTTTCTGACCCATTTTTTTTTAATTTTAAATTTTTTAAGTAATAGCAACAAAAACTAAGAATTATAAAAATAACTCAGAAAAATAAAATAAATAACAAATCGAAACAAAAAATAGTAGACAAGAAATTATGTTTAAAGTCTCTTGTCCTCACAACTTCATGCTAGGGTTTGAATGGGTCAATGGCATGTGGGTGGTGGGTGGTTTAAGGTTTGAATTGCAAAAGTCCAAAAGAGTAAAGAAAATGTTTTGTAATGAGCAAGAGTTTAAGATAAAGAAATCCAGTTAGATATATATGTATATATAATATACAAATTTATATTTTTTATTTTAATTGGTTTGATTCGGTTTAACCAATAATTTTTTTCTTTTAGTAAACCCACACCGAATCTCAAAGGTCTGTTTTTAAATTTAAAACCAATTAAAAAGACTAATTTATAAAATTAGGTTGGTTTGGTTTGATTTTGCAGTTTGGATTGGTTTTTTTCACTCCTAGGTCATAAACTTCATCTCATCCAGCTGTAAAATGAGTTATCATCTCAACTAAGCTATATTATGTTTAGTAGATGTAGTCTTGACTTCATTTGCTATTCTATCATGCAGTACATATTATATGTGGTTTCTTTTTGGTGGCAAGGCATTTGGTAAGGGTAACATATATGTAATTACAAGTTGTTGCTGACATGTGCTCTACTGCAGGAGTACTGGACTGTAAATTTCACCCAAGGCAACCCTGGTTATTTACAGCAGGTGCTGATTCAGTTATTAGACTTTTCTGCCATTAAGAAGGTTAAGCAGTATTTGTTGTACTAAAGCACACACCCAGTAGATGACACCCCCCATTAGACGACGATAGCAACTCGAGAGAGCCTCATCGAAATTGTACTTAATTTATTCGAGACAAAACAAAGGTCTCCAGCTACTGAATTTGTGTCTCGAATATGCTCGGCATTTTATTTTTCTTTTTAATGCTTTTATTCGTTTTTCTTTTCCTTCTGAAGAATGTTCGTCTTCTTATTTATACGTACATGATGTTTGACTTAGCAATGAAGTCCTTAGTGGTAGCACGTCATTTTGTTAGGCTCATCCCTACTGTCTGAGAATATTATTGATCGCAAAATTTTGATGTTTATTTGGTTTGTTGAAGTGATTCTTTTTGTAAACTTTAATTTTTTATAATAGTCGTCTATCACATTAAAATGTAATTTTGTAGTAGAGTTTCTTACAGTTTATCTCATAATGCTTTGATTGTTATACGTACATGTCTTTTAAATGTTATACTAAATTTATTTATAATTTAGAAATTGAAAATATTCAAATAATACTTATATACATGTGCTTGTGGTGATAATAAGGAGAGCTAGTTTGTGAGTTACTTGTTAAAGGTTTGAATCGAATTCAGTTTCTTTAGAAAAGCGAGTCGATCTTGATTTTTATTTGAGTTCATTCAGTAAAATGAGTTTATGCTCGCGAATCAATTCGTTTAATAGTATTTAATAAATTTGTTATTTATATATAAATTTATAATAATTATTTTTATGTAAAAATTAACATAAATTGTAATATGATTTATTGGTAGCTACTCAAATATTTTTTAAGTAGGTCTTCAATTCAACTTTTATTGACTAAAACTTTTTTATAATTTGTAAAAATCCTTCAAGAGCTGGGGTTAGGCTCATGAGCTATATTGATGCATATTCATGTTATTGTTCTTTTTAACTTGTAATTTTTTACATTTTTCTTTTATAGTTTAGATTTCATAAATAAATCTAAAAGTCATAATAATGTATTTTATTTTTATTCATAAATTAATTAACATAATAAATCTTGCAATTTTAAAAAATTGAACTTAAATCAGTGTATCATGTTTCTCTAGTATAAACTTCATTCTTGATTTTTTTATTTATTTATTAAAATTTGAAAACAAAACCATTTCAATAAATATATATATATATATAGAGGAAGACATGAAAAAAATAGGAGAAATTATTCAATGGAGAAAGAAAAACTTGAATATAGATCATGTGTGACATATGAGCTATTCTACTAATTTAAATAATAATTTGTTTAAAAAATTAATTTAAAAGCATAATATTTTTAACTATGTGCTAAAATATTTTTAAAAGTTGAATCGGTGATCGACTCAAAATTTATCGGATCTCTGGTCATTGGTTCAACTGTGATCATACTGGATGATATCATAAATATATTTAATTATATATTTGAAATATTATACATATTATATAAAATTTTCTATTAATTATAAACTCTAAATACATAAGAAAACAAAAAAATAATAATTTAATATTCATTAAATAATAATAAAATCACATTATAAATAGTCAAATATAATTATTACTAGTTAATACGATAACTCATTGATTTATTGTGCATCACATCATTCAAATTTCTAATTTATGCTTCAAAATAATAAAAACAATATCAATATAAAATACAATTGTTTCACTAAACTTTAACATAAAATACTATTTTACTAATGCTTAATACAAATAATATTTTTTTTTTAATAAAAAAAAAGTTCAGTTCGATAAACCTTGTATCGGTTCTTTTTATTTTAATCTGTTTTGATCTGTCCAACCACCAAAATAATTTTTTAATGCAACCTAGTCTGACTTGTCACCAGATTATTGTCTAACTGGGCTAACAGGATAAGCTGGTCTGATTTTTAAAACATTGCTATAAACAGTTCAACCTTATGACAACACAGTGTAAGAAGCTTTTATTACCATGTTATACTTCTTATTACGGTTTTTGATTAAGGTACAAACATTTACAGTTGCTTTTACGAGTTTGGAACAAATTTGTGAGAGAATTCAATTCAATTCATTTCAATTTAAATAATTTTTTCATGTTTGGAACAAATCATAAAACTAATAGAATCTAAATAAATTAAATTGAAATTTATAGTTTGCAATACAATTATAATTAAGAGAATTCAATTCAATTTAATATTTTTACAACATTACCCTTGCACCCATAAAATATGTTTTTCTTGTCCAAGGCTTAAATAGCTAATTTTGAAAGCTACCAAATAAAAGATAGGCCTAAACTCACAATAATGGATTGAATATCAAATTGGAGGCCTAGAACCATGTTGACTAACTGAGAAAATAAAAATTCAGCAAGTAATTTGTAGGTACCTCAATGTGCCCATGGATGGAGAGAGAAAAAAAAATTATAGATTGAGAGGGGAAAGAGAAATGAGAGGTAGAGGAGGGAGAGAAGAAGGGATAGGAGAAATGGTATAGAAGAAAGCATATATTTTGAGTGAAAGTTGAGGGTAGAAAAAAAGATAAATCAAGGGTATACTTGTCTTAATGATCAAATTCAATTGAATTCTTTACAAATCATATCAATTTTGATTAGAGTTCAAAATGAAAAAAGTTTTAAAAGTGAGATCAATAATGAATTGAATTCTTGTGGATGATTATTTCCAAACACAATATTTTAATTAAAATTCATTTAAAATGAATTGAATTCTATAATTTTTGTAGTTCCAAACATACTCTAAGTCTACAAAACATATTCAAAATTTTGAATGTCACAACAAAAGGTCCAAGAAGATTGGTTGCAATTGCAAAAGGCTTGTGCTATCTGTCCATTATATACAAGGGATTTAATTGTTTCAAACCTGTCAAAATTAAGGAGTTTCATCTACTTCTAATTAATCAGTTAATATCTTTAGAAAAATTTGTTTTGATATCTTATCTTAGCTAAACAAAAATTCATATAGGTTTTTGGGTAACTCATTTGTCTGCAACAAGTGCCAAAGAAAAATATTAATTCTTTGGTTAATTAAATTAATTATGACATAGTTTTGAGATACTTTCATTTGATCATCATTTTATTGATTAAGGACATTATATATATAAGAAAAAGAGAATTTGTACATAAACACAACGCAAGGTTTATAATTTAAAATATTCGGTAAAAGATTATAACTCAATTTTCGATATTTATCTTGATGATTTAAGATTTTGGATTGAATTGTTTATCAACATGGTGGAGTTTCTATATGACCACAGGATTAGAGTACTTCGACCTTTGCCGTCCCTAAATTTTTCTACAAAATTGTAAGCTGAAAATCGTTTGAATGAAATTAACTTATTGGACATAAAATTGTTTTTGCCTTAAATTCACACAAAAATAGCTTCTGAAGAATTGTATATCCAAATCCAATGTAGGGATAGCTCCAAAGCTTTTCTCTTTTTTGAAAGAAAAAATAAAATAAAATAAATACTGATCAAGATAAGAAAATAAAATAATTATTATAATTATGACAAAAAAATAAATATGAAAAAAGACAATTACGAAATTGGAAATAATTTCCATTATATAAAATATAACCTAGTTACACACCTAGAGAAAACTCTAGTGGAGAACTCATTTCAAGACTAGTCAACGACGACTGACGAGACCATAAAATGTTGCTTCCAGCTTTCCACCACGCATGATTCCGTATTTCCTTTTTATTCAAGACGACATCTGCATCCACAAAGTGTAATATCTATTCATGCCACAAACTTTTTATTTTTTAATTTTTCATGAGTATTTGTATACTTTTTGGATGAGTCTAATCTCGTTCAGAATTCATGACTGCTCTCTTTCTATAAATATTTTTTTGGAGACTCAAATTCTTGATATTGCAAAACTCACTATAAGTTCATATATGTCTTATCATTCGAATCACGCATTGTGAGTCTACAAACTTTTTATTTTAACATTGATTATCTTATTATATAAAAAAAAAATTAAAAAATAAAATAAAATCTTGATAGTATTTTTTGACCATATTAATTTAATGACATATCTAATGATTGAATTAGATTGAAAAAAATCAATATTGAAGATTCTATTATTGGTGATTGATTTCCAAAATATTTTACCTCAATCCATCTCTCAATATTGCTCAATTAGCCCTGTCTATATCTTACCAAAAAGATTTTACTTTTTTATATTTTGGTCAAAAATAATTAATAAGAACCTAAACATTAAACAAACTTATTAGTGTAGAGGATTATAATTTCATGTACTCATCACGCATGGTATTAGACTAATATATTTGGAAGCTGAAACCTTATACAGGTGTGGTTCAAGTGGTAAGGTACGCTTGAGCTAAGAAGTTACGAGATCTCCACGAACCCTGAACCAGATTAATCAAAAACTTGTGGGAAACCAAAAAAATAAACAAGTCAGCTCAAATATCTCTTGCACCAACATTACGAACCCTGAATGAGATTAATAGGAAAACTAAAGGGAAACCAAAAAAAAAAAAAGTCATATCTCTTGCACCAGCATTCACGTATATGCCCTACCATTTACCAAAACCAAGTTGGTATGTATACCACCCTTTCCTTCCCAATCCCTTTGTCATTGCACGTAATACTTACTCAGTGGCGCAGAAAATTATATTAGTGGGTCAAAATTGGGAGGCCAGGTCATTTGACCGAAATGGAAGGCTTTTCCCCTATTAGGGAAAGACCCTAGGAAGTAAAGGGGAAGTGCATTAATTCTTGGAAAAAGAGCAGGATTTCATTCTGAAAGCGGTTTGTTAGGAACAAAGAAATTTCGAACAAAAGGATCTTATAGGAAAGGATAGAAAAATAAAGCAATGCCAAGTGCTCCCAAACAAAGTAGGGCCTTTTGAATGGAATCTTAATTAGTCTATCAGTAGTGTAGTCTATCAATGGTGCGAAGAGAAACTCAATATAAAGTTTATTAGTTTTAATTAACTCATTACTAGATTTTTATAAACTAATTATTTTATCAAAAATTATATCATAAAAATCATACATACAAATCTTCAATTTCATCTCATATCACTTAATATTTATAAATATTTAATATTATGATCTCCAACCCTAATGGTTGGACTGATATCAAGAAGATGTGGTTTCTTTATTGTCTTTCTGGATTCAAATCACTAAGAGAGTCCGTTAAGAGTTAAATTTTTATAAATTTTTTAGTTTCGACGTAAACGACCTGTCTTAAATCGAACTAAAAATGTGGATTAGTAGCGGTACAGAAAATTAAGTTAATTTATTAATGAATTACTTATTTTCATTTAATTTGTAGTTATAATTGAACTCATTAAAAAACACTTCAAAAGGTCAAACTATAGATAGCATAAATGATTTAATATTACTATGAATTTACAATTTTACTATCAAATAATAAAAATAAATGAAATGAGAGAATCTACGTTTCTTAAAATTCAAACCAAGTATTAATTCAATTTTATGCATATTATAATCTATATATTTACAAATAATGTTATTATTGATTTAGCATTATATTCTAATATAATAAAATATATAGTTATTTAATTAGTCTTTTATTTTGTCAAAATCTATGGGGTTAATATATGTTTCATAAATTTAGTGGGTTAATTTTTACATTTTCTCCTCTATCATGATAAATTTATAAAATTTGATTAGGTGAAAAAAAAAAAAAAAAAAACTAACTTAAGGTAATGTGGCTCCGCCACTGCTTACTCTAGATGATTATAATTTCACGGAAGCATTTTGCATGGTCTCCTAATTGAGAAAAACTTACATATAGCTACTTCGTCATTAAATTTTTAGAGTAACCCAATTAAGTTATGCCACGTAATAAATTAAACTTGTCATCAGTTTAGTCAAATATTAAATTAACCCAACTTAACCCTGATTATTAACCCACCTCCCTACAATCTTTTTCTCCCTGCCATATAGTAAACCCACCCTCCACTCAACCAGGCAGCCATTTCTTTCTCTCTCTATGTAATGTCCATCTTCACGCGTCGATTAGCAATGGTCGGTGATTGGGTTACTCCAAGAATTAAAAGGCGAAGTGACTCTATGTAAGTTTTTCTCACCAATATATATATACACGTCATCTCTGAAATATCTCATACTCCAACATTGACGTTTATGCCCTACCTATAACGAAATCCAAGTTGTGTGTGTGGCCTCCATCTATATATGCCACCCTTCTCTGCCAATTCCTTTGTCATTCAACAAGTAATGTTTCTCTTGCCAATCCCAAATGGACAAGCTTGTGCTAACTACTTTGTCTTTGGCTGCTTATTTTCTTACTTTCTCTCTTGAATTTGTGAATAGTGATCCTACAATATCATGCGGCCAAACACCATATCCTCAAGTTTGCAACCATTTCATTAACACTAACACATTATCTACAACTCTAGATGAAACTACAACTTCTTCAAACTTCAATGATATGGCCTTTAGTGTCACCTTGAATCAAGCCATTGAAGCTCACCCACCTGCTTGTTTCTGCTATGCAATTGAATGAACTCAATGAGCAAACCAAGTTGGCTTGGCATGACTGTGTAGAGCTTTATGAGGACACGGTTCAGAAGCTCATCAACCGCTCTATTATAAGCTCTAACACTCCGAATGACCACTTAACTTTGTTTAAGTGCTTCCATTACTAACCGACCATACTTGCAAAAATGGTTTCATTGATTTTAACATACCTCACTATTTAAACTCCTTCTCTATCATGTTGAGCAACTTCTCTAAACTTCTTAGTAACTCCCTCGCGATAACTAAGATTGTGTCTTCATCATCATCATCGGCTATGATTGAGAGCAAACAAATTGGTGGACGGAGATTGCTTTCGGGTGGTCATAACGACTTTCCCAAATGGCTATCTGCAGCAGACAGGAGGCTTCTTCAGGCTGTGGAGCCAGCAAGTAAAGCTGATATAGTGGTAGCGCAAGATGGGAGAGGGATTACAAGACTATTTCAGAGTCTGTGGCTGCCGCTGCTAAGCTGAGTAGTGGCGGTAATAGGAGGGTTGTTATTTACTTGAAATCCGGTGTTTACAACGAGAATGTTGAAATTGAGAAAACGGTGACGAAATTGATGATTTTTGGAGATGGAATTGATGCTACCATTGTTAGGGCCGGTGGTAGCAAAAATGTTCCAGGTGGCTCCACTACTACTTTTCGTTCTGCTACTTTTGGTAAGCTACTAGCTAATTTCTCTACAACTTATTTTTATTATTACACTTCTATAATGACTAACTATAAGTTAACTTAGTAAATTATTGCTTTTACAAATATAAATAAACCAGCTATTAACAGTATTTGCCAAGTTCATGTCTGATTGAGCTGAAGTAGGGGTGTGATTGAATGTGTTCCGGAGTACCCCGGTGACAAAATGAATACCAAATTATAATAGTATTTTGACTGGAGTGGGAAAGTGGCTGGATGCGGTCAATGTTTATTACCAGTGTAATCTACTACCCATATTAAACAATTTATTTGCAACACATAAAAGAAAAAGCAAGACCTCAAATTCACATAATTATTTTCAAGTCAAAGTCTTCTATATTCGCAACAAAAAGGAGCAAACAAAAAATGTCTAAATCTTCATAATAAATTAATTAACTAATTAAAAGCTAGTCAATGGGTATCCTAAAAATAGTCAAGGATAGGTACTTCAAAAAATACACAAATAATCGAACAATTTGAAGAAACTACAAAAGTAATAATACATTTTTAAAAATAAAAATAGTACCACAAATTAATGATCCATAATTTACAAATTTTCTATATTCATTATTTTCCTTCATTTGTTTATAGTACTATAACAGTGTCTAATTAACATAAGTCGTGCTTTTAGCTAGCGGTTTCTGGAAACGGCTTCATCGCACGTGACACATAACCTTTGAGAACACAGCCGGACCTCAGAAACAGCAAGCGGTAGCTCTCCGTTCCAGCTTCAACCACTCTGTCTTATACCGTTGCAGCTTCAAAGGCTATCAAGACACCTTATAAGTCCATTCACAACGCCAATTCTAACGCGATTGTGACATATACGGCACCGTAGACTTCATTTGCGGGGATGCCATGGCCGTCCTTCAAAACTGCAACATCTACGTAAGGAAGCCGAAGTCCGGCCAGAAAAACACGGTCACGGCGCAAGAAAGAACAGATCTTAATGAGAACACAGGCATCATTATTCATAGCTCACGTATAACAGTTTCTGAGGACTTGAAACCTGTTCAAAACATACTTAGGTCGGCCATGGGGGAAGTATTCAAGGACAGTGATAATAAAGAGTGATTTGGATGGGTTGGTTGACCCGGCCGGATGGTTACCTTGGGATGAAAACACTACTATTTTGAGTACGGTTTATTATGGTGAGTTTATGAATACTGGGATTGGTGCTGATACTGAAGGTAGGGTGAAATGGCCAGGGTATCATGTGATTAACAATGCGGCAGAGGCCGAGCAATTTACGGTTGAGAATTTCTTGGATGGTGGTTCGTGGATTCCCGGTACCGGAGTGCCGTTTGACGACGGTTTATGATACAAAAACTGAAGTGGGTCAGAAATTGGCATGTAGTTTGTGTTGGTTTCCCTTTGTATAAATGCTATATATTGTCTCTGTCTCAATCTGTTAGTGTTTGCAAGTACGAATAAGATAAGAGGGGATAATATATTTTGTATAGATTAATAAAGATTAAGATACATACAAAAAATTATTTATCTTATACTGTGTTTGGTGTATAACCGACTGGTCTCATTCAATTTTTAATAAAATAGACAGTATTACCCTGTTATGATTCGTGCCAATTTTTTCATATATTTTGAATTTGCATGGTGCTCATCCATGGAGTCGTGAAAATCTCCTCCAATAATTACCTCAAATTGCCATTACCCACAAAAGGGATCCTCAAATGGATCCTATATGCCATTTTATAATGCCAATCTTAGATTTGTCAATATCCACAAAGGTCATGAGTAATTTCTTTATCAAATGTTCTAATAGAATGTAAAAAATTTGTGTGCAATGTCCTAGGTGATGCATGGTTCTTTATACTTCAAACAAATTAGCCCCCATAATTTCTTTAGTGGTCATCAAATTTTTGCAGCTGAACTTGTTGGGAATTTGATTATAGCAAAGACAGTCCACAATTCTTTTGAGAAAATTGTGAGTTATGAAGATGATTTCACACCACTTTTTAATTTAATTGAGATGTATGGTGTTGATCCATCACATTTGAAGGAGAGGTTAAGTGCCTATATGCAGAGTATCTCTAAATTCTTGCAAGTCAACATTTTTTGACAAAATGACTTGGGCAACGTGATCAGTTTATGACCAGATAAAAACATGAAAGTGTGAAGTAGGTAAAGGCTACAAAATCTATTTCTTAGAATGACGTTTTTCTCCAGAATGATTTGGATAAGCTTTGTTCTCGAAGAGGGACAATTGTCAAAAGAGCTTGAGTGTATTGACAATAATATCAAAAATCTTTAGGCCAAAGTTGCTAACATCAATGCAAAATCATCTGAATATATAGAAAAATTTTCTTCTGTTATGGCAAAGTTGAGAGAAATTGAAAATGTTGATCTTTTGACTAAGCATGATAGGATGACTCTAAATACATCACAGAGGTTCTTGGAAGACGAACGCTTGGTGTTTCTTGATCTAAAGTGGATGTCCTCATTTTTATTTTTAGTTTTATCTATTATTTATTTGTTAGTTTATTTCAATGTACTTTCCTCTTCTATAATCAGGATATTAACTCTTTTGTTTATTTTAGCCTTACAAAGTTTATACTCATGCAAGCCAAGAGTAGTATAATGACTTTTTTTTAATGGGCCGTTCACAGTTTATACTCGTGCAAGCTAGGTATTACAAGAGAGATTTTTTTTTTGATGGGCTATTCACAGTGTATACTTGTGCAAGCTAGGAATATCATGTAGTTTAGGCTCATACGATTAAGAGCACCAACCGTTATAAGTTATAACATTTCAAGAATTTATCGTTAATCGGTCCGATGCGTAAATATCATTGTCAACAATTTTGTATGCCTCATTGGTGTAGGCTTCTATCACGACGTGAGGTCCATCCCACTTTGATAGAAATTTATTCCCAATTTTATGAACATGTAAATTAAATACAAGACATGTGTACAAAATAATATTTATTAATATATATATATCAGTGAATAGGGTTACAACTTTATGAATATTCCTTTACAATAAAAGAATAAATAAGTTTATCTGATTAACTCTCTGAATTTGGGAGGTGATTCAAGAACTTTTGAGGCTTGATCTTGAAATCACAAGTGACTTTAGACTTATTTTCGTGCATTTGTGAATGGCTTAGAAGAACAATAAAGTTGATTGCTTATGATGGTTGAAAGCTTGAAAGGTCTAGGAGTCTTTTGACTAGAATCTTGAGAGCTCGATCCCCTCAAGAATCAGGATTGCTTGCTATTTATAGAGGTTTTGAAGCAAGCAGAGTGTGCCATGTGGCATGATTTGATTGGCCAAGTAGATAAGATTATCTATTTCAATAATTTTGAATTTGAATGATGCCAATTTGTATATGATGAGGTTTTGTTGGCCAACAATGTATCTTTCTTTTAATGATATCATGTACATTTGGTGTCATACATGTAACATGTCTCTTTGTAATTAGTTGCAATTTCTATTCATACAGGATGGTGCTCATCCATGGAGTCGTGAAAATCTCCTCCAATAATTACCTCAAATTGCCATTGCCCACAAAATGGATCCTATATACCATTTTATAATGTCAATCTTAGATTTGTCAATATCCATAAAGGTCATGAGTAATTTCTTTATCAAATGTTCTAATAGAATATAAAAATTTTGTGAGCAATGCATGGTGATGCATGGTTCTTTATACTTCAAACAAATTAGCCCCCATAATTTCTTCACTGGCCATCAAAGTGCAAGAATAATAATAAGAAAACTTCATAATTGATGCTTAAGTTAACTACTGTATAGAAAAATTAGACAAATAGAAATAAAATAAAAGCACAAAATAAGGAAAAATTTGAGAAAAGAAGAGAGAGAAAGAGGAAAGTTTTCAAAAATAGAAGAGAGAGAGAGAGAGAGAGAGAGACAAAAATTGAAAAAAAAAAGGGACGGAGAAAGGTATTTCTTTTACAGAACGGACTTCGTTATATATTGGAACCATTAAAATCACTCATCGCCCAGGTAAAAGGAAAATAGAGAAAAATAATAATTAAACCATTAATTATTGAGATATCGTGAGTTACAATTCTATCCTTACTAATACTTTATTTAAAAAGATTAAAGTTTCAATTTTCACTTTTCCTCTCCAAACAAGAAGATAGTTATTGCTGGGACTTGAATCCAAATTAGATAATTTCAAATAATATATTATATGAATTCAAGTTGAATAATATACTTATTTGAATTTAACAAAATACAAATTTAATTTTGTAAATTAAATTCAAACTTGAATAGTTCAATTCAAATAGCCCTCTAGTTTTTACCTCGCCTTTCATTTTCTTGCTATCCACTGTATTTTCTCTTATTCTCTAAGCTTTCTTAATATGTTCAAAACAAAGGCTTGATGAGGAAATAAACTAAAGCAACTATCGTGTGGGACACCGCGCATATCATGACTTCATGCATCCTCCATTTACTAAGAAATAAAGAGCCTGATCCCTCATGCATAACCATATTAAAATTCTTTAAACATTCTCTGCTCCCCACATGCAAGGCCCTACTACCATGTGCAACCCAAATCAATACACAAAAGTTGCTAAAAACTTTATATAAAAGGCAGGAACATTTGGTCGTTAGAATATAAATTTCTTAGTTGCTTAAAGCCATAGACTATTTATCAAAAGAAATCATGCACAACACAGGTTTTTGTTGTAATACATTCTGCAATCCATTAAAAAAAATATAAAAAAATAGAAGAACCTAACACTCACTGAACAAAATGTAAAACCATCTGCAGTGATGGCAAATTCGCCAATTATATATAATTCAAAAATTGGAACCTAAATATCACAACAGTACTTTAAAGATTTATTTATTGTGACCCCTGCAGTCATAGTCCCTAAGTAACTAAAATATGTCCAAACTAATTTAAAACAAGAATAGCAAGAGCAAATGAACATTAAATTGGTCTAGTGGGACTCTCTGATCTTGCATTCAAGAAAAAGAACGAGTACCAAATTTCATCACCAGCTTCTATGTGTAATGTGTGTGGGTCCGATAACAAGTACTTTCTTTATCTGGGCAAAATAAAGGCACGTTTCCTTTTGTTTCTCAATGATTCAAAATTAACTTTTACATAAATTTGATCACATGGACAAGCTATTTCCAGAAGGAACCTCTTAAATAATTTTAAATTATTGATAATCATGACCAGAAAGGAAAAAAGAAATATGGTGTGAACATTCTCAGAAGTTGCTAATAATTTTTCAAGTCTTCAAATGCAGCAAGAATACGAAAAACAATCTGAATTCAAAGCCACAAAATGGATGCACGGAAATTTAAACTACAACACTGCTTACATAATCGCAACCTCTGGGCAGTATCAGAATGAGAGAAAACTTAAAATTACATACCACATTAGGGTAATGAGGCACTTCAGAAAGGGTAGGCTGCACTTTGGCCAAGACAGCATTAGATCCATTGCAACACCAACACATCCATCCACCTTTTCTCCAATGACAAATTTAAACTAGTTCAATCTTACCAAAGATGAGTGTTACTTATGTGGGCAAATATTTTGAACTATTAGCAAACTCCATATTCACATTGAATGTCAAAATAGTGACCAAAGGTAGCCCAATGCTGGAAAAAACATGTCTTTTATGGTCACAAGCATTTCACCTACTAAGATATTACTCATTTCCATGGGCAAGTTAGATAGCCAAGGCAAAAATTCAGAGTCTCCAACCTTTCTCATGACTATGCATGGTCCAAACCTGGTAAGAAACAAAATAATCACAGACCAAGACTTTACAAGTTTTGACAATTTCCAAAGTCAAAGTTTGCTGTATAACTGTATAGCAAAACTGCAAACACTAACTAGTCCAAAAACTATCTTTACTGCAGATTGAACATAATCCAGCATCCACAAAATTACCAAAAAGCTTTACAACCTGTGTTTACCTGGCATTTAATAATAAATAAAAAGAATTGTGTCCAAATCCCCCAGCAAGCATAAACCAATTTTCAATTTCACAAGATATTAAGCCACATACTGCCTCAAAAGATTTCACATTTCAAATGTTTGGCTGCAAGATCAAGGGAACCTGTCAGCACGATCCTACAAAGTTATTACTTCATGTTTTGAATATTTAGCATAAAATGGAAAATGCCCAAAATTTGATATATTTTGCTTATCAATTATTCTAGCAATGTTCTTAACTTTAACTCCAATCACAGCCCATTTGAGCTTTCAAAGGAATGAAAACCCCAAAACAGATATTAAAGAATTGGTGAAGCTCATGAATTATAAGTAAACTACCGTTACCGCATTAACAAGAATAAAAAGAGATATTTTTGCTTAACATTTCCTTTCACTTCATGTTTGTTAAGTCATCACAATATAGTCTGATCATACAAAAATCTGCAAAGAGAATCAACTTACAAAATGCAGAGGAAAATTAATGTCTAACAGTCTAGAAAACAAGCCACTGGGCACCACTTGTTCTTGGCTTAGTTTTGGGTCATTTGGGTCCAACTAGCTACATTTATTTTCAATGATGTCTTCAGATCAGGAACTGATATCCAACTACAATGGAAGGTACTGCTAACCAGGTCCAGTCAATACAAACACTAAACAAGACTGTTTCTACCAGGACTGGTCAATAGTGCCAAAGAAATGACCTATATGCTTAAAATCTACCAGTTTACAGACGTAAGTTTTGGTCTTTGTAGGATTTTTGCTGTATAAGTTGCCATTTGCATGTGACAGATATTACGAGTATTCCCTGGCAAATTTCCCACTACCTTGTGACTGGTACTGCAAGCCTGAAATTTAATTATCAGAACGGGGTCACCATGGATTATAACTTCCCACTACCTTGTGACTGGTACTGCAAGCCTGAAATTTAATTATCAGAACGGGGTCACCATGGATTATAAACTCTTGGTCACTTGGTCAAATAGACTCTGGTATATTGTATCAAAGAACCAATAGACTAAAAGGACAAGTGTCAGGTAAGGATTCAAGAATGGCATTTATTCTCTTAACACATTTGATCTGCCAAGCTTTAGAAGAACAGAGTAGAGACCTTGACCTAACTTGAATCTAGTTAGAAAGGTACTAGAAATATACTTCCAAAATACATATTCAAACTAACCATTAGACAATATTAACACTAACCAAAGAAACAATTAACAATGAAAATTTTGTCATCTGTTGATGATAAACACATCATGCAAGAATATCTAACCACATATTCACAAACAAAAACCTATCAACATTAAATCCCAAGACATTGCAATAGGCAGTTGCATGCTTTTCAATTTGAGGAATTCATCTTCAAAACAATACATGCAAGTCATGTAAATAGACATGGTCAAGCTAGAGGTTATAAATTAGCCTGCAGACTTCACATATAAAAAGAATGGTAACAGCACTTCATAGTCTCCAAATAAACATGAATGTCAATTTCAACCAAGAGTCTAGCATGCAAGAGTTGAACCTAAAGTTACTTTTGAGAGAACAATAGCCCTAAATAAGATCAGAAACATATGGCCATGATCCTCCTACTTCAACCAAACATAAGAATCATAATGGTAAAGCATGCATCTTCAATAGATTATGAGCAGAAAAACCCATATCACAGATGAAACACTCCTACCTCTGACCTCGGCTGTCAGTGCATTGGTTACTGTTTCAAGAAAACTTTGGTAGTAATTAGATCGCAAAGGTCCTTTCACCTGAAATGGTCCAGCACACACTATTAGATTATGAAACAAAATAACTTTTAAATGGATAAAACAAATTCATGAAGTAACTGCAACAATAAGAAAATATTAACGTTTCAGGGAAAAATACGTTCAAACCAGGATCCCATTATCTTTTGATGCCTAGCAACAACAAAAAACTAGAATTGATGAATTGCTTTGACATAATTTCATTAAATTGGAGTGAGATTATGCAACCAACCCAGTAAACACCCGCCCTAGAAAATAAACCAGCACAAAATGGTAGATATATTTTGCATAGCTTAAATCACGAGATGCATAACTGTACAAACACAAGCTTAAATCAGAATTCACTAACACTAGTTTACTATTACAACTCAGCTGGTAAATACAGTCACACAGACATCCCTCAGATTAGAACATTACAACCCTCACCACATCATAAAAGCATTGAAAAAGTAAAAGAAAACAAAGATAAAGCTAAAGTTAAGACATCAATTACAAGAGAATAAATATTACGCCTAAAATAACCTAGTCTTTTCTCTGTCACTCTCTTTACTCTCCCACCCTGATCTGAACTCAACCAGCAACCGGTGTCACAGCAGGCTTCACCTTGGGCGGCCTTCCTCTACCTCTACGAGGAGCACCATTTTCAGTTGGAGCTGCAACCGTCGTGGGCGCCTTTCTTGGTCGACCACGTGGCCTCCCACTACCGGTGGAAGTTTTCTTCTTAGGCTCTGGAGGTGGAGCCAATGGGTCCCTAGGCTTGGGAGGACGGCCCCTGGGTCTCGGCAAGGAAACAACAGTATCTTCCGAGAGTGGCACCTTTGGCTTTGGTGGGCGACCACGACCTCTCTTTGGCATGGCATCTGAAACGGGCTTGATGTAATTGTCCTTGAGAAGGATAAGCTGATTACTTTGAATCATCTTGTTGAGGTGATGAGAAAGTAAAGTTGAGTGGGCAGCTGGTAGATCTCCGTGAGTTGACTCAATGTGCTTGGAGATAGCCGTCCTACTCGAGCCTTCTTTTTCGTTTAGTGCTTCTATGGCTGCCATAATCATCTGCAAAAAGAAACAGAATTTAATAAATCCAATTACAAACAAAGCTCAATTGAAGTGTTTGGGAGCCCAAAAAACAATAACCAAAGAGAAAATCAGGGAAAATGAAAGGGTAATTCTTTGTACTTCTGGGTATTCAGGGAGAGGTGGAGCAAGCGGACAAGGATTGTTAGACTCTTCAGAGGCCATGAAATTGTTGTAGTAAGAGTGAGAGACAGTGCGTGTGCGTGAAAGAGAGGGTGAGAGACTGTTTGTTTGGTGGGAAGACAACGAGGAAAGGTAGGGTAAACAAGAAGGATTTAAAAGGGGGGCTTCTTGAGGAGATCGGTTCGAGTGAAAAGTAAAAGGGAAGAGGATGAAAGGCTGAGATGCTGAGATGATAGATCGGACGGTTAGGGATTAATGTGGTGCTAATTGCAGCGTTTTTGTTTCTCTTAAAGGACATCCATGCGGATCGGTGACATGGCAGGGTTTTGTCATGAGATTTTGAAATTTGAAATTTTGTGCTGTAATTCTTTACCAAAGAAAATTAATAATAGAAAATAATAAAATTAAATTTCAAGTCCATCTAATTTTGGTTCAAATTATTTTATAAATATCAATTTTTTGGGTTAATTCGATTTAAGAATATTTACTAACCATTAAATAAAAGCGATTATATCTAATGTGATTTTGGTTTGTGCTTTTTTTTTTTTTTTTTTTTAACTTCTATACAAACTCACCACCCCTTTTTCTACTTTTCTTTTTTTGTTTTTTTGGAACGAGCCGAAAGGTCAAAATAGAAAGAAGACTAACACTAGCAACTCCTAAGAGATCTCCAAGCAGGTGTCACTCCAACTCATCAGTTGGACGAACAAGATGATGGCAATCAAATTACCATCGACAACATTTGTAGCTAATCATTCAGCACAGGCATTACACTCACGATACACATGATTGATTTGAACTATCCTATCATGTGAAACAAGCTTGTGAATTCTGGACTCTATGCTTTGTAGCACTGTTGTAGCTATCTAGTAATAAAGCAACCACAACTTCGAATCTACGTCCAATATAGGACTAATTTGATATACAAGAATAATTTTTATAGAATTAAAATAAGAAAAAAGAATGGAAATGAAATACATATAAAATTTAATGGATCATTATATTCTATTGTTTGATAGCATCGGTGAGAAATAATCATTCTATTCTATTTATTTATTTTCTATACAGTTTTTAGACATTAAATAATATAAAAATTATGCTAAAATAATAAAAATATCCCTCATTATATAAAGTAATAAAAATATAACATAACTTATGAAATATATAAATTTCTTAATTTTTAACTAATTTTTTTAAATTTATATTATTTAGTTATTTATTATTAATTAATTATTAGTTATTAATTATTATTTATTAATCTTAATATTTTAGTTTAAAATTACTTAACTAATTTATTTATTTAATATATTATTATATTATTTATTATCATATGAAGGGTATTTTTGTCATTTGTCTAAATTAAGTAATAAATATATTTTATTTATTTATGTATAATATTATTATTTTTTGTAATAGAATGTAATTTTTGTCATTTAACTGAATTAAACCAATTTCATAGAAGTAGGAATGAGCAATCCCTATCCCCTTATTGGGTATAAGGATTCTTACTTCTATAGAATAAAATGGCCAGAATTGAATGAATATTTTGAGGCTAAAAATGTACCAAACGAAAGAATGCTCATTTCATGGAATTATGTATGGAATGGAATGGCCATTCTTGCAAGGCCAAGCCCACGAATAAACTGCCCATAATTCAGCACTCATTGTTGTGTAATGTCCTATATCAATTACAAACCTAGCTAACTAGTTACCCGTAGAGTCACGAAGCAAATCACCTACTCCAATAGCTCTAGGATTCCCTCTGCTAGCTCCATCTGTATTCAAAGTAATCCAATCATCAGGAGGTTTCTAACAATTTAATAAAGTGCAAACCCTACTCCTCCAACCGAGATGGCACTATCAGAGTTATAAGCATTAATAATATTGTTAGATTTGGAGGTGTCCGGATCTTTTGAGGAAGGATTTTGGAGGAGTTCACACCTAATCGAGCTGGGGAAAATATGGATAAGCTGAAAGGTGGCTTGAGGTTAAGCTAGTGAATAATGTTGGTGAGCTGGAAGTTGAAATGAGCTGAGGTCCCTAAAAAACAAACATAAATCAGAGGTCGGGGTTGTCCCTGAAAATACTCTAAAGCTTAAGTCAGAACTCACTCAGTGATATATGAAATAAGTAGAAAAAGGTTCTTGTGTCTACCTGCTCAACTTGGATATCTATATATGGCTATAGAATGGGAGGTTATGTTTCTCCCATTATTATGATTTGAACAGTCACAACGGTTATTATTATGATTGGAATGGTCACAATGGTCACATTATCATTTAGGATCATATTTAAGTGACTGTTTATTATATCATTTAGGATCTTATTTATTTAAGACCATTTGGTCAGTTATATATGTGTGGCATAATATACCATATGGCCCATTGCCATTGGACAGATTCTCTTATATGTTAACACTTGTCCCCAAAAACAAGTGTGCGTGTTCACGAATTCAAATGAATCTCAAGTTAAACATATAAATATATAAATATATAAATATATATATACACATAATTTTATTATTATTATTTTTTTAATTGGTATGCCCGCCCTTGGGTGAAGTCCCACCACTAATTTTAATTTTAAATTTTTTTTTGGGTGGAGCCCACCATTGGGCATCTCACCCTTTCGCAGTAGGCGAGATAACACCATTTGGTGCGTCCCCTACTTCCTTCTACTCTTACTCTCTCTGCTTTTTTTTTTTTAGTTGAGCTCGTGCCGAGATAACATATCCGAGCTTATAGTGCTGGGCTCACAACCTAACTCAAGGTGTCAAGCTCACGGTGCCGAGGTTATGATTTACCAGTATACCCATGCTTTGGTCCATATTTCATTCTTGTAGAAATTTCTAGATGAGCTCAATAATGGAACTATATTGAAGATTCTAGATAACTTTTAGGAAGTGTGGGATGGGCTTAGGTTTGGACACATGTAAAACATGTGGTGGGCATGTCTTATAAGGTCACCACGTATGTTTACTATAAAAGGGGTGGGGTCCTTCTTACTTTTAGTTGTTCTTGTGGGAGAGCTAGTGGTATTCCTTACGTCTTTCATGGGGTTGTAAAGTTGTGAGGAAGGTGATGGAGTTTGTGAGGAGGGTGGTGGAGTTTAAGAGGAGGGCGGTAGATTTGTGAGGCTGGTTACCTTGTATCCCTGGTGCATTCCATTCCTTCTTCATTTGTTCGTTCTCTTCCTTGTTAACTGCGTGTTCTGTAGCAGCATTATACATCTGGGAGTGGAAGTGCCTAGGAAGGTTATTGTGGCAAGCGATCTTCAGTCCTTGTGACTCTAATCCTAACCAAATTTGTCTATATGAGGAGCAGTTGAAGGGTGGGCTAAGATTACCTTTACTCGAGTTTTTTGTGCATGTATGTAATGCCTAGTAGTGTTTGTCCTAACCCAAATTACATCAAATGGGACTAGGTTTGCTCTTGGATTTATAGGTCTATTTCATTTGCTTGAGATTGCTACTTCCTTAGTGGGCTTTCAAACATTTCTTTTTCACAAATAAGGTGCCCAGAGGTTAGTTTCATTTTGTAAGTCTTAAGTCTTCATTATTCGAGTCTTTCCCCGATAATAATAAAAGTTGAAAGCCTAAATATTTTTTTCGTATTTCCTCTATCTCTAACCAGTTTGCTTCCTAGATGGGGAAAAATGAATCCTCTATCTAAAAGGAAGCCATATCTTAGTGCCTGAGCAGAGGACTCGTTTGTATAAAATTTGCTATTATCAGTCTAGGCAGGGTGGGAATAAATATGATATTAGTTTCTTCTTGGATAATGCTCTGCTTATCACTTCGAGTTTGTCATTAGTAGTTTATGGTGACGTCTTGGGACTTTGTTCTATAGTTATTTTAATATTTGAACATATTGATGTTTCGTCATCTTATTATTTTTGTAGATCTCAAGATGGATCATATTGTCCAAGCTACTAATGAAGAACTTGCTGCTCAAATGCGAGAGAAAAAAAGGCAAAAAAAGGCTGAAGCTGCTAGCAGAAAGTCTGCTTAGATAGATGGTACCTCGTCATCTCGAGTTACATAAGATGGGACTGAGATTTTTAGGATACCTCTTTAGATTGGTAAACGTACTTATTTTGTTTATGGTACTCGAGATGAGCTAGGTTCCACCACTTGCTCCAAACACAGCTCAGGATGTGCCAGTTGGTGCCAATGGTATCCCTTTGTGGTCTGTTCCTATGCACGAGGTGTTGGGGTGCTCCTTAAGTACTCGGCTGCAAGAGGTTGAATACGGTGCCTATCGCTTTGCATGATGTGGTATCTTAGATAGGGACAAGGCTATCATAGACCAAGACTCCATAAAAGGGAACTATATGTCTGGTTTATATAGCTTGATCAAGATAAGGTCTATGTTTATTGTCATATCTTGGTTGCCAACTTTGATTGTGTTATTTTTATTTCTAGCAGGGAACTCAATCTTTGTTCTTGGCCTATAACCGATTTTGAAACATGGAATTTGAGTATATGAATACTGAACTGGCATCTAAAAGATACTCAGCTGAGTTTGGGCAAAATGGAAGAGGGGGCTATTCGAGCCTAGCTGGGAGGAAGAAGAAGCCAGAGCTGCTTATTATGCACTTGAGAACATTCTTGCTTCCTCTAAAGAGCATGGGAAGAAAACCGAGCAAGAGTTGAGGATGGCTCATCAAACCCTTCAGGATGTCCAATATGGTCAACTTCGGACTCAGTGGATTCAGGAGTACAAGGCCTCTATTGAGTTTAGAAAGCTTGTTTTGAATGAGTATGATGCTTTTTATATCCAAGGCTTTGTTGGTAGGGGAAGACGATGAAGCTGAGCTTCATGAAGATGAACAAGGTGGGACGAATGTTGATCAGCCTCCCAATTGAATAAATAGTTGAACTTAGTTTAACCACCAAACTGAATATGTAGTTGAACTTAGCCTAATCAAATTTTACTTGATATGTCTTACATTAGTTTGTACTATTATTGTGGTTTCCTGGCTTTGGAGTTTAGGCACAGCTCTTTTGCTGTAATATGTACAGTTGCTATCTGTGCTCTGTTTTCCTTCCTATGTTGACATATTGCTTTGATTTGCATATTTTGGAAGCTTTTGACTCAATTTTTAGTGAGCTCTTGGCTCTTAATTTTTAGCTTAGCTTTGGCAAGCTTTTACTATGTAAGCTTTTAGCTCAACTTTGGCGAGCTCTTGGCTCAGCTCTAGCTGGCTTTTACTCCGCGAGCTCTTAACTCATTTTTGGGCTAGCTCTTGGTTCTTAATTTTTAGCTCAACTTAAACAAGCTTTTACTTAGTTAGCTCTTAGCTTAACTTTGGAGAGCTTTTGGCTCAATTTTATGCGAGCTCTTAGCTTTTATATTTAGCTCGGCTTTGGCGAGGTTTTGCTTCGCTTAATATTTAGCTCGGCTTTAGCGAGCTTTCACTATGCTAGCTCTTAGCTCAACTTAGGCGAGCTCTTAGCTCAATTTTAGGTGAGCTCTTGGCTCAATTTTAGGCTGAGTTCTTGGCTCAATTTGAGGAGAGCTCTTGGCTCAATTTTAGGCGAGCTCTTGGCTTTTATATTTAGCTCGGCTTTAGCAAGCTTTTACTCCACGAGCTCTTAACCCAATTTTGGGTGAGCTCTTGGCTCAATTTTAAGTGAGCTATTAACTCTTAATTTTTAGTTTGCCTTTGGCAAGCTTTTACTCTGTGAGCTCTTAGCTCAATTTTAGGCGAGCTCTTAGCTCAATTTAGGCGAGCTCTTGGCTTTTAATATTTAGCTTGGCTTTGGCGAGCTTTTACTCCACGAGCTCTTACCTAATTATTATTATTTATTTTTTTAAAAGAAATGATATGGACCGAACTTGAAAATATTTATTATGGACTTTCAAAGCTTACATAGAGGTGATATACTAGTAATACTTATTTAGATGTTGTGCATTCCAAGTATTTGATAGTGTTTGTCCTTCCTCATTCATCAATTGGTAAGTTCCAAGCCACACCACTTTGACTATCTGGTATAGTCCTTCCTGCTTAAGTTTTCCTTCCCCGTTATCTTTATTAGAAAATTGGTTTAGGTGATAGCACCAGATCTCCCAGTCTAAACTCCCTGTTGCAGACTTTGGAATTGAAATATCTTGATGTCCTTTGTTGGTATACTGCCATTCGGGTTCCTGCTTCATCACTTAACTCGTTAATGAGATCCAAGATTTGCTCGAAGTCACTCTTCATTTTCGTGGCATTGTTTAATTGCTATTGGCCTTTGTTCTTGGAGATAGTAATTTTATCTCGACTAGTATAACTGCTTCGGTTGCAAATGCAAGACTGAAAGTTGTTTCTCCAGTGCTTATCCTCGCTAGTTATTCTGTAGGACCAAAGGACTTGGTGAAGTTTATCCTCCCAATCCATCTTGTAACGTTTCATTTTTTTTTTGTTAGACCTGCTATAATAGTCTTGTTTGCTGCCCCCGCTTGGTCATTGCTTTAAGGGTAGCCGACCGACGAGAAGCGAATCTCAATGTTGAGCTTTCTACAAAATTCCTTAATGAGCTTACAGTCGAATTACAGACTATGATTAGTGATAATAGCTTGGGAGATTCCATATCTGCATACAATGTTAGACTAGATGAATTTTTGAGCTGCCTCTGCCGTTATGGCTTTGTGAACCCCTACTTCAGTCTATTTTATGAAATAGTCAATCATCACAAGGATAAATTTTGAATTTTTCTAGTTCGTGTTATAGGGAAAGGCCTAAGAATATCCATTCCTCAAATTGTAAAAGGTCGTGGGTCGAGAATTGTGCTCAATGACATGGGTGGTTGTCTTGGTACCCGAAGCTGCTTTAATAGTTGTCACACTTCTGAACCCATTACTGGGAATCTTGGTGCAGCGTGGGCTAATAATATCTTGCTCTCAGGATCTTGTGGGCTAAGGCTTTTGACCTATATGTGGTCCACATACTCCCAGATGTACTTCTACAAGCACATAATCTGCCTTCTTCTTGATTGAGGCATTTCAAGTAGGGGAAGAATATTGGACATTCGATACAAATGGTGATCTATAATAGAATACTAAGCTGCCTTTCTCCTTATAACTCTCGACTAGTTTGCATCCTCAAGAAGTATCCTAGTATCCAAATATTGTAATATAGGAGTGAACTAGAGATCTTCTTTCTTTGTATTATACATTATTTGACCTTCATCATAGCTGGGATAGTCTATTGTTTTTATAAAGACTCTACAAGAGGATGCTGAAGTTGTCTTTTTCATCTATTTTGGATAGTGCGTCTGCTTTGGTGTTTTCTAATCTTGGTATGAGTGTGATGGATATACCAGTAAATTTTTTCCATAGATCTTCAACTTTATGAAGGTATTTGGTCATCTTAAGTTCTTTGGTATCATACTCTCCCATTATTTGACATACCACGAGTTTGGAATTACTGAATATTTGTAGATGTTGGATGTTCACCACATAAGCTAATTTCATTCTGAAGATTAGGGCCTCATATTTACCAGTATTATTAGAAGGCGTTGAACTAGAAACGTAATGTATTAAGAGGCCTCATGGTCCCTCAAGAATCATCCAGGACCAGAGCCATTCTTATTAGCCAAACCATCGACATGAAGTTTCCACATGTCTGTTGCTGTCAGTCAAGGTTAAGGTTGTAGGATGTCTTGTTCTTTTTAAGTTGTGAATTCCACTATGAAATTCGCTAAGGCTTGTGTTTTGATGGCTGTTTTGGGCACATATCTGATGTTGAATTCACTAAGCTCAATGGACCAACTAATCATTCTTCTTGAAGTGTCAGGCTTGTGAAGGGCTTTTCGTATAGGCTGATTGGTTTGGACTTCAATTGTATGAGCCTGAAAATATGCTCGAAGCTTCAGAGCTAAAATAAGGACAGCAAATGCCACTTTTTCTATGTTGGAATATCTTGTTTTAGGCTCTTTGAGTAGCTTGCTGACGTAATAAATTGGTTGTTGTCTGCTACTTTCTTCTTCTCTTATTAGGACTAAACTGACTGCCACAACAAAGACTCCTAACAAAGGATTAGGATATCGTCTAGTTCAGGTCGCCCCTGTAACACCCCTAGAAATTGAATATAGCTTAATTAGGCTAAGCATGTGTGTTAGGAATTTATTTTAATTAATGAAGTTAGTAGAATATTTAATACATTTATTTTATGCAATTTTAAGATATATTCTTAAATATGGAGAATATGACATCATTATAACATCATGCTATGACATCATCATTTAGTTAGGAATGAAAGATGATATCATCATTAGATGACATCATCGTGACATCACCATGACATCATCATTGCCAATTATGGAAACATGTAAATATGAAATTAGCTAGTTAGGGAAGTGCTAAAGTGGAACTAGAAAGAAACCAAACTAGGAAGGCAAAGTGGGCAAAATTGTGGAGGACAAGGAATGAGGGTGTGAATACAATAAATGAAGTAACATAGGTGGAAAGTTAGCATTAAAATTAAAAGAGTGAAGTGTAAAACACATGTGGGAAATGAGTGTATAGGTGGCCAACCAAGTGTAAGAAAAGTAAGAGTTAACTAGGAGAAAGTTGTCATGTGTAAAGAGAAATGCACACTTGTAATAAAATTGATGAAGAATGTAAAGTAGGAAAGATTAGGAGAATTAATGAGGAAGAAGCCAAAGGTTTATTTGCCTTAATTGAAACCGGTCACACATACATACACTTTACTATTCCATTTGCAAACTATAATCAAGGCTAAACCAAAATCCACCCAAAGACAAACACACAGACAAACCCTGAAGACTAAACCGTAAACTAAAGGAAAGGAAGAAACCGTGAGCTAGGAAAGGAAGAGGAAAAAGGAAACCAAGAGTAAGGAGGAAAAGGAAAACTGAAAAGGAAAGGAAAAGGCAAAGAAGGCGTAAAAAGGGAAACAAGAAAAGAAAAATAAAACTAAGTCTACTAGGAAAGTATTCATGCATTCCTTTGTTTTATTTTATCGTTACTTTGAAAAATTATCTCTGTTACTCTTTTACTCTTCCTATATGTGAAAGCATGCATGAATCCCTTTTGGAAACCTTCAAGGAAATGAGGAAAAGATAAATTGTTCTAGTAAATTGTCTTGAATTCATGTTGGCTGAAATTCCCAAGTTTTCCAAAGGAGGGATGTTCAAACCATAGTATGGATACTACTATCAAGAGGTCGTACCATGGACACGAGAAGTGGTACCAAGAGTACATCAAAGTCCTTATAAATAATGTCTCGAGTTTGCATGAATCATTGAAGAAGGTTACTAAGGAGTGGAAATAAGGAAAAATGATTAATTTTGGCTGTTGCATATTCCTATATTTTCAAACTGCCAAAGAGGTGTCAAATTCGGCCAAGCCGTACCTTTAGGAAAGAAAGGTGTTAAATTTGGTTAAGACAAATTACAAGGATAATAATTAACTAGGGACAAATGAAACAAATGGTAAAATGCAAAATAGGATGAATTAGGTAAGGATTCTAGTACCAGTCGGCCAAGAACTAAAATGGGCATGAAAATCTAATAATAAATCAAGTAGTTCACTTAATATGTAATTTCAATAAGTATGTGTTAGAAGGAATTAGATAAATTAAGAATATAAGGTTGTTAATCAATCTTAGCTTAATAAGCTATTAACCTATTTTAGTATAAGGAATCAATAAAGAATTAGAGATAAGAATTAATTCAAGTTATAGGTTATGAATAAATTAGACTTAACAAATTAATGGATAACAAATTAAGAATACAAGTTATTAAAATAAAGTCTTAAAGGTAATAAGTTAGTTTAAGGAGACTAATTAGAGTGTCTCCTTTTAGTAAGTAAAATCAATAATATCCAAGGTAACAATTTAAGGAAGATTAAGGAAGATAATTAAAATGTTCCTTGTAACAAGCAAGGTAAAAGAAAAATTAAAATTTAATTAAGTTTAAGCAATTCGATTTTAATGAAAATAAAAGAAAAAGAAATAAAAGCAAATTTTGGTGTCTTCGTAGTTAATAAGTAATTACTATTTAATTAAGATACTAATTAAACTAAGTACTAAGTTTAAGAAGACAAGGTGTTTCAGCCCTAGAACTGGGACTGTGGTTAGATACTTTTTGAGCTTTGAAAATGATTGTTCACATTTTTCAGTCTATTCAAATGCCCTGGTGAGTGTCTTGAAGAATGGAAAACAACGATATGCTGATCTTAACATGAGCTGGGTGAGGGTTGTTACACGCCCCATTGGTCGCTATACATCTTTTATCTTTTTTGGGCTTTGCATGTCCAAAATAGCTTGGATTTTTTTTTTCTGGGTTGGCCTCAATTCCTCTGGCTGTGAGCATGGAACCCAAGAATTTACCTACTAATACCCCAAAGGTGCATTTGGTCAGGTTGCACTTCATCCCATATTTTTGCAAAACGGAGAACACATCTTCTAGATCTTGGATGTGCTCGTGGATTGTTTTGCTTTTCACCAGCATGTCATCAATGTACACTTCCATGTTTTTACTGATTTGCGTCTTGAATACTTTTTTTACCAAACGTTTATAAGTGGCTCTTGCATTCTTCAAACCAAAAGACATGACCTTGTGACAATACGCATCCCTCTATGTGATGAATGAAGTCTTATCCTGATGTTCCTTTGCCATGAGAATCTAATTGTAGACTAAATATGCATCCATAAAGTTCAAGGAGTTCGTTGCCAATGGCACTGTCCACTAGTCTATTGATCAGAGGAAAGTGAATAACTATCTTTTGGGCAGGCTTTGTTTAGATTGGTAAAATCAACGCTCATTCGCCATTTACCATTGGATTTTAAACCATGACCACATTGAATAGCCAGTCAGGGTAATTAACTTCCTTAATAAATCTTACAGCCAACAACTTGTCTACCTTTTCATCAATTGACTTTTGGCATTCCGTAAAAAAGTGCCATTTCTTTTGTTATACATGTTTCACATCTGGGTTTGTAACTAATTTGTGGCATATTACTTGAAGATTTGATACTTGGCATATTAGCTGCGCTCCATGCAAACACGTCCCTGTTATCTTTTAGGATTCGTGTAAGCTCAGCCTGGTATCCAAGCTCAAATCATTTCCAAGGAAAACTATTTTTTCTTTATCATCTTTGAAAAGTGGGATTGGTTATGTCTTGCTAACTGAATCTTCGTTTTTCCAGTTCTTCCTTTTTGGTCATGGCCTAGAATCCCTCGGATCATCCATTATCAAAACCTCAGAACTCTGGTTTTTCATGCATCCAACATAACATTGGCGAACTACTTTTTAGATTCCCTAGACTATGCAAACATGCCTAGATGAAGGAATTTCTTTGGCTGAATTAAGAAAAGGTCTCCCTAAGATGACATTGTCAGCAGAGCGGGCTTTAACTATACAGAAAGATACCATCACTGTTTTTCTATGCTTCTTGTCTTCTCATGTCACTTGGAAGCTCAATTGTCCCCTCTGCTGAAACCTACTCACCATTAAAACAGATCAGAGCTTTAGGAAAAAGTCGAAGTCTTTCTGGTGCTATTCCAATTTGCTCCAAACAATTATAGTACATGATATCTATTGAGCTCCCAATGTCAATGAACACTTGATTGATTGAAAAATTAGCAATGTTGGTACTAATTACGAAAGCATCGTTATATGGTGTTTTTAATCCCTGCAAGTCCTTGTCTGAAAATAATATTGTTCTTTGTGGTGGCAGTCAGCTTTGGTCTCTTATTCACCTAATTAATAAAAAATAGTCACTTAGAATATCACTTTTGCTTAGATGAAGATGATCCCTCTGAAAGAAAAACCTCTTGTGTTAGTATATATGATACCCACAGGTTCTTCCTTGTTTTTCTTAGGAAATTCTTGGCGACCTTCCCCCTTGGGCAAACTGCCCTAATATTGTCTTTTCTCTATTGTTCACCTAAACGTTTGTTAATATCATCTTTTTCTTGTTTGGGATTGTCTTTAGTTGTATAGTTTTGTAAGTATTCCCTTTGGATCAATTATTCAATTTGATCTTTCAATTGCGAACATTCATCTGTGTTGTGTCCGATCTCACGATGAAAATTACAGTACCTGCTTTGATCTAAATTCTTTGGATTTGCTCTTTGTTTTGATGGCGTTTGCAAAACTCCCTTATGTTGTTCAACCAAAAGTATCTCAGAAAGTGGTTTATCTAAAGGTTGGTAAAGTAAGGAATCAGCAAGGTGGGGAGCCCTGCAGATGTGCAGTTTTGGATCCTTCTGTCCTGGGGTATTCATTCTTTCCATGTTGTTGACGAGATCCTTCTTGTGAAGAATTTCATCACATGCTTGGACTTATGGGTGGTCATTATGGCTCGCTCTGCTTCTTTCATATTGATAAATTCTTTCGTCCCATTCCAAGATTTCTTCTAAAGTGAGTGGTGTTCGCTTGTTTATGTCATAGTGAAAAGGTGATTTCCTCAGGTTTTCTTTTATTATAGTAATAATAACTTGTGGGCTTATGTCGCCAACCTCAAGGATTCTATTTATTTAAGCTAGCCATGAATTCTTTCAATGACATGAATTCTTTTATTATATTGATGCCCAGCAAGTTTGTCGCATCTTTTTTTCTGCTTCTGGTTTGTCATAAAGTGCCTTTAAAAAGCCAAATTGAGTTTGTCAAAACTTTTTGTAAAATTTTAGGGGAGTTGAATGAACCATAATCTAGCTTTTTCTCTAAGTGCTACTGTGAATGTCCGGCATATCACTTGCACTGGAAAGCCATTGTAGCAACATCAGTTATTCAAAACTAGTGGCGAAATCATCAGCGTCAGATGACCCATTATATTGCTCTACTTTAGGGATCTTCAAGCCTTTTAGTACTCGGAAGAAGATTATGTCTTCCGTAAAGGGGTGGCGAGCTAGTACTCCTATAGTGGTCTGGAGATGTCCTTCTGGCAAAGTTTGAATTTGATCCTCCTTGTCTTACTCTTCACGTGGAGGGACAATTGGGAAAGTATCTCTAGCTTAGGTTTCATTTTTATCATTGTCAGCTTGATCTTCTTCGGTTCTGGGTAGTTTTGGATTATTTGGGGGAGCTACATTTATTTGTTAGATAAAGCTTGGACTGTTGTCATCAGTGTTTAGAATTATTGTTGGGTGACGGGTGTGTCAGTGATGATGGGCATAGGTGGGATTTGTGGAAGTTCTACGGTTCTAGGCTCAATTGTGTGTTATCCTCAGGCTAATATTCTACCATAATGTATTTGAATTTTGAGAAAGAACGAAATGGTTTTAAGCTCTCACAGACGATGCTAATGTTAGATCTATAGGTGTCTGGTTCTTCTGAGGGAGGATTTTGGAGGAGTTCATACCTGACTGAGCTGTAGAAAATATGGACGAGCTGAGGTGGCCTGAGGTTGAGTTGTAAGTTGAAATAAACTGAGCTCACTTGAAAAACAAACAAAAATTAGAGGTCAGGGTTGTCCCCGAAAATCCTTCGAAACTTAAGTCAGAGCTCACTCAGTGAGATATGGAATAAGTAGAAAAAGGTTCTTGTGTCAACTTGCTCAACTTTCTATATATAGCTGTAAAATGGGTGGTTATGTTTTTTTATTATTATGATTTGAATAGTCACAACAGCCACCATATCATTTAGGATTATTATTATGATCTGAATGGTCACCATATCATTCAGGATCATATTTAAGTGACTGTTTATCATATCGTTGAGGATCAAATTTATTTGAGACCATTTATACTATTATACATGTATGATATATGCCACCTGGCCCTTTGCCATGGGATAGATTCTCTCCTATGTTAACAAATCTCATGAACCATTCTTGATATGACAGTTACGGGTAGGTCAGGGGCAGTAAAATTTGGATCAGAAACGCTTTAGTTGCACCATTTCCAAAGACACAACAAGCAACCCCAAAGGTAATCCTCCAATCTGTATCACAGGTACCTAAATTCTTTTCCAGATTCAGTTTGATCCACTCAGACAGGGACATATCAAAAAGCAGAGCTATGGATTGGCTCTTAACCAGCTGCACCAAGGCTCTATGTGAAAGATTACAGTCACGGAGGCAGTGAAGAAATGTTTCTCGAGAGGCAGTACATCGACTGCACGTAGAGGTAGCAACACAGTTCCTTTTATATCGTTCTTCATTCATCATAAGGCGATTATGGTAAACTAACCACATAAAGGTTCGTTAGGTCCCGGACAATACCAGATTGCCTTCTAAGTTTTATCCAAGCTGTCTGGATCCTTTTAGGAATTCAAGCTATGATACGCCAATGCAATGGTGAGCAGTCCATTAGACGTGCCACCCCAGATCACTGAATCTTGTTCAATTGAGCTGTTCGGTAGAGGAACACCTCGTATTTTCCTTACACAGCGTCAGGAAGAACTGTACGGAGAAGCCCCTAGTTCCAATCCCCGTTCAAACAAAAAGAGATCACCGGCTGGTTAATCTCTTCAACAGGTATGGAAACAATAGCATAATACATCAAAGGTTTATCCATATCAAGCCAAATATCTATCCAAAATTGGATTTTCAGACCATCTCCCAAGCTCCATCGAATACCTTTCATCAACTCCCCCTAAAAACTGACAATGCTTCTCCAAATATGAGAATCTATTGGACGTTTCTGAATGGGAGTAGACATCCCACTATCAGTGACATATTTATGATGGAGCACCTTTATCCATAATCCTGTTGCTTTGAGACAATATCCCATCCCAATTTCATTAAGCAAGCATCATCTATCAAATGGAAGTGTCGTAACCCAAGCCCTCCATCCCATTTAGTCTTACACATTGTCTCCCAATTTAGGAGATGCACCCTTTTAAAATAGTTTTTGAGTTTAAACTTTTCTATAAATTTGTGGTTTTATATTTCAAACTTTACAAAAAAAATATTTTAGGTTTTTAGAGTCCTAAAAGCTGTTAAAAACTAAAATTAGAAAAATAAACTTTTTCATATAGAAAATAAGAAAAACTTAAATAAATTTTAATAATTTTTATTTAGAAAAATATAATCATAATATTTGTCAAAATAGTCTTTTTAGTAATTTTAATACTCAATATCTATCTATTTTTTTAATAAAATAAAATCAAATAATTTTTTTATATCTCACAATATTTTTACTTTAACTCATCTAAACACTTTTTAAATAGCTTTTTATACAACACTTTTTGTATTTTTTTGCATTTGTGAATTGTGTTAATGATATACATTTTTCATCAAAATTAATTTACATATTAAAATAATATAATTAATAAAAAAATATTACTATATGTTAATGTAATTATATATTAAATTCATAATATAAATTTATAATTTTTTCTTTTAATTCTTAAAATAGAAGAATAATTAAGAAAATAGTATTTTAATAAATAAAAACTATACTCTTAATATTTTTTTAATTTATAGATTCTTTAAATTTAATTCATGAAATTGAGAATAATTAAGGAGAAAAAAAATTAATACTCTAAAAGAATTGCAATCATTAAGATGGAAAGAGTTATAAAATAAATAAATTAGTAATTTATTTGAAACAACACATTTTAATATTATGAAATAATAACTAAAAATTAGTTTTTGTTAATGAACATACATAAATAAGTAAATATAGTTAAAAATAAAATTCATAATATAAATTTATAATTTTTTTCATTTAATTCTTAAAATAGAAGAAGAATTCAAAAAATAATATCATAACAAAATAAAAACTATACTCTTAATATTTCTTGTAATTCATAGTTTCTTTTTTAATTTTAACTTATAAAATTGAGAAGAATTATGAAAAGAAATTAATAAAAAATTTTTTATAATCCTATTAGTATTACAAGAGATAAGAACTAGGGAAAAAATAATAATTTATTATTAGTACTATATTTTAATACTATAAAATAATAACTAAATTATATATATGTAATAGTAAAAACTCATAAGAATATTAAGAAAAGAAAAAATGTCTATGAAAGAAAAAATGTCATTAAGCCACTTTTCTGTATAGTTTTATATCTTTGGGTTTGTTGAGAATTTTGAAGTATATAAAGATTGTTACCTGTCTGTCTTGATTGTTTTCCTATCTATATATATGTTTTGTTCGACGTACATTAAATTTAGGAATTGCATATTTTTTCATTGAACTATCATCCAAAAAGGTATGTCCAATCTTTTCTATTGTATTAAGCACATTGCAATCATATTCTTAGACATCTTTTACTAATAGCCCGATGTGTCAAAATTTAAATTAAATTTAACGAATAATTAGCATGTGCAAGTCATGTGAGACAATAAATAAAGAACAATACTTATTAATCCTTTCTATAATTATCAAATTTCTTAATTTTTCATTTCATTTTTCTTCTTCTTCCCCTTACGATGCTGAAGGTGCAAACACTAAAACTCTTGTACTAAAACTATCTAAAAAATAAAAATCTTGTAAAATTTCAATGGTTTAATGTGAATCTATGGCTGATCGAGGTCTATGAGGGAATTCAAATTCACTGAGTCTACATAAGGGAATGATAGCTTAATAATGGGATTTTAAAGCTTAATAATCAAAAGAACAAACAAATTCAAATTCTTCTCAATGGAAATTTTTTGGCCCAAGTGCAATTTAAAGATCAATCCATATATACTGTCTCAATAAGTCCATTCACGATTTCTTCTCCAATTTTGGAATAATTCAGTCGGAAAGCATTTAGTAGCACCAAAATAAAGTGATTAGTTCTAAACTAGAAAATAAATTTTCTTAGAAAATAAACAAGAATTTAAGAAAATAGCCAAGGTTTCAAATTCATCGACACCCGTTTGGAAACCCCAAACAAGTATTTACAGCCAATCCATACCAGCTCACAAATCAGTTCTAACAGCCCTCCCCAAATCAAGGCTAACAGACTCAACACCTAAACAAACACTCAACGTCTAGTACGAGCTTTAAAATAGAAATACAAGATGCCATATATATAAATGGCAAGGCAAACACTACGAAGTCTCCCATCCTCAAATGACAACGTTTTCATGGGAATTATTTTAGGCACATAACATAAAGTAACTAATTTTTTGTGACCATCTTTTTTTTCAATTGCAAATCTCAGTAATTTTCTTTTTCGCAAGTTGATTGTATAAGTTTTTTTGTCTTGTAGGTAAAATCCATTTTGTTTGATTTAGTCTTCAATTAAAAATAAATAAATAAATAAATAATACAGCTGATTTTGCAAATAACTTTGGTGGAAGGATTATGTGTTTAATTAGTTTTTGACTTTTTGTAGAGAATCTATACTATTGTAAAAGCAAGAATACCATTGTGGTCTTCTACTTATAATATACATATATTTAAATATTTAAATAATTTAAAAATAAATTTAATTAATAAAATCCATCCAATCATTTAATAACTATCAACCAGAAATCTCTCTACTTTTCTACACTTCTACTCTCTCTCACCTCCCACTCTCCTACTCTCTCTCCACCCTCTCACTCTCCTACTCTCTCCCATTCTTTTAATATATAAATATATTTTTTTATCAAATTAATTAAATTAAATTAAAATAAAATATATACAGAACACGTACGTATGTTCGTTCTAGCCACTAGTAAGATGATAATGGTGAATTGGTGGTGATGATGTGTGGCTCAGGTAAGAAGTAATAGAGGAAGGAATATAAAATTCATAGATGGACAAATAAGTATTTTTATCTATTTATTGTCTCACATCGCTTGCACATGCTAATTAATGGTTAGATTTAATCCCAATTTTGACAAATCGTGCTATTAGTAAATTTTGTAAGAATATGGGTAATTTCATATAAAAATAGACAACATATGTAGAGTGGTAGTTCAATGGAGATAGTGCAATTGTTCCTTATATTTATTACTAACACAACTATGTTGTTTTACATTCAAGTATTTGCATTAAGTCGCTAAACAAGCATAAATTCAAAATTTCTTAGAAATTCGTTTAATAATAATTACAAATAAATTAATTTAAGTTCAATTATTTATGATGGACATACATTAAATATATCTGACTATAATTGTTAAATTGTCTAAAACTCTATAGTCAACAGTTTAGAAAAGCATATACATCATTGTTATAGCAACAAGCATCTTTTTTTTCTTTTTTATTTATTTGGTTAAAATATCGATGACATTTTTTTATGATTTTCCGGGTGCATTCTTACTTAGGGTGACACATATTGTACATTGTATATGTCATGGTTTATGAAATCATAGGAAAATGTTGTCGAAATTTGTCTAAGTTAGGACAAAATGATTAAGTTATTCACTGGAATGGGCCAGGCATACTAACACGTCCACAGGGACGAATAAGTCATGATTCTAGTTATGAATTTTAATACTAAATTTTTGATGTTAAAATCATAAAATAGACGTTCATTTTATAAGTTGGTGTATTGACACGTTCACTCGGATGAATAAGACTTGTAGAAAGTAATAATTTCTCATTTGGATAAAGAATTTTATGCACAAATACTTTTTGTTATAAGCTCAAAAGATATATATGACTTTTGTGACAACCCTTACCTTTTTCCCTTAGTAATATACAAATTTTTAGTCTTGTAGTAAGACCAATAGTTAATTAGGATTTTCTAGTGAGCTCATAATATAATTATATAATATTCTCAAGTTGTATTAGTAGTACATTAACTTGTTCTACTGTATTAATGTTATAACTTGATATCGTAACATTACTTTAGAAATATGTTGTGTAATTTTTAGTTATATAAATATATAAGTATACACATACAACAAACAAACTTTATAAAATATCCACAAATACATACAAAATATATGCACCACAATTTTGCATCCTTGACTTTGACATTACTCTTTAAAATTTTATCTTATTTTTTATTGTCCTTTATTTTCCTTCCTATTTCTTTCCTTCTTTGGCCGATTCCTCATATGTTTTTTTTTTTTCATCGCCTCTACTCTTGTTTCCTTCCCTTGCTTTTGTCTTTGTGTTTTCCTTGCTGGCCGAGAGTTCCAGCCCTCCTTTTTGCTGGTATAGCTTTGTTACTCCTTGATTCTAGCCTTGTGTGTGTGTGAACCAAAATCAGCCAAGTTCAAGTCATGACAACAGGATCAGAAGCCTTGTTTTGGGCAATAACTCTGTTTTAGGTGTAATCCGAGCTTCCTAGCTCTTTTTCTTCCAATTGCTGACCATCAACTTCCTCTAGTAGCTGCCGTCAACCACTTAGCAACAAGACATCACCTCCTCCATCAACGGCAACAACCAGTTGCTTGGTCAGCTGTGAGTTGGGTAGTTCTAGTTACCCTAAAATTCAAGTAATTGCTTTTTTTTTCATGTAATTCATACCTTTTTCCTTCTTGTTTATTGAGAATTAGATAATGGGTTTTAGTAGTTGTGAATGAAAGTCTAGGAATGGAAGCTTGAAAGTGATAACAATGGAGAATTTAGAGTGGGTTAGTGTTAAGTTTCTAGAATTCAAGCTTTTGAATAATTTTAAGTAATTAACCCAACTTGAATATATACATACACATGAATTGGAATAAATTATGCCTTCAAGGTATTTGTTGAAATGCTTAAGAGAAATTAACTTTTAGTAAATACATGGAAGTAATATATATAGGTTTAGGTAATTAGAGGATTATAACCTATGAATTTACAAACTAAGTAATACTTGAAATTATGATTTTTAACCCTGGAACGCAACATTGATCCATCGACACTTTTGAATTCAAGAAGGAACGATGAGCAAAATCCATAAATCTTGTGAGTGAAAAATGCTATTTTTTGGTTGCTAGTGTGTGTTGAATATTTTTTTATGTGTATATGTATATATATAGTTATCAAATATGTATGTTTAATGCTTTGATTGATTCACATAGTAAGAATGCTATGTTTTTTTTATAAAATTTATCATTTGGTATATTGTGTATATTAGTGTGAAATCTTGTTTGTGTTTGATAAGGGCCAATGAAATTATTATTTTTAAGTGACTTAGAATTTAGGGTGCACCTAGAATATATTCAATTTGATTATTTGATATTTGAATAATATATTTGAGAAACTCAGCCCCATAAAGGTTATGTGAGAAGTTATATACATTTGGTGTGCAAGAGCAAAAAAGCCCCGAGAATGATATGTTTATGGTGTGTGGGTGTTGAGTTACTTCGATTATTAGCCTTTTTGGATGCTTTGCTTGCCTTGTTAGCATATTGTTTTTTTTTGTCAGTTGTGTTGGGTTTAACTTTACATTTTCTATATACATGTACGTGTAAGATTGAATTGCTTTGATTATTGGCCCTTTGGGTATGTTTTTCACTCATTAAGTCTTTATGACTCACTCCTCTTTTGTTTATGTTTGGTTTTAGTATTAGGATCTCATCAAACTCCACCGAGTGAAACCTGACTTGCTGATAGTGCTGCAGCAAGATAGTTTACCTGAGATTACTTACTTGAAGACATGAGATGAAGGTTTGCTATCACATTAGGGCTTGAGTCATGGATTTTTGATTTGTTGAATAGTTTAGTATGTTAATTTATATGGTATGAAATGGAGCGGAGCTCCTTGTGGTTACTGTAATGCTTTTATTGCCTTGTTGTTGTGTTAACAAGGTTATATATGTTATATGTACTATTTGGGCATGCTCTACTTTATCGGGAACCTCTGCCAAAATTTTTTAAAATACTACTCCTTTCAGTGAATGTATATATATACATTAGTCATATTATTTCAAAGTTATCTTTTAATGTCTTTTAAAATAAATAATTGTGTGTTTTCTTTTGAATTTCGAGTCTAGGTTACGAAAGTTCGGTTATCCATTCTTTCAACTAGTCATGTCACTGTGTAAGGTGTGACAATTAATATTTATTCAATTATTCACAAGGCACAAATAGAGAAGAAATATTATATTTTTCTCACTCCATAACATTTTCACCAAAGTACAAGAATGTGAATTATTTCATGTATAATAAATTATATGATATTTTGTTTATATCAATGCTTAGGTAACTAATAAAAATAAGTAATGAAAAAAGAAAAAAACACACACACACACACACAAATTACAAAACAAAAGGGAGGGTAGTTTTGTAAAAATTGTGCACCTTATCCCTTCCATTTTGCCATCCCATGAGTTATAGCTCACTTTCCCCATTGCTTCCATTTCATATCAACCACAAGGAAGGAATCATAACCTCCTCCTCCCCACTCCATTCCTTTCAAATTTGTTACTACTCAACCAAAAAAATTTCATCCTTTTGTCTTACCAATCATTTTCCTAGTCTTCACATCATAATCCTCATGGTTTATCTCCAAAAGAAAGGAAAAACTATTCCTAATTCAGCCCATGAAATTAGTAATTCTAATTTCTTAGATTTGGTGATTTTTGGTCTTTTCCTACTCTAAATCACACTTAGGTAAGTAGGTATTCTCTTATTATGTAGTATACTCCTTTATCATACCTTATAGGGATTATATTCATATTTCTTCATGTCAATTTTTGAAGTTTGTCTTGGAAATTAATTTAGGGATTTAGTTTTTTTAACACTTAGTTTATTTGAATCTAAGACTATTTAATTAATATTGCTAGATCTTACTATTTCTAAATATTATGAAAAATATTTTTGTTAGTTTAGTTTTAATGATTATATTAGAGAATTTAATTTGTAATGTAAGAACCGAAGGAACTCTTATTTTGATAATTGTAAAACCTTGAATGATTTTTACATTTTGGTTCTAACTTGGATAAATAATTATTTTCCTTTTGGACTCACTAGAATAGTAGTAGAAATTATTAAGATTCTTGGAATGAAAGATTGGTTGGTTAACTAATTGGTACTTACTTAAGGTAGGAATTCTAGAGCTAAGCTTTGTTTAGAAGTATTTTTATTTACAAGTTTGTTAACTCTATTTTGAATATTTTTTGTTATTTGAATATTGTGGTGATGTTATCATTTTAGGTTCTTAAGAGAATTATCTTGGAATCGTTTGATCTTTGGTGTGGAATCATTTGAGTTAGCATGATTTGTGAGTAGATAATACTCACTATGATACTTTTAAATTTTACTAATATCCTCTATGCACTCTTATATTCCATAGAAAAGTTAATTTTTTTTTATATTAGTTCTTCTCAAATCTTGGTTAGCCATGTATTGAGATTTTGTCTTTAACTATAAATATATATATATATATATACATCTTATCTCATATATATGATGTAGATCTTAGGAACTCGTGGGACAAGTCTTTCGATTTACTTAATTTTGATTTAAAGAATGTTATGATAATATAAGCTAGTTTGATGATTTATCTTGAGATGTTAGTTGATATTTCTGATATTTGGATTTATTTGGTTATAGTTTCCCGCCGAAAGTTACACCCTAGTCCCATGCAATAAATTAAACTCATTCATTTGATTCACACCAATATTTGCATTCACCCCGTTCACTCGAATATTTCCATCAACCCCTAAATGCATGCATGCAAACCTTTAAGTCATGCATGCAACCCTAAACCCATGCATGGAAACCATAAACCCATGCATGGAAACCCTAAAGTCATGCATGCAAACCCAAACCCATGCATGCAAACCTTTAAGTCATGCATGCAACCCTAAACCCATGCATGTAACCATAAACTGTAATCCCCATGCATGGAAACCTTAGGAAAAGAATAATATTATAGTTAGGGTTAGTTTCCCGCCAAAAGTTACACCTAAAGGCATGGATGCATACATGAAACCCCTAATGCCATCCATGCATGCATGTAAACCCTAAAGTGAAGAATGCAAGCATGCAAACCCTAAGGTGAAGAATGCAAGCATGCAAACCCTAAAGTGAAGAATGCATGCATGCAAAGCCTAATATCATCCATGCATGCATATAAACCTTAATTCCATTCATGCATGCAAACCCTAATTCCATCCATGGATGCATGCATGAAAACCCTAAAGGCATGGATGCAAAGGCTAATGCCATGGATACATGCATGTAAACCCTAAAGTGAATAATGCACGCATGCAAACCCTAAAGTCATACATGCATGCAAAGCCTAAACTCATGCATGCAACCATGAAGGCATTCATGCATGCAAAGCCTAAACTCACGCATGCAACCCTAAAGCCATGCATGCATGCATGCAAAACTCAACCCATGCATGCATGCATGCAAGGAAAATGTATAAAGCCATGCATGCAAAGCCTAAAGCCATTCACCTTATTCACTCCAATATTCTAATCCATGTTATATATGAATTATAACATGTTTATTGAGAACTCATTTGCGAATTGGTATTGTTAGGAAATGTTAAGGTGTTGAAACTTTTTATTGGTTATGTTATATTTGTTTTTGGAGGAAACCTTGTTAGAATACCATAGCTAACTACAGTGATGTTAGCATTAGTGCACCTTGTTTTGACCTCATCTAACAAGGGCGTTGCTAGCTCCTTGTTAATCCAAACACGTAGATTGGATGTTTGGGCCATATAGAATGACCTGGATTTAGAAGCTTAGTGAGCAAGCTGATGCTGACCATTGACTTTAGCCGCATTGGTTCGTTATAACATTCTAGCTTAGAATCTTATGTTTTTCTCGATGCTATAATTTTCTCTCTAAATTGGAAGATGACAATTTATTTCAAATTATTATGTTATTCATACACTCTTATGGCTAGACTTTTGATGAAATGAAACTAATTTCTTTTATCTTAAAACATTTTATGGATATTTTCTTTGAAATTATATTAGCATCATGTTAGTATGTCATATTCATTTCCTTAAATTGTTTTACCCTTCATAAAAGTTCGTGCTTTATGCTTGTCTAACTTTTATTGGGGTATGCATTGCTTGCTAATTTGGTCTATGACTCATTATTATAGTTAATTATTTCTTTCAAATTGTTGATTGACCCGAGACCAATTCCTATAGCTTGGAGGAAGCTACAATCTTTTGGATTTGGTAAGCACGACTTAATCTAACTGTGTCCACTTTATTTTGTATTTTGAAATTTTTATGACTTGTATAAACAACTAATTAGCTCCGCAGTGCATTTGGATTTATTGTAACATAAATTGAATTGAAAGTTGTATCTTATTTGCCTATGAACGTATTTAGGTATTTTGTTTAGAGGCTAGTTGGGATTCAAATAGGTTTAGCAGTTATTAAGTTTCACTTCTCTAGTCATGGTCTTGGTTGGGTTGTGACTAAGTATTAGAGCACTAGGCTGCTATCCTGTCACTACAGAACTACGAAACTAGGGAATTAGTAGAGTCAAGCTTGTGGCTCATGTATTTGTGCATGAGTTACAAGCAAGGCACTATTGTGACCCAAGTTGTTTATCCATTGTCTTTGAAACTTTTATTTCAATTCGTTATTTCTTATGTTGTTTTCTATTTGATAAGTCATTTGTGATGTTTGAATTCTTGTTGATTTAGGTAAGGATGTTGGCCTAGACGTCGAGTAATTGGTAGAGGAATTATAAGGAGAGAGGCTTCAGATGAAGTGTTTGATCAATCCCATGCCCTTGCTTCTAGAGGTAGAGACAAAGTCAAGAGTGGAGCTAGAGTTAGAGGTAGGGGTGCTCGAGATAGACCTCTTGATGATGCACTTGAGGTGGTGCTAAAAGGTGTTCCTTCTCCAGTTGCTTCTATTCCGTAGCTAGCAGTTGCACCAAGAATGGCAGAGGTTGTGGCTAGAATTCAGGGAATGCACCATGCTATTGAGGCTTTGGCTGAAAGGATCATTGGGCAAGGTGTATAAGAGAACCAACCCCTAATCAATCCAATTCCCAATTTTGGGAAAGCATAATGGGAGCAATTACAACGGCCACAAGTTGTTGGCAATGATCATTTATGAAACTTTATGAAGTTTAGAGCACTGAAATTTATTAGGTTAGACTCGTCAACAGATCCACATGCATTCTTAGATGGCGTAGAGCAAATTTGTCAGGCTATAAGGTTGGACATGGTTTGGAAAGGTGAGTATGGAGGGTTTACGTTGGATGGTGTAGCTAGAACATGGTATAAACCATGCTTCTTGGTAAGCCAATTAGTGACCTACCTTTGACTTGGGAGCAGTGTTCTAATCAATTCATGGGATGATTCTTACCTCATATTATTCATGAATTTAGGAGGAGGGAGTTTGAGAGATTACAGTCAAACCCCTTCTATGATCGTGGCTGAGTATGATGCAAGGTTCACTCAGTTATCTTGCTATATCGGTTTAGAGGATGAACAACTTAGGATTTAGATATTTGTGTATGGGCTTGTTACTCTGTTTACAAGATATTGGCATCACATGATTTTCAGACATACTCTCAGGCAGTCGATATAGCTTTAGGATTGAGATGAGAGAGATGGAAGATTGGTCAACCTCTAAGCACAAAAAGGTTAAGATTGAGGGATTTCAGGGTGGATAGAGCTGTGTTACTAGTGGTTCTAGCAAGGGATCTAGATTTTAAGGTCAACAAAATTATTATGGGGGTTGAAAATAAAATCTGGATCTAGTAGGCAATCTTCCTTTAGTGCTCGGAGTCAGAGAACATATCAGAGTAGCATAGTTCATGTTGAGTAATAGAGTTCTAAATAGTTTAATAGAGGTATACCTTGTCCTAATTGTGATAAGATTCATTCTAAGCCTTGTTACATAGAGCTTCGGTGCTTGCTTCGACATGGTTCTAGTTAGGGATCAATTCAACCTATACTATCACCCTTTCTCATAACATAGCTCAACCTATGAGAGCTGTTGGTGGTCAGGAAGGTAGAGGTATTGGTGGTTCTTCCCAGGGTGATCGTGGTTTTGGAGGCAGATGTCAAGTTGGTAAAGGTCAAGCTATGGTATTTTATTTGAGTCAGTAGGATGCATAAGCATCAAATGCAATTGTCACAGGTTTACTACATATTTTACTCTTCTGATGCACGAGTTATGTTTGATTTAGGCTCCACACTTTTGTATGTTTGACCATATTTTGTTACACAATTTGATAAACAACCTACACCTTTTAAAGAAGTCATTTTTAGTTGCTATGCCATAACCAGTTGGACAATGAGAATGAGAAGTGGGATTTGGATGTAGGAGACATATAATCCTATTCATTATGTACTTAGTGTTTGACAATGTAAACTATTTTTACACATTATTTGAATTATATAGTTAGATGATTTATTTATGTAAAATAATACTTTTAGTAATGCAGTAATTTTTGAAATTGAGTTGAGCATATGAATTTGTTACTAAATAGGTTTTCCAAAAATTAAATCAAATTTTATGGAAAAATAGAGAAAAAACAACATAACAATTTTAGAGTTGTCAGTTGTCAGCAATAACATGACGCAGCTGATTTGTAAAATTTGAACTTATCTATGTGAGCTAGCGGATTTGTAGATAGTTATTAGCATCAGAAACTTTCTTGTTGATAAGTTTTCAAAGTATTAGCCAGTGATAAGCATCTATGATCGCACCTCCTAACAAAAATATGATATCTCTAATAACTTGTATTTGGCTATCACATATAGTAGTATAAGCGACAATTGCATTTGTGTTGACTTATTGGTATTGCCTCCTAACATTAATAAGTATTAGTAGTATGAAAGTGACTATCAACAACAATATTTAGATTGTCACTGATAATGCAATTTCTGGTAATGTATACCTATCTATCTTGATTATTATTTTTCGATTAAATTACACTTTTGTCTTTTGAGGTTTACATCCAAAATTTAAGAAAATCTACACTTCCCTCTCTATGATGGATAAAAAGTTAAATGTGTTACAATATAATTTTGAAAAGATACTAAAAATTCCTACTTTTATCTTAAAAGTTACAATTTTCTTATCACACCCTCACACAGAAACTTGACTGGTCGGTGGAATAGGTAACCAAACTTCCATAGTCGTGACTTCAAATTAAAGAAACACACATGACATTTGATCAACTATAATTCAAATGGAAGGCTATATCAAACAAAACTATAAGCAAGAACTTATTTAACAAAAATACATAACACTTACATTAAAATTTTCAACAAAGGTTCTCTGTAAAGTGGAACATGCCCAGTAATACAAACATATATAACCTGGTTATACTCAACCAAGTAACAACATTTACAGTATACACAAGAAACTCTTTTCCATTAACATCATAACAATAACAATTAGACTATTATACAAACAAAACACAACAACTCAAATCCCTAATGTGACTGGAAACTTCCATCATTTGGCTTCAAGTATACAATCTTGAAGACATACATTGCCCCACATTATCAGCAAGTCATGTATCGATGGTTGACATCCACTGAGATCCTATTACTAAAAAAATATCAACAAGTGAGAGGTGAGTCGCAAATACTTAGTAAGTGAAAAATGTACCTAAAGGGTACTAGCATCACTCAACACATGGATATAATATATAGGTTAAATAATATCAACATAACATAAATTTTAAAACAACTAAATGTCACACGTACGCAAATATAGAAAACATAAAATCAAACAAACATAGTTTAAGTAATGAACTATACAATCAAATCAAAGCACTCAAAGCACATAGCCAATTGGAGTAACTCAGCATCCGTACACTAAATACATATCCTTCCCAGCAATTTTTTGTACCCACATAACAAAAATTCATATAGATTAAAATTTATATTGTTTATATCATAAAACTTAAAAAAAAAACCTAACTTTATATTATTTAATATTCAAACATAATTTTACTTTTACATCCAGATAAAAAGTTTCATAATATATATATATATATATATATATATATATATATATGGATTTTTCAATAGTATTCCCAAATCTATAAGAGTTTAATCTTGTTGGAGGTTCAGTGACTGTCCCTCCCCACAAGTGTTTTCTTGCTAGTTTGTAAAGGTATTTTAATCGCTGAGTTCAAGTATGCTATACTACTTAAACCACATCTTGTGCATAAAATAATATATTATATTCTATGCACAAAAATAATTACAATCACAAAAATAATTAGAAATGTAGAGGAAAACGTAAAAAAATATTGAGTATTATATTTAGAACTCATTAGAGAAGAGAAAAGTAAAAATAGGATTTCTTGATACTTTTAAGATAAATAAAGTAGGATTTTTTAGTAATTTTTTCAAAATTAAATTGTAACACCATTAACTTTCTATCAATTCTAGGGAGGGGAGTGTCGATTTTTCTAATTTTGAACATTGGTGTCGTTTCAGTAAACTTTATTGGAGAGGATTGTAATTTACTCTCTCTTTTTTAATTATTATTTTTATTTATATATGTGTTTTAAATTTCGTCATTTATAAAAAATTTATTTTATTTTGGCACTTTTAAATTTATACAAGATAGAGTTTTCATATTTAGTTATAGAGAAAAAAATGTTACTAATGCAGTAGGGTTATGGATTAAAAAAAAAAAATAGAGTTTAAAATATATGGAATTTCCTAATGCATACATTTCATTGGATTTGAAACAAGTTTTGAAAATACTAAATAATTAGAGTGATGCTCATTTTTGTCATGGTGAGAGTAACATTCCTATCATCTTCTCACACATTATTCATAAAAAATTAAAATAAATTACTTAAAAATGATTGTTAAGTATGATAATTTGGATATAAATTTATCAATTATTTTAAGAAATTTATCACTTGATTTTTATGAATTTATCTTTGTATGAGAAAGATGTATAAATAATTTATATAGATATAACATTGCTCAATGGAATAAATGCCATGCACGGAACAAATTTAAATTAATAAAAAACAATTTGAAAAAAAAAATAATGGAAGTATTAGTTTTGTTTTATTCAGTTCCAGCTTCCATTTTGAATTGGTTTGGTTCGTTTCATTTAAGAATCAATCATCTCGGGGTTTGATTCGAGGTTTGCTCCAAACTTGAACCAAATCAACTCTTGAACATCCCCAGTAAGAACACCTAGTATCATAACCTTTTGCAAGTGGAAATATCTACTAATAAATTAGGGATGACACAACCTAATCTAGCTAATATATACTTGCAGTGTTCCCCTCTAGCTACTTTCAAGATACAGATTGATATAGAACAATGATTTGAATGTGGGAAAATGTAATAGAAAGGAGGAGAAGAGAAAAGGAGGAGGGAGAGAGATAAACAGGAATTTGAAAGTTATATTTCAATTTCAAATATGTCAAAAGATGTCTTATATAAAGCTAAAGTGAAGGTTTATTTAGAAACCCTACATCATAGCAATAGGAACCTTAAAAACATAATAACATAAGAGGTAGCTTTATTGTTACAACCAAAATTTTAATTAGCACAACTAGCTAGTTAATGAACAAATTATTTGTTTACCAAAATTACCCTTATTTGAATATTTACTTTTACCCTTTTTAATTACTTATGGACCCACCACTTTCTCCTCTTTTTATCTTCCTCCATTCATTCATCAGCTTAATTTTCATTGCATTATGTCCACCTGCAAAGGGTAGAAGTACAACTGATGTAGACCTGAAATTTTCATCTTTACATAACTTGTATTAGAGAGAGAGAGAGAGAGAGAGGTGGGGGGAGATGGATGGATGGATGGGGAAGTGCAGGGTGGAGATTGTTAGCACCAGTACTGTAATGGTAGAAGTTAATGAGTCAAAATAGCTGATAATTAATTAATAGAAGATTAGATAATTAATAAGGACAATTTTTTCATTTTAAGCATAAGTAAAGTGGGGCAATAAGAACATCTTAAAATAAAATAGTTTCAAACTAATATTAATAAATAAATAAAATTCCTCTTTTCTTTCTTAATCCTATGCCTAGAGTTTTTGACGGATAGATATGTGTCATTCTTCCCTGGTAACAATTAACAAAGAACTCGATTCCGTAGAGTTTGTCATAAAATAATGGTCTAAGAGTTGCGGAAGCAACAAGAGGGAATTAAAAAGTTATGCTTCAATTTCAAATAAATCAAAAGGTGCCTCATAAATCTAAAGTTACCCTACATCATAATAATACAAACCCCAAAAGCATAATAATATAAAGAGTAAATTATTCCAACCACCTTAGTATTATGTTAATATTATGCAGATCTCCTTTCTATTTTCAAAACCTCCACTAATCTCTTCTAAACTTTAAAATTAAGTTAAAAGTACTTAAAATACCCCAGTGTATCAGTATTATATATAAGACAAACAATAACTTTAAGACTATTCAACTAAATTATAACTACATATTATTCCAACATATAGAATAGAAAAAAATTTAAAATATTTAATTAAATTAATAACTACATATTGTTCAATTTAAAATAACATATAAAATAAAATAAATAATCATTCTTACAATAATAATACAACTAAAAAATAGCGTATTTTAGATTTGGCAAGAACTACTTCATATTCTTTAAAAACTTATATTATTTTGCACACATTGTTTTCCATTAATTTTCTTTTTAATTTTTAAGTTTATAATAATTTTAGAAATAACAATAATTATAGTTCAGTTTTGATTTTGATTTTATTTTCAGTTTAATAATGTCATACAATATTTATTAAATTAGTTTGTTAAAATTAAAATTATTTGTAAATCTCAATAATATGACAATAAGAGCATTTTTTTAAAAAAAATAAAAATCATTTTTATATTTAATAATTTTAATTTGTTAAAACTAAAATAAAATAAGGATATTTATAGAATTTTTTTTCAACTTCTAAGTTTAATAATTTTAATTTGTTAAAGCTATAATTATTTGTGCTCATATTCGATGAGAAATTGAAATAATTTAATCTAATATGAATAATCTCAAAATAAATAAATAAAATAATACTAATAATAAATAAAATTCTTCTTTTGTTTCCTAGTTAGTTATTGCCTAGAGTCTTTGACTTGTCAGACCACATCACTTATCCACAAAGTTTAATTTCAGAAAACCACTATAGGAGGGGTCCAGGCGAGAGAAACTGTCAATGAGTGAGGGAAAGAGGAATGAAGGTTTTGGATCTAAAATAGCATTGGGAAGCTTGAGAGATTGATTATGGGCCACCATGCTTATAGCCAACAGATCCAGGGTTTTTGTATTAAACAAAAAACTACGTCTAGACTGATTCATAATCAAATACAAGTATAACAATAGAAAAAAAAAAAAGCAGAAAGAGCTTGTGTCATACAAGAGATGTAAAAGGGGCGACTGAAATTATTTGGCAGATCAAAAATTAGATAATCAAGTACTTTGAAGTCCCCTCAAGGTGCAGAAGACAATACTACACAGTATATATGATATAAGCAAGGGTGAAACACTCAAATAAGTTTTTGAGAAATGTCTGGACAGATACGAGATCATTAACATCCAGATGACTCTCTTCCGTGATCAAAACAAGATCATCTACTGAGTTTTCGAAGCATGCATTTATGTAATGACTGTTGGAGCAGATCGGCCAGTGAATTCCTGCATTTTTGAGAGCTTGAGAGCAACCTCCACCTATATTCAAGAACATCCAAGTCAATCAAAAGGTTGAAGAAACGTTTGCCAGGAATTTTCAATTAAAAATGGGCAATATCTTACAAGAGGAGCAAGTGCGTCTTGAGAATCTCTGCCAATTTTTGATGAATCCTTCTCATATTGCTCAATGTAGAGACGAATTGTGGCACCTTCTGAACCAGTCCCTGAGAGACGGAAAACCTACCACAACATACAAAAGGGGTAAAACTAACAGTTAGACGCATGATGTGAAACGAAAAAGGAATGAAAAAGTATAAGAGCAACTAAACTTTTAGATGTCTAATTTCCACAAGTGTCTAGAATATATAAGCAGTCCAGTGAAATAGGCATGTATTTAAGGTAAAAGACCACATCCTTGCAAAAGGAATAGAAAAGTCTTGATCTTTAGAAAGTATAAGTAAACTAACCAATCTTGATCCATCTTCAAACAGATAGCGGATGCCTTGGTGCTTTGAAATGGAGCCATCAACAGGATCTTTGTATTCAAATTCATCAGCATTAACAACATTGGACACATCTGATCGTATTCCCTTCACAATCCTAAAATGATAGATAGCAGGATTTACTAGATGAATATATGCCTCAAGACTATAAGCATAATGCCTGGATGAAGGTTTTATGACAAACATGGAGATCAATGCTCAACATTCACAAACTCCCCCAATCTGAGGAATAAGCTAAATACACAACTAAATCATTAATGACTGAATTTGGTTTCAGCTTCCCAAGTGTTGCACATGCACAACAGTATGGCAAAAACATCACTTTATTGAAACCCAAAAAGAATACCGTTATCAGCACACTTCGGCAAGAAATTAACTTTGGAGGGGAAAAAGACAATTTGATGGCATAGTTAATTACAATTTAAAACTTTCCACAAAGCTCCCAATCAAACTTCGATTTTCATGCAGTTCATAATTTATGAACCCCAAACACATAGTTAAAAATTTTAGTAGTGCATGTTTCTCATGCAGATGATACGAACAAGCATTTCCTTTGCAACAGAAAAACAGTCCAAAAATCAAAGAACTCTCTATAACAGAAAACATACCAATAAAATTTCAAGCATCGAAGTTTTATCTTTTTGTTCCCCCCCATCTGGAAAGTACTCAACTAAGAAATAACTTCTCAATCTGATATTTTTTTTTTCTCCTCAACTATGGAATCTCTTCTTCACTACTTTTTCCCCTTCAGTTCATTAATGATATCAGTTCTTTGGCAACTCTTCCATTATAATGGATTTAAATCACTATCACTGAATTTTCAAATATAGGGCTTTAGTTTTTGTCCCGAACATAGAAAATCAGATGTGTAACTATTATCTTTCTTTATAACAGCATAAAGGAGACACAAAAGTACCTATAATTGAGATTAAGCAGTATTCCAAGGCAAAGATTTATGTTTGTTCATACAGGAATACTTAAGATTTTAAGCTTAACTGGGACCAACAGGGCCAGTAAGGGAGATGATTTAGATATGGATCATATGTTTTTTTTTTCCTTTATTTTTTATAAGTAGATATGGATCACATGTTAGAAGCTTACACCAATATTACATACTTAATGCACCAATCACACATGAAAAGAATCTTACTTCATGGTCTTAAATTGATACTCAAACTTAGCATTAAGCAACATGTCCTTCCATAATAAAGAGTATTAAGGGTGCAGAGTAAAGAAAATATATCTTGAAGTATTAAAATATCATACTGATTGACTTCGGAAAGAGAAGACTGCAATTTGACCAAATATGCCATAAGTTCCTTTGCTGCACCTGCATCCACATTCTTTAAGAAACAAATTTCACCTAGTTAATGATCATCACGACAGTTATTACATAAGCACACGAAAACCAGAAATCTAAGATAGTAGCATACTTCATAATCATATCGAGTGTAATAATGGCGGCCATAGGTAGCCCAATGCTGGCGAACTATGTCTTCTACGGTCACAAGCTTTCCCCCACTAAGGTTTTCTTTATTTTTATATGCAAGTATTGATAACCAGGCCAAGACTGCCCAGATTCCATCTTTCTCACGAATATGGTCAGAACCTGTTCATAACAAAAATTACAGAACACGCCTTTAGAGGTTCTTTTTCTTTTCTTTTTTTAATGGCTGAGAAGACTTTACAGTTGTGGACTATTGACAAAGTTATTCTTTTCTCTAATTGCAGAGAGTCAGAGATTGGAAACGCTAACCAGTTCCAAAACTTTCTTCACCACAGATTGAGCATAATCCAGCATCCATTAAATTACCGAAAAATTTCCAGCCCGTGGGTACCTGGCAAAGAACTCATATGCATCTAAAGACCTCTAAGCAAGTACTTAGTGCTTACCAATTTCAAGACATTATTTAAGCTACATAATTACCTCAAAAAATTTCAAATTCAGATGGTTGGCTACGACATCAAGGGCTGCCGAGGTCGGCATGCTCCTATAAAATTAAAATAAACTGTAAATACATATCGTCCTTGGAGAAATACAAAATTTAAGATAAGTTGCCAATTTCAATCAAACTTCTAATTACATTTATAAGTCCAACCAGAACTCTTGGGCTTTCAGTTAACCAAGTTGCCATCCGAGAAAACTGACGGTACTTAGAATGAGACGTAAGAACAGGTGATGTATAGTTCATCAATTCTTTAGCAAACCAACTCTTTTTTAATACAAATAAATTCGTTCACAGAAAGGCAAATATACATGAGGAAGTAGTGTTTCATGACAATTTCTTTAACCCTCCATTTAAGTTAAGTCATTCAACAAGGTTCACTCATCTGAACAGCCAGGAAAATGAACCAACTTACCAAAATATGGACGTCTTATTGTGTTTGAGCTAGAGAATTTTCATTAATACATTTGTCTCAGCACAGCCTTTGATAGCCTAACCAATAAGCTATAAATGGAATTTTTATAATGTCTTTGACTCGAGATTTGGCGTTCTTCATGTTATATCTTTACTTTTGGGCCTGCTTCTTTTTCAAGGCCCAATTCTAGTTCCAGAATATATACATGAGGGTAGTGTCAGGGTAGGTAATTTATTGGATGTTTCCTACAAGGTGAAGTAATTGAATAATTGGTGCTCTAATGCTGGTCATATTTTTAAGGGATACCACCTACTTGGCAAAATGAACTTTCTGCACGTGCCACAGAAGAATATTGCTCAATAGGAAAAAAATTTGGACACAAAAAGGGTTTGGTGCCACATCGAGATCTAATGCAGCCAAGATCCAGTCTTTAACCACCCCAACCAATGCATAGGGATATATAAGATAGACTATGTAGCCATCAACAAAAAGGTTAGCAAGAACTGTAATTATACTTATTAACCCACACTACCACAATTAATAGTTTTAGGAATACTTACTTGAGTTATATGTGACATCTGTAGCCACCCAACATTATCAGTGTTTGGTCAAAGAAAAGAGCTTATTCTTTTACTAGACATGCCGAAGTTTTACCATTGGGGACCACATCATTTTCACTCATAGTTTTAGAAAAGTGACTTTTGTTCTTTGTAGGTCTGACGTTTTATTGCATATCTATAAGAACTATGACTATCACAAGGAATTGAATCATAATACTTCCAAATATAACTTAGTTGCATAACTATCTTTTTAGACAGAAAGAGAGAGAACAGTAGCAACAAGAAAGGAACCTGGCAACTCCCTTTAATCCAGCAGAGAAGTAGGGTATAGCTTCAACAGCATTTGCAGCAATAATGGCCACGGAATCCGATGGAGTAACAAAAAACCTAACATTGTAACAAAATGTGTAAAATATAATGGAAAGATGGACAAGAATCTAATTCATAATAAAATAGTGGCAGTGCTACCTTTTACCAAGGACCATGTTGCGATCTGCATCACCATCTGCAGCAGCACCAAACTCAGGGGGCTCATCTTGAGAGCCTGATTTTCCCAATCCCATGCGAGCAACCAACTCCTTCGCATAAGTTAAATTTGGATCTGGATGGCCTCCTCCGAAGTCTTCCTGTTTTAGTGAAATTAATGCACAAACTAAAAAGTTTAAAATCACCATGCTGTGCAGCAGAATTTACACCTAATTATTAGCAATAGAATAACAGACAGAAGTCATCAACAAACAGAGCATGACCTTTGGAGTGCAGTTAAGCAAAGAGCTTTCTTGTGCACCGAGTTCTTCAACAAAAATACGTTTTGCATAAGCTCCACCAACTCCATGAAGTGCATCAAAACTTAACACGAAAAAGATGGACATCATAAAACTCAATATATGAAGGTTCCAGGGGGACAAGATAGAAGAATATTCATTCATATACAATTGCAAAATGGAGGCTGTCAATGAACATACCAGAATGTGAATTTTGGAGAAGTTAGTAATTTCTGAATTGACTCAAAATCAAAGATTGACCTGCACATTATGAAGGAAGGAAGCAGATATTGTTAAAGCATGTGCACTTAACAAGGAATAAAATGGAGAGCCTAAGAAAAAGTGATCCTTGAATGACCCTAATTCACATGAATACTAAACTAATGCCTTAACTTTTGGATGATATCTTAGCTTTCCAAAATCCAAATGGATTAGGAGTATGGAATTGGCTTAATTTGAAGGAAGAAACTGAGGAATGCAGGAAAGATTTGCATGCAAAGAAGCCTTAGCTAGTTTAACTCCCTTGTATTAGCCAAGAAGGAGCAAAAAATATAGCATATTGATCGTAGTAAGATAGTAAAATAAAATAAAAAATAAAATAAAATCCCTATCATCCAGATTCCTGTAAAACGGAAATTTTAAGAGGCTCTCTCGCCACCAAATGAATAGAATTTGGTAACTGGAGCATTTTGGCAAGTAGAATGGCAAAAAAGGTGTGAGGATGCAACAGAAAATTGAGAGTAAGAGCCAGGATAATATAATATTACTTAATTGTAGACAATATCCCCACTGCCATTAAGGCTCTTCAAATGTATGTAGATGAAATATAATATATCTTGTAGCAAAATCTTACTTCATCAATTTTACATAATCAGTTGCTGAATCAAAAACCTCAACATCAAATTGTCCTTCAGGACCTGTAAAGTTTGTCACATCTGTTGTAGTAATATCAACCTGCAAACATAGTAAAGAATTTGGCACGAGAATTTTGGAAATGAAATTAGACATGCAGCAGCATTATTTGAAAATAAAAATTAGAGAAGAGAAAACATATCGAGCCAGATAGCAAATAATACATCAGGTAAATCTTCAGCAATTAAGTACTCCTTGATTGTTTTTGTATTCTCATAGATCTTATCAGTAATCGCCTCCGGAGCCGGTCCACCATTTTCCATATTATATTTAATTCCAAAATCCTGCATTCAAAAAGCAAATTAGAACTATCATATTTATCTAGGGATAATGAAACAGAAAAAGGTCCGACTATATGTATTGTAATAAATGGTATACAAAATGACAGAGCTAAATGGGCACATGGATGGTAAAATAATTATGTTTAGTCATGGGTGCCTTCCAGTAGATGTTTCAAATGCATTCAACTTTTATTAATCCTATATTACCTTATTCTAGAATATTTCACATTTATCACAATTATATACCCTTCTCCAAAATCATAACAAAAAAGTCACATTACTGAGCTAGCAATCCCCTTATATCCCACAACTATCTTAAAACTTTGGGAGCATACGACCTGTAGAGCGTAGTGTGTAGAGTGTAGACAGCTATGTAAATAAAAATAGCCTAAAACAACTAAAGGCAACAACATGAGACAACTATTGCCTTCCCAGGTGGTAATCAAAATGAGCTCTACACTGAAATTAATGAACATCAATAGAGATAATTGTATGCCTGAAAAGACATATCAATGGAAGGTGATGTTATATGCTTAATGCAAGTAATATGCACTAGAACAAAGGAAGGAAAGACCTAAGTCAAAAAAGGGAAAAAATTAATACCTTTGTGCTGAAAGTAAAAAGCAGCTGTAGAAAAGACAAATCTTGGAGATTTGGACTTCTAAGTTATAAGGTGTTTGCAGAAATAGCAAAAAAAGTTAGGGTCCATTTTGATAACAAAATTAGAATTGTAATTGAGAATTTTAATATCAATTCTAATTCTTAATAATCTGGAATTGGATCAAAATTATGATTCCATATTTTGGACAACACAAGAATACATATTTGGAATTTGTATTTTTCAAATAAAAATTAATTTTTGCCCCTAAACTTAATATTTGGAATTGGGAGGCCCAAATTCCAATTCCAAACCCCCAAAGGGGCCCTTAAGGAAACAAGTTGCTTTCAGTAGAATTATTCTCTGAACAGAAAACATTCTTGTGTTTTCTGATGTTAAGCTTGTCTCCTAGAATATGTCCTTGAGATAGTTTTAAAAAATTGTGTGTGTTCACCTGTTCTGTAAGAATATAAAACTATTACTAATAACAGAATCAAACAGACTGTTAATAAATAGAAATATCTCAGCCAAATTTCCCTTTTTATTTCTTTTGAAAGTATAAATCAGCCATTGAGAAGTAGAGATCAATTAAGTAGTGTAAAATACATAGAGACAAAGAAAGAGTAGTAGCTTGGATAATTCCAAGACTACACCTCCTCATATTACTACTAGAGCACTTACATAAGATTTGCTTACCTAAATAATGTGGTACTTAACACCCAACATAACTTAACTAACAGACTCTTAACACTATCCCTCAAGCTAAAGCATATATAAGTTAGAGCATATATATATGCTTTAGCTTGTACAAATACAATTCAAGTATAAAAACTCTCAACACTCTCCTCTAACGAAAAATTATATCAAGCTTCACTCTACTCATTCTATGTCTAAGAGAACGAGAACAGCACAGACAACATGTGCCTAAAAGAAAATGACACAAACAACATATCTTGTTGGTTCACAACCAACATAAAATGCCAATTGGCAACAACTTCTGCTAAAAATTTCTCTGGTCAGAATAAAGATCAAGAAATTCTGGAGTCAGTGATAACGAGCAGTGATTGTTGAAAACTCTTCAATCTTGATGGGAGGGGTAGGGGGCTTGTATCAAAGGACTAAACAACCAACAAACATAAAGACAAACTTCAAAACTCCAAACAACATCAAAAATTTCAAAACAGTTTGTTCACGCCAAACAACGTCAAAAACTTCAAAACTATTTGGGGCTGCTGCCAAAGAGGAGAGGCGGCAGCCCCAAGATTAAACTGGGGTTTAGATTAGACTCGCTCTATTATCATGTAAAATATATAGAGACGAAGAAAAAGTAGTAGCTTGGATGATTCCAAGACTACACCAAGGCCATATATTTATACTAGAGCAATTACATAAGATATGCTTATCTAAACAATATGGTACTTAATACAAATCATAACTTAACTAACAGACTCTAGTAGATAGCATAAAAAAAAAAAAAACAACCTATTCATAAAAGCAGAGAAACGTGAAAATGTTATTATCCATTTATGACATCACAAAATCACAACAAGCAAGAACATGTAGCCACCTAAATTCGCAAACCACAAAGCAACTACCAATGTGACAATACATATGTAGTGGAAGCAATTAGCCTAAGGACATTTCACAGCTGCATATTGAATTCCTGAGTGGAAATGCACTTGACCTAAATTAAATGGCTAAGATAGAGGTCTGAAATCAGACTGATGAGTTTGCCTAATAAATAAAGGTAAGTGAGTAGACTTCACAAAACGAGTTTTAGTTTCACAATGCATGGAGGAACAGGGAATCAACACGACACTAATTGTGATGTCATCAAGTCATTTGAAACATTCACAAAGCAGCATTGCGTCGTCGTTTCCAATGTAAGGTGTGACCAGTAATCTGAGTTTTATTCCTTCTAAACAGATTCAGGGAAAGAAAATGCCGGTACCCACCTCATGAGGACCACCAGGATTATGACTTGCTGTCAGTATAAATGCACCTGTCGCCTTGGATCCCTGTATAGTATATAGAATTGCAAATCAGTTAACATTAATCTTGCTTCTACAATTAATGTCACTGCTACACTTAAGAAAAAGATTCATGAAAAACAAACACTACACAAGGAAGATAGAAAAGGTCAAATGTATGCAAGCAATAATTATATCTTACATCAGTGCCAATTCTTTCTCTTATGACAGCAGATACAGCAGGAGTTGACAGCAATCCATTTTGACCAATCCAAACACGTCTTACCCCATTTGCTGCTGCCATCTTAGTTATGATCTGATTATCATCAAAATGCCAAAAAAGTGTTACAAGCATTGACATTAAGCATACAGAAGCAACAAGCCTCAACCTCGTGAGAGGAAAAATGCATTGGGGAAGGGTAGAGGACAAAGATATCTTCATCTATGAGGAAGTCAATACAGGTCAAGGAGATCATGAATCCCAAACCTCTTAGGAGTGAATGTTTCCATTTGCCTTTACCAGTAACCAGTATCAACTAATATTTCACTCAAACAAGGATAAAACAAAAATCTATAATGGCATTAAAAAGTAGAGAATAAATCGGCAATGGCATCAAAACATGCAAAACAAAAAGAAACACTACGGAAATTGAGGAAACTACATCATAAATTTAGCACCTTATAAGACATGCCAAAATATTAACATATCAAGCGCAAGCAGTCAGCTTTATAAAATTTCATGCACAAAATTTGCTTTGACAGAGTAAAGGGTATTGGTCAGTAAGTACCTGGATAGCTTCCTTTGAGTAATAGCGGCCATCTCCAGATACAACAAGTGTAGCACCTGCACATGTGATATTAAGAGTTTAAAACAATCCAAAACACACCCAAAAAAATCATGTAGAAGCTACTAATACAAACATTAATTAGAAACAAGTCAAAGGAAAGATGGAAAAAAGAAAACAAAAAAAAGGAATAGAAGTTTCACAATTTTCCTTCTGATATAAAACAGAAGAGTGCAACTGCTGTTTCTAGTGGTTCTTTTTTATATTTGTAGTTATAATTCACTAAACTAACGGTGTGCTTGTACTGCTGCCTGTTATGAACTTATGACATGAAAACAAACAGCCTATGAGAACCACAGGAGGTGTGCAACGTAATGCTTCAAAATGGGTAGTGGTACTACCATTACTTTGTGGAAGCGACCAAGCATCAAAACATGGTCACTAAAAAAGGGAATAACTAATATGTTAAAATATTTCAGGTGACAGATAATAGCCAACTTATAGCTTAGCTTCTTATGTATACATAATCTTTTGTCTCCAAACACAACCTAAAAAAAATTGCAGAAACTAAGCTTTGATTTCAAAGCATGTAGAACATTCTAAAACAAAGGGATATGGTATAAGGTAAACAAGCCAGTTAGCTAAACCATAGTTACTAGGAACATGGTACATTCCGAGTCGTGGAACGGGTAGGGGACGCGGAATGCTACCTAGCCAAAAACATGGTTCGTTGAGAATAGGCTTAGTTGGTTCGTTATTTTGGGGCATTGGTACACTTGTGATGATAACAAACTCCTACCTCTAACTTTTTCTGCTGTTAGTGCATTGAATGTTGACTGAACAAAGTTCTGCAAGTAATTAGGCTGCACGAATATTTTCACCTGAAAAAGTCCACACATCATACTATCAGAATGAGAACAGTAAAAATATTAAAGCAATTGCAGCAATTCACAAGAAACTACTACTCTTGCAACAAGTAACGAAAATATTCAATGCCATGATGGTTAAAACACCAACAGCATGAGCAGCCTCTGACAGTTGAATGTAGCTAATTAGATGCACTGCATTTTCTTTTTGATAAGTAAATTCACACTTTGTTTTGGGAAAGAGAAAATGGCATTCAAAGTAGATTTCACGAATTAATATGTTTTATATAAATCAGATTCATATACTACATGCAACAAGACAGTACATTTCAAGGTACGTGACAACACGTGCAAAGTCGAAAAATTTCAAGCATTCATTAGTTGTAATAAATATTGATTTTTTTATATATAAAATGACAATAAATACTCAACCCCACCATAGAATCAAAGGTTTCCCAAATCCATTGAAACACTTTTTTGATCAACAATTTAACGTAAAGTATCACTTAAAATGATTTACATTTTTCGCATAAAATCACTGCTACTCAAGCTCCTGAATGTGACATCACAGACATGCATAAAAGACCTCATCTTTTTGTGATAAAACATTATTTTCAAAGATTACTGCTAAGATTTGAATCCTATGATAGTCCATTTGTAAACATAAGATGCAGCCACCAATTGGATCAACCTCATAAAATAAGGATCAGATTTGATTGATTGAAGTTTCATTTTTTTTTTCCTATATGATCTATTAATTAATAAAAATGAAAAAGAAAAAATCAATAGCTCTAAAACTAAAATTCGTGAATCTGACCAGTATAAAGCAATCAAGCAAATGATGGAACACATGGATCAAGTTCGATTTTACAAATCCGAAAGCAATTGAGAATGAGATTCAACGAAAATCGAGCAAACCAAACCTTCTTGCGAAGACCAGAAGTTCCAGGCTTTTGGCCATCGAAAGGTGTTGTCTCTTTACGAGTAACATTGAAGACCACCATCTCTTCCTACCAAAAACAAAATCCAAAAACTCAGATTTCTATCGGAACTGCAATTATAGAGAGAGAATTATCGGAGAAGAAGAGAAAAATGCCCACAGATTGAGAAGAATTTAAGAGATTCGTGTATTATGGAGTAGAGGAAGGAAAAGAAAGAAAAGAAAGCTACCGAACGAGTGAAGGACGAGTGTGCCTTTTTAGTTTCCAGAGAGTGAGAAATGCGATTAATATTGGAGATTGGGATGATGTTGATGGTGTAGTTTTTCAGACCGCTTGATTTTGAACAGCTAAACAAAAAGGAGAGCGCTTCCCACGGTTATTTACCACCTAAGATCTGCCCGCACTCCACGCTATTTTTATTTTGTATTTTCTAGTGCAGATGTGATTCCCATGCTTCTCTCTCTAAGATACATGGTTTGCAAGTATAATTTATTTTTTCTGCTTTTAGCCTAAAATTCCTTTGAAGCAATATTCCCACCTAAAAAAAAAAGTATATTCCACTTTCACAACAATCAAACTAGAATATCCTTTTTTATGAGTCGGACCAACGAGTCACACAAAAAAATAACTCTCTATTTTTTAATATTTTTTAATGGGTGCCTTAAAAGATACTTATTTAGTTATAAATTTATTATTTATAGTAACTTTACAAGTATCGTTAGGAAAAATCAAAATTAAATTATTTCTAACGGGTGTCCTAATAATATTTGTTAAACTAAAATAAATATGATTTTTAAAAATTAAAATTTTATAAATATAATAATTTATTTATTAAGTAATATTAAAATTATAATCAACTATTGTAATAAATATTACAGACTTTCTATTTATACAATTTTGTGCTCTTAGTGCATCCGTTAGAAAATTTTTTATATATTTACAAACGAGAATCAATCTCAGATTCTTGAAATGATATCAAAAGGTATAATTGTTATTTTCAAAATAATAATTTAATGGCTTATCTACTATTTTGATTGTTCATGATTATATCAATTTTTAATTTGGTCATTCAAGAATTTTTTCAGTCAATTTTATCTTTAAAGATTTAAAATTTCTCAATCAAATTCTATTTTTCATTTTACATGTTATGTATTAATAAAATAACCAAATTTGACATAAAAATAATAACGTATATAAGTTATTTTATTATTAAATTGTATAGAATTACTTTATTTATGTATAACATAAGAATGAGAAAATGAAAGTGGATGAAAATTTCTGAATTCTAGATGATGAAAATATTTCTAAAAAGCTAAATTAAAAATTAAGATAATCTTGAAAAACTAGAATAGTAATTAAGTCTAATTTAATTCATTTTATCAATTTTTTTTTGAAAAAACAAAAGAATATAATTTACCGAATGATGTATGAAATTTGAAATGTTAGTTTATTCTCGTCTTATTTTACGCTTTCAAAGACGTAGAGGTCAATTTGATATTGTTTATTTCTTGTACCTCTATTTTCTAAAGAAGACTTCTTTTTTTTACTTTTCTATGATAAATACATTTATGCTTGTTTCTTAGAATACCTTTTAAAATAACATTTTATTATTATTAAAATCAATATCTTACCACTACACCGTGTCATAAGCTTAAAAAGCTTATGGTAAAGATTGTAATTTTATTTATCTACTAGCAAGTGTACCAACTACGTGTATATAAGTACAACCAGGATCCAAAAGCAAGAACAAAAACCAGGTCAAAAGAAAAGAAAGAAGCAAGATGAAAACTACATTTTGGGAAAGGTAAAAGTATCTTTTTTAGTCCTTGAAATTTTCTTCCAATTTTAATTTAATTTTTATATTTGTAAATATCGCTACTTAGTCATTCAATCTTCCAATTTTTAAATACAAATTTGCAGCCTTATGATCGATCCTTACAAATGATTGTTATCTCCATGGAATTTATAGCTTTGACTACGGCCAATATGAAATATTTATTTTTTATATATTCTCAAAATTGAGTCAATTGACGACCGAGTTGTATTTATTATTTATTGTTTGATAAATATTTCAAGTGATTTAGCATACAACTTTATATAAATAAGTGATATATACAGAGGTCAAGTAACGACTACAAAAGAAAAATGTTTCTTTCCCTTCATTTAACTTAGGGTCAAATATCAAAATTAAACTGTCAGAATTCGTGAATAGTAAACCAAGAATTTATATAAGTTGTTTAAAATATTATTGCTTATTATCTCCAGCAAAATATTCTCACATATTCAGGTTTAACTAGTTTCTTGTTGAGTTTGGCTTTTCAACCGCAATTCTAAACTTATTTCAAGAAAATCTTCTTGTACAAAGTCACCAAATCAAGACGAGCTTTTCAAGTAAGGAAGAGGTTATCATCTACTGTCATAACAGCTCAAAAGAGCTCATATACATAGCTTTTCAACTAGTAACAGTCATTGGGAAGAGTGACATCTAATATGTCCCCCCTTGCTACTATAAATATCCAAGCATAATAGCCCGATCTAAGGAGAGGCATAAGTAGCTATTTAGCTTTCTTAACTTCTCAACAGGGTCCTCAAATACTTAATCCTCAAATGTACTAGGTTTTCACCTAACCTGGAGAGAGAGTTCAAGGAGATGACACACGGCTAAAACGCTTATAGTCATACTCGTGGTAGGTAACATAGGCTAAAAAACCGACGCTCGGACAAAGTATCCAGATAAATCAAGTTGCTACAAAGCCAAAACATCATCAACAAGTTTAGGTTTTCACTAGGGCTGTGCAACCGAACGAGTAGGTCCTAGTGTAGCTCAAATATCACGTAACTTCGCACAAGTCGAGTGTAATAAAACTCCACCCAATTCTAAAATTCAGGTGGCCGAGTTAGAGAATTTTTCACCCAGTTTGAAAATTAGGTGGGTTGGTTAGGTTGAACATTTTACAATTAGGCTTTATTATATAATAATCAAATAGTTATTTTTAACAAATATTAAGACCCAAATTTTTTAGAAAAAATTACATAACTTTTAACTACATAATATAAATTACATGTCTTTAGTATCAGCACACTTAAAAAATAAAATATGGTCTTTTAAAAATTAAAATATGGTCTTTAACAACGTTATCAAAAGTAAATGTATATTTAAAACTAAAAGTGTTCATTAAGAAGTCAAAACACAAAATATATCTTCATCAGCTTCTATCTTCTGCCTTTATGTATTTTTCACTATTAATAGTCATTCCAAGTCTCAATTCTTAACTCCAACAGTTAATAACTTGCTTGCAAGTATGTATAATATATATATAACAAAAGTTAGAAAAATCATGCAAAAATCACTCAAAAATCACAAATCTTTCCCTTATAATTTGTAAGATCCAGCCAGAGAATGATAAGAACATGTAGCTTAGATGGATCTAATCATTGTACATAGCTTATTCAACCAAACCATTAAGTTACATTCTACCACAACAGTTCATTGTATATCATTATCCAATAATATCATAGCAACTAAAAAAACTTTATGGCATAAAAATCAGTAAATTGTAAAATATAAACTCACCTCTTTTTCACTAATTTTTTTTTTCATAACATGCTAATCAATCCACACTATTTAGATCTATAACACTTAGTTTGGTCATACCTAAAATAAGATAGTAACTGTTAATATCCATACTAAAGCAGTAGTAAAAACATAAAATCACAAGTTCATTATTACATTCTTCAAGTTTTTCAACTTCATCTCGTGATTCCTCCATTTCAACAGGTATAATAGTAAACGAAAACAATTTTGTGTACATATAGGTGCCTCCACTGTCTTAGGAAGTAGTGAGCTTCGATATGGATTGAGCACACGGCCTCCAATTGAAAAAGAAGACTCGGATGGTACTGTGGTGATAGAAACAACCCATACATCTTTTGCCAATGAAACTAAAATTGGATATTTACTTACGTTAACTTTCCACCAATCTAAAATGTCAAATTTTGGAAGTTTAAGCTCACGAGACTCCAAGATATACCTCTCCAATTCTGTCTATCCACTCAAGTTGTCTTCTTCATTCATTTCTTTGCCAAATTCATTTGCAAACCAGTCTCATTCATTAACATTCTCGTCTTGTCATGAACTAGTTGCATTATGTGAAGGTGTACCACCAATATTAGAAGCAAATGAATCAATAGGTACTACCTCACAAAGATTATAATGATTATACAATTTGCACAAAGTGTGTTTCACTTGGTCTCCTATGGTTGCATCTATAACATTGCTAAACAATTTCTTAAAACTCCAAATAATAAATGTCAGCTTGTATCTCGGGTCAAGCACTACACCAATGAAGTATATGTGATTGATTTTATCCATATCTCCCTAATATTTGTCATGTTTAAGCTTTATATTAAAGGCCATAGAAGAAAGAATGACATCTTCTTTTTGGTCATACCAATAATTCAACTTACTAATGATTGAGCAGTAATCATGGAAATATAAGTTCGATGTGACATAAGTAGAAGCTAAAATTTTGTTTGTTACATCATAAAATAACATCAAAATTTTCACAACACCTTTGTAGCTAGTTAGCATCATTTAAAGTTAATCTATCAAATGCCTTTTGATTTTTTATTGCAGATTCTAACATTTGAAAGTAAAGTTCCAACTAGTAGCCACACCTAAACTAGAAAGTGCCTTTGTAGGCAACTTCACAGCATCCACACATTTTTTATAACTTAAGTAGCCTACTAGGTGAAGACCTAATATATTTCACTGCTTTCCTAATTTTTATCACTAATGGATTAAGATCCTTTAAACCATCACTTTCTATTAGATTTAAAATGTGAGCATAACTCTTCACATACATCATTTCACCCTTCAAAACAGCCTCATTCCAATCATGTACTTTTTTAGCAATATAGAAAACAACTTTATCAGTTAGCTGATACATTGTCAATTATCATGCAAAATACTTTTTTTATTCCCTACTCCAACAAACAACTTTCAGTCAATTTTCTAATTGTATCACCCTTATAATAAAGGATTTGACAAAATTTAATGATTCTTTAATTTAATTTCCAACCATCATTAATGAAGTGAGCTGTGAGACATAAATAACTCTGATTTGGACAGATGTCTACCAATCAATGGTGAGTGAGCTTTTCTTATTATGTACCTACCATTTCTTAAGTTTTTCCTTTTCATCCATATATATTTGAATAATATCTCATGTAACTGTCCATGTAGATGCAATAATCATCCTAAGGCATACAATACTAAGAAACAAACGAAATCCTTCACCCTCAACATGTCTAAATGGTAATTCATTAATTATGATGTATTTGGCCAATGCTTCTCTGGCAGCTTTTTCACTATACTTATTAGAAATAACACTCATGCTATGATTAGGCTTAGAATCAGGTTGTCCTAATTCATCTTTAAGAATAGGTTGCAAAAATAGATTAAGTAAAATCAGTATTGGGCAGCAAATTTCTAGGGATCTTCTTAGGTTCGATGTTTCAAATGATTTATCAAATTAGTTGTTCCATGAGAAGAATGAGTAGCATAACTTACACCGTACCAATTACAAGCATACCTTCTTTCTTTTCCACTAGTTCCCTTTACATGTGAATAATAATCCTAAACCCATAAAGTATTCGAAGACTTCATTTTTTTTACCTGGTTTTAGTGGCTTTAATTCATGCAACTTTCTTTTTCTTGAGTTCTTACAATCACCAGGAACGCATTGAGCCATCACAGAGGAATCATTTAGGGAATAGTATTATTCCCTGTTTCACCCTCCATCTAATAGAAGATACATAGATATATCATTCATCAACATAAAAAAAGAAAGAACTTGACAGTAAAGCAAAGAAATCTACACATGGCAACTAATAATTACCAAAAAAAACAAAAACAAAAACAATTATGTGGAAAATAGCAAAATGTATTGGTCAGTATCATATATATTTTTCTGTTATATCTTTCCAAATCTATTAGATTGGCCCTTTGCTTTGATCAGTGTACCAATATTCTATGCAATCACTTCTATATTTAGGGCGTCTACAAGTTGTAATTTGGTGGATTTGTTGGAACTGAATAAGCAAAATTATATTGCTGCTGGAACTTATAATCACCGAATAGCACTACTTAACATCAATATCTAATGACACTATATTATATGGTAGTCCCCACTTAGAAAAAAAGATGTCAAACATAAGTGGGTAAGATTTTCATGCCAAAGTTTACTTATCCAACCATATCAATCTTCAAGTTTAGAGGTCAGTATGGATTGGCCCAAGTTTGTTGTCCCAAAGTTTACATATCGAACCATTCTTGTACCAAACTCAGATACATGAAGGGGTATATGGCTATTACATTAAAGTTGTAAGGGCAGTTTCTATTCTAACTTTGTAGGCAGTTCTTCCTTTTGAGATAAAAAATTAGTACTTTAAAAGAAAAGAAAAATTCCTATAAACTATAGACTCTGTAGATGGGACTTGTCATACCCCTCATGGAGGCATGACTGGCCGGAGAAATGGTAACCAAATCTTCGTAACCCTGACTCTAACAAAGGAACAACCATGACTCTTGACTTACCAATGAATAAAACCAAGAAATTATAAAGACAAAAGTTAACATTAAAAACTTTGTTGATTACAACAAATCACAATTTACTTAAAATTTCGGCAGAGGTCCCTTGCAATATGGAACATGCCTTAAAATACAATCTTATAAACTATTTCTATTACTCAACACAATACAAAGATAATAAGGAGCTCTGCTCCGTTCACACCATCAACAAAGCAAGTACTAGAATATTACATCATACCACATTTAACACCCACAGAGCTAATGTGACTGCAAACTTTCATCCTTCACTCCAAGTATGAGATTCCGAGGCATACCTTGTCATCAAATCCTTAGCAAAACCTTGTATTAGTGATTAACTTCTTTTGAGGTCCTGCTACTAAAAAAAATATAACCACAAGAAAAAGGTGAGTCCTATGGACTCAGTGAGTAGAAAATCGTACCCAAAGGGTACTAGCATCACACAACACAAGCATATAATATACGTAATAACATTGCGTAACATTGCGTAACATTGCTTATATCTTAATTCACATTACACGTATACATTTTATTTGTCATAAATTCACAATTTACATGGTACACAAGATCACAAAGTTATCATAGCAATGATATCAAACAAAACAACCAAAGGGTCAACGAGTGACCCAGCCCCGCACACCAATATCACCCCCCCGCCGGGCATTTACACACCTGCATACTAAATTAATCTCCATACACAAATCCATCCCACCGGGGCTGAGCATTCCAATAGTTTTTAAAATCATTGTCAGAAACGAAAATCATTTTCCAGAAAATGTTCACGAGTTGACCCTTATCAAACACAAACAATGTCAACACAGTAACCAATATCAAGCAAACATTATTCAAGCAAATCACTGAAATACTCCACTAGCTTACTTTCCATATATCACACATATTAAAGTAAACATATAATCATATATACTAATCTAGCCTCTAAAGGCAGCAATTAACCACTCACCTGTTACCAATTCTATTCGTCACTCACACTTGTGTCTATGTGTCTCATCAGGTTCACATTGGGAGCCAGAACTAAAATTCATAATTCCAAATACTACTTAGTTCATAAACGTTATTGTTATACTCTTTTATTTACTAAACTTATATCTCAACTTATATAAGTTTATTTATGAAAGTTATCTTTAAGCTATTTCATGTCAATTAATAAGGATTAGACTTTAGGTGATAAGGTTAACAATGAAGAGGCCTTTTAGATATCTTGACAAAGCATATGGTAGGAGAAACCATTAGAAAAGAATAAAAAGCATTTAGTGAGTTAAAAATGTTAAAACTGTCCAAGCTTAATTTTGCAGAAAACATATCAAGACTATAAGCTAAACTTTATATTTTGAACTCTTAATTTAATTCAGCTTCGAAGACACTCGAAATGCCAAATTTCCTTTACTCACGAAATCTGTCTCATACACCCCTTCAAAACCACTTAACTCTCATTTTTCAACACTTTATTCCCAACTAACCCTCCTTTGACCACATCCATTACTCACTTTCATCTACTCTTTAACTCAATACATCCACCAACCCTTTGCTCTTGTTATTAATTTTTATTCAAAAATAATTAATTTTTTATGATTTGTTCTTATATTATCTAGTCAAATTAATATTTAGTCACCAAGATTTTAAATACATCAAGTTCTATTCAATATCCTACAATTGGTTTCTTATAGGCCTTTTGACCAACAACTTAAAGGCATTCTTATTTCATTTCATATGTATGTATATGTAGACATATATATACCTCCAGAAGAATCAACATAATTCTCTCACTCTACAAGTTAATTATACTCCAAATATTGAATTTAATTTAGACTAGTAAATTAGAATTCATCTAATTCCTAACCACTTTCCCATTCATGACGGAGTCCATATATATATATATCAACTAAGCAAAACAAACAAACAAACTTCCTAAGACAAAATTCAGCTACCTTACCTAAGCAACAATTTCTCTGCTTGTTAAGACATGTTACCTTTGCTGCCTTAATTCAATGAATAATTAACACTCCAAAGAAGCCTCTCATGTGAAGGAAAAGCAGCTCACAACTTGAAGGACACCTTGCAGCTGCCAATCAACTTCACGCCAGCCATGTTGTTGCAAATTATTGTGGTGGCTGAAATTACCAAGCACGTATGGATGAAAGGAAAAGCAACCAACGGCTGGGCTGTTTTGTAGCAGAAAGTAGTGCAGCAACGTATTAGCTGCTCCTAACACCTTCACACCAAGCACAGTTGAACCAAATCGATGAAATAAAGGAGTTCCACTCAGCTGAAACAAAGTTCAAAGGCAAAACTTTCTTGACAGCCCACAAGGACTTCACGGCCTGGAACAGGGGAGGCCAAACAACTGAACATAAAGGATGTCCAACCAGCTTTTATATTGAGCTGATCGGCTGAAGTTAACAAGACTTGAAAGTTTCCCCTCAACAGCATTCAAGCAAGACAAGTAGGTGATGGTTCGGCTAGCAAGGGATCGAGAAGGTTCAAGAAGTAAAAAGAAAATAGAGGAAAAGAAGAACAAACCAAAAAAAAAGGTTGCTGTCTAAAGGATAAAGGAGATCTATCCAGCCACACGCTACAAGAACGGGAGAAAGAAAAAAATTTCAAAGTCAAAGATTCAAGTTTTAAAATGTATGGTGCATAATTTTTCATAAATATCTAAATACATATCTATATATTTATTGAGTATATTCTATTACTCTCTCATTTTAATTTATTTCCTGAAAGTTGATCATTTATATAATTATAATAATTTATGTACAATACTTTAAAATATTCACTATCCTATTAGATTATAACATTTAATACTACTATATATAATATATTATTAATTTTATTTTTATTTCTTTAATTTGTTTATGTGGTTGTTGTTTTATAATTAAAATTTTACATATTATATCTGAAACTCAGCTTTACGATATCGGGCTATAACACTTTCTATCTCATATTCAATAAATTAGTTCTTCAATATTGTCACACCCCTCACAAAGGCATGACTGGCTAGGAGGATTGGATAACCAAACCTCCGTAACCCTGACTTCAAAGCAAAATAGCAAACATGACTTTTAGCCCATCCAAAGGATAAAAGTAACTTTTATAAAACAGAAGTTCAGTGAAAAAATTTGTTTTCTGAAACAGTTAACAATTTACTGAAAAATTCTGACAGTGGTTCCCAACAATATGGAATATGCCTCAAAATACAAACACAATGACAACAAAAAGCTCCGCTTTGTCCACATTGTAATCGAAACAAATAACAAGACTTATATCATACCAAAATTAGACACCTCATAGTTTTAGTGTGACTGCAAACTTTCATCCTTGATTGCAAGTTTGAGATCTTGGAAATACCTTGTTGTACTTAATTTGCAAAGTTACAAGCTCGGTGACACCATGTACCGAACTCCTGTTACTAAAAAACACAAGAGAGGGGTGAGTCCTATAGACTCTATAAGTGAAAAATTGTACCCAAAGGGTACTAGTATCATATAACATAAGTGTATAAATATATATAGTAATATCATGTAACATTGTTCATATCTTAATTCACATTACACGTATATATTATAATTGTCATAAATTCACAATTTACATGATACACAGGATTATAAATTAATAAGAGCAATAATATCAAGCAAAGCAACCAAAGGGCCAACAAGTAACTCAGCCTCGCACAACAGTATCACCCCCTACAAGGCATTAACGCACCCTTACAACAGATTAATCTTCATACATAATTCATCCCACCAAGGCTGAGGACTCAATTTAAAAAAAAAATATTTATTTCTCATGATTTTAAATTAGAATATCCTAGGTGCACCTGGATTGCAGTTCTAGAAATAAAATCATTTCTCAGAAAAATTTCAATTTCTTGGCCCTTATCAACCACGGACAATTTCAAACAAGCACGATTCAAATAACTCACTAAAATATTACACTAGCACATTTAATTAAATACACATACTAATCTAGCACCTAAAGGCAACAATTAACCACTCACTTTCAACTGATTCTATTTGTCACTTGCACTTGTGTTCGCACATCTCATCAGGTCCATATTAGGATCCAAATTAAAATTCACATTTCCAAATAATGCTTAGTTCATCAATTTTATTGTTATAACTTTTTAATTACTAAGTTTATATATCAACTTATATAGGTTTCTTTATGAAAGTTTTTCTATTAGGCTATTTTATATCAAGTAGTATAAATTGTACTTTATGTGATAAAGTTGATAGTGAAAAGACATTTTAGATATCTTGATAATGCATAGGGTAGAAAGAAACTATTAGAAAACTTAGAAAACACGAGTCAATTAAAGATGTTGAAACTGTCCAAACTCAGGGTTTGGACCAGTGTTCACTTTAACATCATATCTTCCTCTAAGAAATTTCAAATCTGGTTTTGTAAAATTTATTTAATACTAGATACATATAGCTTTATAATAGTATATCATTTGTAATTTTTAGATTTGTAAATCAATACAGTTTATTCTTTGGAGTTATATTAAATTCTGTAAAATGTACGATTTTGACAGCTCTGACCTTATCTTAGTTAATTAAATATAACTTTCTCTAGGGAAAAAAAAAAAAGGAAATCCAATTCCAGTTTGTTGGATTTATTAATAGACAAGTATATATCAAATGCATTATTTAGGATGTGTAAATTAGTACAGTTAATTATTTAAAGTTTACCCTTTTTAGGTATTTCACAGCCCCTCTTGAATATTTGTTTATTCTTACTTACATACTTAATTAAATTTAATAAACCAAGTTGAAAAATTAACTTTAGAAAATTATCTAGCTTTCTTATTTACAAATTTTTCCTAAAATCAGCCTAGAACTCACTTTATTCTTCACATAAACAAAAACAAAGCACCCGAAAATTCATTGTTGCCAACCTTTGATTTCGATATTCATAGAATTCTCATACTTGGGAATTTAGGTAGTAAACTCTCTAGTCCAGTGTTTCAAGATGTTAGGAACAAATTTCATTCAGAGGTCTTAAGCTAATTCTAACTCTAACTCCTGAAGAAAACTCCCGGACTGACTTAAGTACACTAACCATCCTATATTGACCTAGTTGTAGTCCAAAAGATCTACCGACAAATATACTTGGAACCAGGCTATGAAATTTTGTAGACAACATCTTAAGACTTAAGATACATTTTATCTTTTGAACTCTTAATTTAATTATGCTTCGAAGATACTCAAAATACTGAATTTCTTTCACCCACGAAATCTACCCTTGCACCTCTTCAAAAACCAATTAACTCTCATTTTCCAACACTTTACTCATAACTAACCCTCCTTTGATCATACCCATTACTCACTTTCATCAACCCCTTAACTTAATACATCAACCAACCCTTTGCTCTTGTCATGAACTTTTTATTCAAATTTTAACAACAATTAAGTATTAAGGCTTAAATTTACCAAATTTTAATTAAAAAAAGTTATAATTAGTTTTCTTGTAAACATTTTATCAAACACCTTGGGTGCATAGATTATTTCCCTAAATGTGTATGTATATCTTTATATATACCTATCCCAATTTAATTTAACATACTACATTAATTTCACTTTACCAATAATTCCCACATTAGTTTTAAAGTTATCTTAATTATTTAAAAACATTTACTCATTTAAATTAGAAAGAGTTAAAAACTCTATTGTTCTACCTTAATCCATCAGTTCTCTTGTTTCTTGTTTAAGATTCTTAATTCAATTTTATATAACTTTTTATCCATCACATTAATTCATAAGAATATCATTAATTTGAAGTAGTAAAACTAACAAAACATTAAAACTTCAAAGTCAGCCCTCACCCTTTACCAAGAATACAAATTGATGCTATCACCAAACAGCTGCCACCGTTTGCCAAGAAGAAGAACTTAGCTTGTTGCATGCACAAAACTCACAAACAGGGGAGGAATTGAAGACATAAGAAAGGTAACTACAACCCCAAATAGCCAGCCAACCTCACGATTGCAAGCCAAGATGCAGGGAAGTCACATCCTCACGAGGCCAAAATAAGGTTGATCTCGTCTTGACAAAAGTTGGAATGCATACCCACAGGAGGAGCTTGTTTTCCTACTGCAGGGATCACAAAACAAAGCTGCTACTTGCTCACTTCTAACTCACGTACACACACCCACAACCCAATCCAAGCAAAAAGGATGAAGCTAACAAGTAAGGAGGGAAGTTGGACCTCTTGACCAACAGAAAGACTTGCAAAGACAGAATAGGGGAGGAAGCTTTATGGCTAAACAGGAGCTGCTGCTGATGATGATTGCTAAAAGGCAAAAGGACTACAAATTAGTAGCTTCGAATCAGAGAAAAATATAAGCGAAGGAAGAGTTGAGATCCTCGGTCAGCAGAGGAAGCAAGGAGAGTTTGAGAATCGAAAAAATGAAACATAGGCGTGGCAAGGGAGAATGCATCACCACAAAGAAAATGAGATAAAAAGAAAAGAAAAAAAGAAAAAAAAATCTTGGTCTAAGTCATACAATTCTAACATGTGATGTATATTTATTTTTTATTATATCTGTTTATACATATACACTTACTCATTGTAAATGTTTACTAATTTATTTTATGTATCGATTTATTTCACTTATTAAAAAAATTTAAACCAAATAAAATCAAGTTCCAAGTTAATCAAATTTCAATTAATTGTACCCACTTATATAATTTATTTATGATCAAGAGTTTCACCAATTTATTTTAATTCATATTTTTAATATTGGTTATAATATGTCAATTACATTATTACTTATTTAATTTGTTTATGTATTTATTATTTTATAACAAAAATTTACACATTATGTCTAAAAATTTGATTTTTTGTTATCGGGTTATGAGGGTTGTAACAAATATATATATATTTGAAATACAATTGGGTTTCTCAAAATTAAACTATAAATAAGAGGATGAATATTTCCCCACTTTGATTAAGCTAACCCCATTAACCTTAGAAAACACAAAGGAATTAGTTAATTTGTTCAAGAAAGAGCTAACTATAAGGTTAGATTCAAATATTCTCAATACAAAGTAAACAAAAAAGAAAGCAACACAAGAATTAATACAAATGGAGCACCAAGTACGAATTTTCAAATTTAAGAAGCCTCAAGATGTATCTTAATTTCTGCAATTGAGGATGAAGTTCTAAACTCTGAAATAATTAACTAAAACTTGAGAACCAATAGACCGGAATCAATACTGGTGTTCTATTAGAGATAATTTCAGAAAAAAAGAAAAGAGAAAAAAAAAAAAAAAGGAGGAGATGAATGAGGGAAGAGATGGGATAAGAGTCTCTTATCAACTTGTCTTGATTGTGTGCTATGATGTGTGACAAAAGAATGACAATAAGATTAAGGTTCCTAAATTTTTAGATGGTAAATATTAATATAATTTTTTAATATATAAAATATATTTTTTAAATATATGTTAATATATCCCTGCTGGTTAGGTACCCGAAGGTTAAAAAAAACTTCACCAGCCCACTAGGCTCGGCTTGAAAGAAAAACTAAAATGTCATTCATTTATGAACTCAAATTTTTTCTGGAGTTTGGGTTTCGGGCAGGTTGGGTCCTGGTTGTGAGGTTATCGAGAATTTTACATAGTAGTAGCTTTCACCTCAAAAACTATAATATTAATAAACAGTCTCAGATTTTCACCTATATCTCTCAAAGCAAGGTATGATGTTTACTTCAGTACATATAGTTTAATACAATTGTATATTAGTACCCTATCAAAGGGAAAAATTAAGTATAAACTACTATCATATCAAGTTTGAATTACTTAGTTCGTGATGAAAAATGTGGGAGCAATAACGTGCATCTATAAAGTGGAATGAAATGGGATAAGTTATGAGATGGAATATAGTATAGCGTTAGTGACAAAAATGTCACACAATTAGTGCATCACATCAATGATAGAACTAAAATTTCCTGAATTTTAGCATAAAAAGTGTACCCCTAAAACAAAAAAACATAACCAAGTATATGGTTCATTTATTTTTAGCATATGTTCTAATCGGGATTTATTCAACTATTAGTTCAAGTCTCTACACTTCTTAAATTCGTTTTTAGGAGACTAGTGATAATACAATATTATAATAATCTAATATGTGGCTAGATCAAGGTATAACAGACTGATTCGAACTGTAACTATCACAATTAATATCCCATTAATATTGTAACAGACGTAATCATGTCACTTTATAATTGTAACTATCATCATAACCATCTAATTAATACTATGACACGTAGCACAATTCTATTAGCCATAATATTTTATATAAAGGGGCTAAAATGCAAACGATAAAATAAGTTATTTCTCTTACTTATACTCTTCATAGCTTTTCAGCTTATACACTCTAATTAGGTAATGACTTGATCGTCAGAGTTTTCACAGGTCCAAAAGACTATCCCTTTTACAGGTCAGTTATATGGAAGACAACTCAACCTAGTCAAATCCAATTTTAACAGATAGGATAACATTTAGGAACTTATGTTGTATGCTTAGGGGGCTTAGAGGTATATTGCCTATCAGGAACATAGGTATTAAAGAGATGGTAGCAATTGTTCTTAATGTAATGGCTCATGATGAAAAATTTAGAATTATGAAGAGGCAATTCATGAGATCAACTGAGACCTTAAGAAAAGTTATGAAAAAGGTCATGCACTCCATATTGAGATGTCATAATTTGCTTTTCAAGCAATAAAAACGTATTAAAAAGGATAACAATGACAATAGGTGGAAATTTTTTAAGATAAACTCATTTTAAAATAACTTTGTAGTTTAATAAGTAACTCTGAAATGAGTCATATATAGTCTTACTAATTTCATCCCTTATATGACATTGTTAGTATTTTCTAGGTGCACTTGATGACAGCCACATCAAAGTGAATATGCTAAGTACAGATTGGCTTAGGTTCAAGTCTAGGAAGAATGAAATTTTAATCAATGTATTAAGTGTTTGTGCACTTGATATGTAATTCATATTTGTTGGCTGGATGGGAGGGTTCTGTTGCTAACTCTAGGATATTGAGAGATGTAATTTTTAAAAGGAATGCATTAATTATCCCTCAAGGTAAACAAACTAAATAATGCAGTTGTTATATACTACTATGTTTATAGGTATTTATATATAACATCAACTAAAACAGTGCTACAATTTTTCTTATTAGGTACTTATTATCTTTGTGATACTAGATACATAAATTATGATAGTTTTCTTGCACCTTATAAAGGTACTAGGTACCATTTGAAGGAATATGGGATATGTCATTTACCCAACACTACACAAAAGTACTTCAATGTAAAATACTCTTCAATTATGAATATCATTGATAGGGCATTTGGAATTCTGAATGGTAAAAGAAGGCTACTTGTAGGGAAATCTTACTATCATTTCAAGATGTCGTGTAGGATTATAATAGCATATGCCTTGGCTACATAATCACATTAGAAGGAAGATGCCTATGGATCCTTATGAAGTAGTTTAAGATGAGAGATTGAAGAGAATGATAGAAATCTGAATGACATAGATGAAGACAGAGTCAGATATATGGAACCAAGTGAGGCTTGGACTGTAATGAGAGAAAACTTGGTAGATGATATGTTCAATAATTGGAGGGCAAGTAGAGACCTAATTCGAACATTAAACAATTATTGTTCTTTTATTTTTTTTACATGATGTATTAAGCTTATGTGGATATTAAGTTTTTATGTTTGTTTATTTTATTTGAAATAAATACTTCCCACTCCTATACATGGATTATATAATAAATGACTTATATGTATTGGTTCTATATATGAAATTATATGGTTGTCTTATAAGTTGGATTATGTGCTTTGTTGTATAATTGTTTAATAGATTTTGTTTAAATATATTATATAAAACAATTTCACATGGTTGGTTTCCTTTACAACTGTTTAGCTGCCCTTGAATATTAGTTTGCGTGGTTTGTTGCATAATTATTCACTACGTTTATGTCTAAATACGTTATGTAGAACTGTTTAGATATGGATGTATAAAGAAAGGGGAAAGGGACTAGTAAAACCAAATACTATTGGACTACTGTTAAGGATTCCAAGCTAGTAGAATGCTTAGAAGACTTAGCAAATTCAGGGAAACAGAAGTCAGATAATGAGACATTCAAGGCAGGTTATGCAAGCTAGTTGGAAGAATGAATGCATAAGAAATTGTTGAGTATTGTGCTTAAGGCCACTTCACACATTGATTCTAGAGTGAATCAGCTGAAGAAGCAATGCTTTACTATTATTGAAATGCTAGGTCCTAATGCAAGTGAGTTTGGGTAAAAAGAAAAGAATATGTGTGTGATAGTAGAGCATAGCATCTCCAATAAATGGTGTATAGTCTATATAGTTTAAGTTACTTTGTAAGTTAATTATGTTATCTTTAAAAGTGTAAATTTACAATTAGATATTCCTTGTTTATATGTGACAGAGCCACCTTACTGAAAATGAATTAGATAGGAAGTGTTTCCCTTTTTATCACAGAATAAGGAAATTATTTGGTAAAGATAGAGCTAATATAGGAGGTGCAAAGGGTGTTGCAGATACAGTAGAGGCAATGGACAGAGATGAGACATTGGAAAGGGAAGGGGTAATATAAGGGGTTGATTTTATGACTGCAAATGAGGTTGCATACTATGATGTTGAGGCGAATAAGTATGTAGACATTTCTTAGCCTATGGCAAAAGATGAAAACATCAATGAGCATGTCTAAAACTCAGGTAATAGGAATAATAGTAGGCAGAAACAAAATAAGGGCAAGAAAAGGGTTAGATGTGGGAATAGTTCAGTGGCAGATTTGGTGAATATGGTGAAAAAAATTAGGTAATGTTTATGAAGAGGCAGTTATACCCATTTGCAAGATTGCTAAATATTTTGAGATTGAGGTAGGTGGAGCTAAGAAGAGGTTGAATGTTTTTGAAGCAATTTCCAAGGTAGGAGGCTTCACTCTAATCCAAAAGATTAGAGTATATGTGAGCTATTGAGCTCGGATGAATGCAAAACAAATTTCTTATTATTCCTACCAGATGTTAGAAGCTATTGTACTTTAGAGTTTGTACTTGAGAGTTTGTTGGGGATTGAGTGATGCAAATTGACAAACTATGAAGCTAAACTTCAAGTGTCTTCTAACAAGTATATTTTTTGAATTTTTAGAAGAAATTAAATAAGGAAAAATTGAAAAACTATAGGTAGCTTATTTGTTTAGGCAATCCCAAGATAGGAACGATATCTCTTTTATGTATATTTTGGTCTACATAAAAGTTTAGGCCTTTATGTATCAGTTAGATGAATATTCATTAACAATTGTTTTCTATGATCAATTTCAATGACATGAATTACTGTTTTTATGAGATCAATTTCTTTTTTTTTTAAGCATACTTTGATTTGTAACTGTTGTTGTTGTTGTTTGTTAAACTTGTATAGATAATGCAACTAGTTCTTTATTATATGCATATTGTTTAAAAAGTTGGCAGTAGTGTGATTTATGATTTTCTGTGATACATATGATATGCTAGACATGTGCTTCTTTTGGAATCCTGCTTTGTTATCTGAATTGTTCATTCTCAATAATTTGGTTTATTTCCATTAGTTTTTTTTTTAAGGGGCAGGAAGGAGGCCAGATTTGAATCCTGAACCTAGACTTAGGAGGAGGCGTGGAATACTGCTGGACCACAAAGGTCCTAGGCTATTTCCCACTATTGTTAAGGAATGTGTTTTTTTTTTTTTTTTTTTTTGTTGGACAAACAAAACTTGTTTGCACTTGAAAAATTAGAGATATGGATTGATTTAGTATATGAATATGCACTTGGAAAATTAATTTTTTGTTTGACTAATCAATTGTTAGGCAATAGTCTTTGTACTTTCAACTATTGTTGCATAGTTTTCTTTTTTGCTGATATGGTTTTTTGAATGTGCAACAACTGAAGTATGTGTTGTGAAACATGTTAGTTAGCCCACCGCATATTGTTTAACAAGGGGTAGGGAGGTAAAAAAAAATTGTCATTTTTATCTTTTTGAAAACACATGACATGTATTGATTTATGAGTACTACTATAATTTCTTATCCAAACTTAAATGTGGTTGGCATCATTCTAGCATGGAAGATTTACATGGTTGATTTGTTGTTTAGTTATGTTTGCAGTGCATTAATCACAGTTAATCATAGATGACTTGTGCACAAGATGCCTTCATTTTCGATAGGTCATAAGATATGGAATCATGACATTTTTTTTTTAATGCTAGAATAGTATGCAGCATATTCATCTTTAATGGATCTAAAAATGTATATTTTGGCAATGTAAAAAAAAAAAAAAAATCACTAGAATGATAAATATTTTATAGTTCATATTTTTTTTTCCACAACATAGCTGTATGCATCATTTAATTTTATCTAGATATAAGATATTTAGTGTGTTAGGTATGGTTTAATCTTTGACCTTATGTAGCGTTTAATTTTATCTATAGGTATTTATGTCAAAATATTCATTTATCTAGGAAATAAGTTTTTATAGCCAAACAGGAGAATTGGAAACTATTTTTCTTCTGAATAAAAATAACAAAACTAGACACAAATAATATTTTTATCTAAGTAATGTTTGCCTGGAATTACATTATCCGAGAAACATGTCATATGGGTATTTCTTATGACCTGAAACAAAGACCGTTAATGACATATCTTGTCCTACAGATTAAATATATGTGTCATGCTATTGACATGAGGTCACATCAAGTTCATGTAGCTCACATTCGACACCCCAGTATACTATTATTAATTTATTTTTAGATAAAACCTGCATTTTTGATATTGCACACTCTTTATACTTATTAGTATATTTGGTGTTGTGGTGGGCGGTTACTTTGAATGTCATCATGAGATTTAAGTCATGCCACATGCTATTTATTTTAAAAAAAAATCTTGATATCACTTCAAAACTTTTTATCTCTTTAGATATATGAAGAATACAAAATTTCAATCTAATTATAGGGGGGGGGGGGTGATATGGTGCAAAGGAACTCCTTGCACATTATGTGCAATGCAAAAAAGATAGAGTAGCTATGGCGTAAAAGCATGACTAGAATAGAGGAAATTAATGCATATAAGTTTGAATAACGGTCACTGATAACATAATACCCTAATTATAAATGTCAAGTTGGTTTGAGAATGATTGATTTGACCCCAAAAAATGGGGGTTTAAACTTTATTTCTAAACTTTCATAAATGACCAATAAAATCATGTTCATTTATGATAATAAAATAATAATATTTCAAGTAAATTTATTTTAACTGGACTCTTTTTGGCCATATGGAAGAGGAAAGATGATACTTCAAACATATAGGCCATAAATTAAACTCTTGTCCCAAATCTTTAAGTTGAATTTCAAGTTTATAACGAACTTGCATTACCTGAAACTTTCTTTTTTTATGAATCTTCAGTAGTAGTAAAATTTTTAGAAGTTAATTTTATTGAGACTATATATAAGATTTATAAAATTTTCAAAATATGTATTGTAGAATGATACAATACATATTTTTTTTAAATGATAAGGGTCAAAAAAGAAAATCTAAGCTAAATAAATTTTGATCTAAAAATAGACTTAATTTGTAATCTTTCAACATTATAAATTTATTAATCTATATTTTACATGAGCATAAATTCAAATTAAATATGATAAGGTTAAAGTTAACATCAACATATATTGGTTGAGCCATAGATTAATTTTTATGTATTAAAAGGCTTCCTTTTTTTCTTTTTTTTATCATATTTGTGTATATATTGAAAATAATTTTACATTAATGAATAATTTCGATGTTCTCATGTTGAATTTTTTTCAGCTAGATAATTCACCCTTCCCAAGATAATGGGTAAAATATCTACTAACTAAACATTCAGGTTTCGGATGGGTTAGAGTGGGTCTTCGGGTTAGTTAAGTTTTTAGGTTTCATACACACCACTAGCTAGGTTAAAGAGAAAGAACAAGGAATCCAAAGGTAGAAAAAGCAAAAAAACAAAAGATTCTAGATAGGAAAGAGAAACAAAAAGGTGATTATTTGCAAAAAAATAAATAAATTTTGACATGCCAGTTTTTGTTAAGTTAATCTCTTCAGTTTTTTAATAGTATCTCTAATGAAAAAAAAAAAAAAAAAGTGAATCCATGCTTAATGACATGTAGTCAAATAATATTTAACTAAAAAAAAAATAGTTTTGTTCTTATATTTCAAAAAGTTAAAATTTCATTCTTATAATTTTAAAAATCATGTAATGTGACCTCCACTATCATCTTTTGTCAGAATATCTAGCTTAATGGCAGGTGACATGACAAACAAACAGTGTCTTATATGACTTATTCATGTGTCATGATGTCTGTTTGACACATCACCTCTTGTTAAGTTAAATATGACAAAAAGATAATAATAAGAATCATATTGCTTGATTTCAAAACTCTAAAAATGACATAAAATTATAAAGACGAAGTTGAATTTTTGATCAAATTATAAGACTAAAAGTGTAATTTAGCCATAAAATTAATCAAGCCATTCTCCCTCCAAACACATCCTCTATGTGTCCTCACTTTCTCCTTCCTTAAAAGCTCACTCATACCAGCCCTCACAAGTAAGAAAAACTTTATGAGTCATTCCACCACTTGTCCCTTAGCGTGAACTTATGAGTGTTGTTGAATATATTATAACTATTCTAATTTGAATGTCATTTCATGAATAATAATGTATGTCAAGAGATATAACTATTGGATTCAATAGTTATAATTTATTTATGCCAAGAGACACAACTATTAAATTAAAAGTTATAGTTTATTATCTCAAAAGTTATGACTATTGAATACGTGACTATTTATCATTTATATATAGATGACTTCTATAAGCAATTGATGATAATTATTAATAATAAAATTCTAATAAAATTTGGTGAACTTGAATATAGCTATATGATTATGTGAACATGAATTTGGTCTTCATTAATTTCAATAATTTTTGTATTGATATAATTTGGTCTTCATCACATAGATGGCTATAGGTATTTTCATGTACCCTATGATTTTGAAGGATTTGGATTTGATGTTGAAATAGTTGAAATAGTGGGGGTTGTGAAAATATAGTATCAAGAAAAGTAAATATTTGAATTATTTGATAATTGTTTAGTGTTTTAGAAGAACACACATTAGAAAATAGTTGAATAACTAGAGTGTGAGATCATGAGTATTGAAAAATTACTTGAGTTTCTTGAACAAGCAAGAAATACATTTTATCTCATTTTACAATGGAATCAAATTGATTGTTTAATAGCAATTGATAAGAAGACTTAATGGATTTGAGAATTTATTTCGGATATAAATTCGTGACCACATCAAATACTTTTTATATTTGTCTATTGTAATATTAAAGCCATCAAGGGTTTATAAAAGAAATTATAATGCTCTGTCTAGACATGATGTAAATTATTATGATTTTGTGAGAAAATTTAAGAATGAATTTTATTATCTATGTGATGTTGGCCAAAATTACAAAAAGATGCAGTAAAATGAACATCTAATAGAATGGAGCTGAAACCCTGTTTATAAAAAAGACACCAGTAATGAGAACCCAACTTTGACTTCGTAAAAGTTATTTTCAAAGTTTAATGGGTAATAACAAGTTATTATTTATGTCTTAGAAAAGTACTGAATTTTAATTTCAATATCATAGCCCTATTCTAAGATGTTAGTGTTTAATAGAATATGTATGGAGGATGAGTGATGTGTATATTACTCTTAATGAAGAATATTTGATATAATAACTCTAGCAATATGAAATAGAAGTGGTACTGCTTCTAGCAAAAATTAGAGGGTTATTTTTATAAATATTCATAAATATAGTAGTAGCACATGACTATATTTGTGCTAGACATAGTTTCAGAATCTTATGATAAATGGATAATATTTTGTGCGTATTTACTTTAGTTTCTAATACAAAGAGTGTTGGTTTAATCTGCGAACATTAATTACTTCATTAGAATCTTAAAAAAATTACACTAGTTGAAAGTTTAATCGATAAGAGACTTCCTTCTATTCATGATATTAAGATTAAGATTATATTATAATCTAATGGAGAGTGTTGAATAGATTATAATATAAGTTCTAATTGAAATGTCTTTTCCTGAATAATAATACATGACAAGAGACATAACTATTGCATTCAATAATTATAATTTATTTGTGCCAAGAGACACAATTAATAAATTAAAAGTTATGGTTTATTATGTCAAAAGTTATGACTGTTGAATACATAATTATTCGTCCTTTATATATAAATGGCTTTCATAAGTAATTGATGATAATTATTAATAACAATATTATAAAAGATTTTATTGAATCCTGGAAAAGACTTGTCTGTAACTCCAAATTTTATGAGTATATAGGCAATATCTAGTTAAGTTAGTTTCCTATGAGGTTAGGTTAGCAAGAAGATGACTGGCTTGTATGTATAGGTGGCTTAACTTATCATATAGTACCAAATCATATGCTCACTTTAAGGGATAGATGATGGATTAAGTCTATTTAAGTTTTTCTCCACATTTGCCACCGATCATCTCCCAAAGTAGAACACCCAAACTCTTTTTTTGTCTTTTTGCATTCTCCCTCTTCCTACTAGAAACAAAATGAATTAACTTACTGTTGAAAATTGAAAACAATAATGATAGTAAACACCACCACCAGCTTATTGCCATAATCTACCAAACTTCCCTCTTTAACTATCCCAAAATTAGAGAAATCAATAAAACTGAGTCTTTGAGATTCAGTAAAACATTCACTAGAAAACCTATATCTACTTGATATAAAAGGGATGTTTTCAAAGTTGCATAATTGTCTACTACATCCACTTGATACAAAAAATAAGAGCTTGATTAATCTGTTAGAAATTCATATGTGGGCTGCCATTAATTATATGGTTTTATTTTAAAAATAAAACAGGCTTAAGGTTTGGTCTATTTGAGACATGCTAGTAAAAACCCATATAGTTTATGTGATCATTTAAGGTAGGGCTTAAGCACACTTCTTATTTGATTAGATGTGGATTGACAGTAAGTGTAAGCTGAGTGACTTTAAGAGTCTCTAATGGGAGGCTCTTAGGGTTTTGTCTAATAATAAATAGCTAGGTCCCCTCTCCTATCTCAATATGCGTATCTTGCCCTATTGAAAGCTACCAGTAAATACAGAGAGTATGGAAAGAAAGAGTTGGCTATATAAATATTTTACTAAGGCGTGTTTGTTTAAGGTTTCACATATCTGTTGTTATGGCTCAATCAAGTATGCAAACCTTATTATTAATGTGTTCTAAATTCATGTATGAGATATTGTATATTTATTGCATGTGGTATCAGAGCTAATCTACATAGATTTAGAACCCTAAAATTTATTTAATTGACATAAAATAAAAGGGTTCATTTGAGTCAGATTTTTAAACTCAAAAACTGAAACCTTAAATGTATGAAATTGAATTCTTAATGTTAGGAGTTTTGTTCATCTTCAAAATATCTTTAATTTGATATATTATTTGTATAATTTCATCAACTATAAGTTGAGAATTTTGGATTTTAAGATTTGGTTTGACATAAAATGGAATTTTAATTTTTGGATTAGAAAAGTTATGATTTCTTGTTGTTTTGATCTATTATGATTATGGGTTTTGTCTCTTGCATGTTTCTTATACTCATTAGAAACTAATTGAATGTGTGGAATCACATAATTTTAAAATTTTCAAATTAAAACCCTTTTGAAATATAGTTAGAGTTTATAGCATAATAATTTCAATTGATTGACATAAAATTTTGATAAAACATGAAATTGTTAAAGGTTTATTGTTATAAGTGTCAAGTTGACCCGGATGGAAGTTGAAGAAGTGTCAACTAGTCTTGAATGAAGCCCACTCGCTCCAAAGGAGAGTATGGTTCACCCTCGGCCCCCTAATGGTCTTCTCCTTCCAAATTTTTTATGATATTTTTCAATTTTTTGGTCTAGTTATATTTGAAAAATTATGTGCATAAATTATAGTATTAGTATATGCTATTTTGTTATGTTTAAAACTAATATAATTGCACATATGTAATTGTTGAGACTTAGTGAATTTACATGTTTTATATGTTTTGAAACTAAAAACAGTATGTACTCTCTCTAATTAGAGAAAATATTATCGTATTCTCATATTTTTAAAACATGTGTTAGTAGAAACTTTTATTTTAATTCAATTTTGTTTAAAGTTTGCAACATGCATTAAGTGATCATTTAAGATATACTTTTGAATAGTATTTCAGTTAAAAATGATAAATTGGAGTAATTAAAATTTTTTCGACTTAAGAAATCTTATAGGTTTATATAGTTAGTTGCTACCAAAATGGTCTATCTGTATAGATTTATGAGATTTTCGAGAGTTATAATACAAGATATTTCTTAAATTATTGTATATAATTTCCTGCCTAAATGAGTTTATTATATACTTTAATTTTGAAAAATATATGAAATATATTGTGGTATACCAGCCAAGAATGTTTATCTGCCTAGAGGGGATAGACTTTTTAAAAGCTAGGATGCTCTAATTTTAGCTTCATGGGTTAATCATGAGATCCTAATAACATATTTCATTTTCTGCCCAAATGAGAGTTTGTAATGATGCACTTTGGATTCATGTAAAATAAATTCTTATTTATGATTATTTAGTACCCATTTTAATTGACATATTGTATTCTTGGCATAGAAGGTTTATCTGTCCAAAGGAGATGAACTTTTCGAAACTTGGGATGCTCTCGTGTTTCGGTTTTATGGGTTGAAGTGAGATCATAATGGCATGTTGCATTCTCTGCCCAAAGAGGAGTTTGCAATAATGCGTCTTGGAATCATGAAGAATAAGTTTTATTTTTGTTATTAATTACTCTGTTTCTTTGACATGTTGCATTCTTTTATTTTGAATCATCACATTTGTTGTTAGCAACTATATTGATTGCATTAGATTGTTAAATGGGTCATATTTTAATTAATGAAAACAAGACATTGAGTTTGTCCTAAAAATTATGGACTTGATTTAACCATGTAGGTTGTAATCTTGTTACTCTTCATGTTGTTAACATTGATGCTTAGAAATAAGTGTTTGGAAAATGGGAGAAATCTAATAGGCTAAGCCTTATCTGCTTCAAAAAGTATATCTCTTAACACCTCACGAGTGATTTGTCCAAAACAGATGGTGACTTTTAAGTTTTTTTGTTCAAATGTAATTTTAGCAAGTACCTTTTATGGTAAGTTAAAACATACTTATCATAATAAATCTTAGGATACTAAAAGGCATGGTAATGGCCAAAATCTAATGTGGGCTATTCTATATCTATCATGAAAATGGACCTAATGTGCTTCTAGTAAAGTATAAAAGGTTATGTGAAGGCATATTGCCTTAAATTAATGTCTTGATTATAAAACTAAGAAATGTGTTTAAAATGAACCTAAGTGAATTAAAAGTAAAACTTTGAGTTTGGAATGACGTCAAAGTGGATTCATTGGAGTAGTCTTTTCATGACTCGAAAGTCATTTTAAACATGTAGGTGAAATTTGATTTTAATCTCCTCACTGGACAAAATGGTCATTTTATTTTTGATTTGGGTAATTTTAAAGTTCAAATATTTTAAATTTTAAAATTTTTGGTGTATGTGTTAAATTGACCAAAATAGTGAAAAATGGAAAAGCTAATAGTTCAAGTCTTTTAGAGATTTTTCACATTGGTTTCAATGAATTTTATTTCATCAATTGGCACGAATATATATATATATATATTTGTTTTATCACTTTAATTGATGACTTTTCCCATTTTGGTTTCTATACTTGATTAAGTAAAATTCTGGTTGTCTTGAAAATTTAAAAAATTTTGAAATTGAAGTTGAAATACAATTGGAGAAAGTTATTAAAGCTTTAAGGTCTAACCATGGTGATAGTATTATGACAAACATGATGTTGATAGATAATATATGAGATTTGTTTTCCAAGTACTTACTAGAATGTGGGTATGTAACCTATTATACCATGCCTGGTAGCCCTGAACAAAATGTTATGGCCGAAAGGCGTACTCATACCTTTAAGGACTTGATGGAAGATATGATGGATATGTTAAACTTTCCTACATACTTTTGGGGAGAAATCTCTAAACTGTCTTGAACATCCTGAATGGGTTCCTAGTAAATCAAGGTTTAAAATACAATTTTAAGTTGTGGACTAAAAGAAAATCTAGCTTGAACATTTTTCGTATATAAGATTGTCAAATTAAAATAAGTTTATATAACCCAAAATGAGAAGAAAATTGACCATTTTTCTACTCACTGTTACTTTACTAGTTATCCAGATCACTATAAGCGATATAGATTCTATTTACATATGGAACCAAGATAGTAGTATCTCACATTGCTAAATTCTTATAATTTGATTCGTTAGTTGGAAAGGTTTTCAACTACTAGTAAAGAAAGAAAAATAAATTTTTATACTTCTCTTATATATCTTGTTACTAACCACATCACATGTACATGTGGTGAGAATAGGTAATGGAGGGAAGTTAAGAATAACTGAAATTGTATCACATATTCTCGTAAAATTGTCGCACTTGTTATTGGTGTAGTTCCTTAACATTAGAATACAGTTGCACAAGCACCTGTCACTAGCCTACTGTTGGAAATATGGATTAATGCCATGTTAGATGTGATATAGTCCATCATAAATAATGGTGTATGGGAGTTGGTTGAACTTCCATGGTTTTCTATACTCATTGGGTGCAAGTGGATTTAAAAAATTAAGAATAATTCAAATGAGGAGATTTAGTGTTTCAAAGTAAAGCTTGTAATCAAGAGTTTTTCACTCAAAAAGAATGTGTCCATTTAGTGAGACTTTCTCTATTGTCTTAATTAAAATAATAATATACTAAATATATATATATATATATATATTTTTAGGTGATCATGACCTTGGTGACTCATTTATCAACCCTGAGTTGTCTCAAATGGATATGAAAACATCTATCTTGAATGGAAACCTTATAAAGCATGTTTACATCATGAAAGTTTCAATTAGAATGGAGGTATTATTTGCAAGTTTTAACAAATCTATCAAATGGTTTTTACAAGTATTTAGATAATGGTTATTGAAATTTTGATGAGGTAGTCACCCACCTTAGTTATGTTGAGAATAAGGTTGATAAATGAATATACATTAAGGTTAGTGGGAGCTAGTTTATCATATTGATTTAGTGATATTGATTTAATAAATATACCTTAAAGTTAGTGGGAGCAAGTTTATCATATGTTGATAATAGTTAATGATATCTTGCTTATTATCAATAGTGACAATAACTTATTTTGTGACACAAAGTTAATGTTGTCTAAGCCTTTAGCATGAAGGATCTTGGGGAAACATCTTTTGTTCTTGGTGTTGAGATACACCAGAATAGGTCTCACATTTGTTAGGTTTTTCCCTAGTAAACCTATATTGATATAGTATTGTATAGGTTCAATGTACATAAATACAAGACTGGGGATGTGCCTATTGTCAAGAGTGACAAGTTCAATTTAAATTAGTGTCTTGTTAATAAGTTTTAAAGAAAGTGCATGAGGAATGTGTTTTATGCTAATACAATTAAAAGCTTGTATGCTTTGGTTTGTACTAGCTCTGACATTGCTTTTGCAGTAGGAGTTTTTGGCACAGTCAAACCCAAAATCAGAACATAAATTATGAAGTATTTACGAAGATCCAAAGTTTTTATGCTAATGCATAGAATGATTGATCACCTTAAATTAATTGGTTACTCTGATTTTGATTTTGCTAGTTATAAAGATGATCTTAAATCCATTGCAGGATATATTTTCATGTTAACTTTGAGAGTTGTATCTAGAATTGTTCCAAGCAAAAGCTTCTTTCACTATACAAGCTTCTTTCACTATACAAGCTTCTTTCTCTATACAAGCATGGTATATGGTTGAAGAACATGATAATTTTTCTTTGTGTTATTGTCTCGATTTTTAAATTCTTAAGATCTATAGTAAAAATAGTTATATTGTGTTATTGTAAAAGAACAATAAGAGTTTTAGTGCATCGAGAGTCCATGACTGGGGATTTTATGGAAAAATAAAATAAAAAATGAGAAATTGTGTTTAAACATATTGATACAGTAAACTGTTAGCAGATCCTTTAACCAAGGCACAATTAAGACTGGGATTTTTAACAGTCATGTTGATAACATGAATATTGTGAGTCCTTTAATGTTTTTGGTTAGTGGGAGTTTGCTTTGTTTTGTTTAAAGTTAGTATGTTATGTCTGTTATTTTGTGACCCAAGTTTTACTTACATCCTTGTTAAATGGTGTGTTATGTTGATGAAAATAATAATTATTTTTATTGTGATATGATTAATATTGTATGTGCACATATGGTTATAGGACATGTCAATGCATTAAAATCTTAAGACTTTGTGTCAGTCTTAAATGTGACGGTTTTGTCAATTTGGAGGTATGTCTCAAATGATACTAATTAGATATCTCGAGATGGTTGTTAAGACATACAAGCTTAAAATTAAGCTTAAGTGATTTCTAGTGCTTTGGAAAGCATCCAGTTTTAATGAAATCACCTAGAAGACCAACAATGAAAATAGCATATGTTGATCACTTTTAGATGCTATTTTTTTGCTACACGACTATATCTAGATCCATTACAGATAAGGTTGTTAGCATTTATAACTATGGATTGGTCTTGTATCATTTAAATGGCATAATGATGGCCATGATTCGATGTTAATAACTTAATTGGGTTGGATTGTTTGAAGTTCATCTCAGGACCAAAGTTTTTCTTTTAAAATTGTAGCCACATAAAAGTTATACCTTAACCAAAAGTCATTTTCTAAAAATATATTTTTCAAAATTTTAAAACTACAATTAATGTTGCCCAAGTGAGAGAATGTTAGAAATTCCATATGTGGGTTACTATTAATTGTATGGTTTTATTTTAATAATAAAACGGACTTAACGTTTAGTCTATTTTGAGATATGCTAGTAAAAACCTATATAGTTTATATGATCATTTAGATAGGGCTTAAGCACACTTCTTATTTGATTAGATGTGGATTGACAGTAAGTGTAGGTTGAGTGACTTTAGGAGTCTTTAATGGGAGGACTCTTAGGTTTTTTTCTGATAATAAATAGCTAGGTCCCATCTTCTCTCTCAACATGCATATCTTGTCCCATTCAAAGCTGCCAGTAATACAGAAAGTACGAAAAGGAAGACCTGGTTGTATAAGTATTCTATTAAGACGCGCTTGTTTGAGGTTTCACATATCCGCTGCTATGGCTCAATCAAATATACAAACCTTATTATTAATGTGTTCTAAATTCATGTATGAGATCCTATATATTTATTACATAATCTTGATTCAAAACTAGTTTTTAATAATTTCTTTTATCTCTTTATTTAATATAACTTGATGATTTAATGTTCATTTTAGAATGTTCATGCATAACTTGGGTGGATAAATTTTTTATACAAATTAGAATTTAAATTAAATAATGGTTTAATGTTCGTATTAGAATATTCGTGCGTAATATGGATGACTACGTAAATAAAATTTTTATGTTAATTAGAATTTAAAATAAAAAAATATATATATGTGTGTCAATAGAAAATTCATTTTTCCCACATTATTGATTGATTTAAAAATTTGAAATTAATTTATGTAAATTGATGTGTTTATCATGTATAAATAAAAAGAAAACAAACTAGAAAGTAATATATATATGTATATATATATAATAAAGACTAAATTTATGCCATAAATATTTTAAACCTTGACCTTTGACGTGAATCATTTCTTTTATATTTATTTATCTTCCTTGTCTTGTACTTAGTGTGGCGGAAATTCATTCCTTGCACCGCCCATATTTTCTGTCTTTGTATTTCTCTGTTTTGGCAAGAATTCCTCCGCCTCACTTCCCTTCTCCTTTTTCTGCAACCGAGCTTTGTTCTTTGGCTGTGTGGTCGTCCTTTTGCGGCTGGCAGCGTGTCCTACCCCTCATCTCCTTGTTCCTATAGTTTAGTTCTTCATTTCAATAGCTCTATAATGTGTGTGTGAACCAAGAATTAGCCTTGGAGAAGTGGCGGTAGCAGCTGTGATAAAAGGAGGTACAACAGCCCTATTTTTTGGTTTTTTTTTTTTTTTTTCCTTCTTTCCTTGTCTTCATCTAGTTGATGGAGTGGTATTTTCAGCTGCCCAAAAACTGTTGGCAGCCTTAGTAAGTGTGTAGAACAGCGCTATTCGAGATATTCATCAACTGAAGGAAATTGATTCTTCCTTCTTGCTTGGAGCTTAGTTACATTGGGTAATTGTTAGAGTGTTGGCACCAAGATTTGGGTCTTGGATAGCTATGGCAGGGGTAGTGCAACCGTGCCCTATCTCCAGCTTTTGTGGCAGAGTTTATAGAAGGTAATTCTTGCACTTTTAGTTCAGCCAAGAGGAGATGAATTGGTAGCAAGACAGGGTTGCCTAATTATCCATGGAATGGTATTCTAAACTACCTCCAAACTCAATGGTTTCCTTGTTCAATTAATGTGTAGTTTTAATTTTCCTTTGTATATTGAGATTTAGTTGTAGGTATTAATTGGTTATTTCTGTAAGAGTTAAGAAAATGGAAAATATAGAGATGATCATATGAACTAGAAAAGGCTAGTTGGAAATTAATTATATTAGTGATAGGAATGTATAATTCAATCTTTTAATTAAGTCTAGGTAATTAAATTGTATTGATCTCAATAATTAGAAAGCAATTAAGATGAAGCTTTAGAGTAAAATAGTATTGAAATTTATAATTTAAGCTTTTGATCATTGTGATTAATTAAACTAAGTTTAAGATGAGAGTATGAGAAAAGGATGAATATGTTACAGGTTAAGGGTGTTGGAAGTGATACAATATGGGAATTGGATTAATTGTTGTTAAATCTATATAAGCAATGTAGTAGTAATGGAAATTGTGTTGAGTGCATTGGGATATATATATATATAATCCATATCTATAGTTATTCTAAAATATGCATATTAGGTGTTTGACAAAATGTTTAGGAGAAATCAAATACTAATATATACATAAAGGTTGATGTATATAGATTCCTTAGTAAAATTAAATAAATAGTTGGGATGACAATATATGGTTTGAAAAGGATGGAAATAAAATAAATGAAGAAAAGTTAAAGTTCATGAACAAGAGTAGAGAATAGTTGGTTAATGTTGTGAGTTAAGTAGTTAATGAAAATAAGTAAAAAGTATGAACAAAAAGGTGATTAGTTGTTGGTAGAGTGATGAAAATGTGGGTTGTGTAATTAATGAAAAGGAAGCAGGCAGACTTGATGAGTTAGAGAAATCTAGTATTTTAAGTATTTTCAAGACTTAATTAAATTAAGAGTTTTAAAGAGAAAGTGTATCGTAGGTTATTGATATGATATCTAGGATTTTTCGTAACCTGGTTCTAAGTATATTTATTGTTAGAACTGTTGGAGTGCAACTAGGTTTATGCAGGATTTAGGCGAGTTTCAGTCAGTTCAGAGAACTTTGTCGGGTGTTGTGATTGGAATTAGCTTAAGACCTCTGAATGAGACTTGTTCCTAACATATTAAAGGACAAGTATGGAGTGGTTCAGGTCTGAATTTCATGTTTTGTGTATTTTGGAGGTGTTGGAAGTAATGGTTGTGATTTTCGAGTCCTGATTGTACTTGTTTTGGTAAAATTGATGTTAAGATGAATTAGGAGTATATTTATGAAGATGAAAATTTTCTAACATCTTGATAAACTAGATTGAAAAATTTCATAATTTAATTTTTAAGTATGAGAATTCTATAAGCATCATAATCCGAGATTAGCAACCATAAATTGTACGAGTGCCCTATTTTGTTCATATGAAGAATCAAGTAAGTTCAATGTTGATTTTAGGTGAAGTTCCTAAATAAGAAAGATAGTTAACATCATGAAGATAATTTTTAATCTTGGTTTTGTTAAATTTGATTAAGTATATAAATGGAAAACAATATATTTTCAAGATAGTGTGAAAATACCTAAAAGGAATAAACTTTAAATAAATACTTGAAACTTAGTACCTATAGATTTTCGTAATTAAAAGTTACAGTTTATAAAATGGACAAACTAAATAATACTTGAAAAATTTAATTGTAGCTCTAGAAAGCGTTGTTGAGCTAGCGACGCTTGTGAACCCAAGAAGGAGTGATAAATAAGATCAGTAAATGGTGAGTGTATTATGTGCTCTTTGGTTGCTGTATTATTATTTGTAATTGTATGTATATTTTAAATAGATGTGTTATATGAAAAAAAATAAGCATGTGTAGTGTTTAATTAAGTTATTTGAATTATGTTTGATGTTTGAAAGTTTGTGATTGATAAAGGCTAAATAAGTGAATTTTTCTCCGATATGATTTTATTTCTAAAATTGAAATCCAGTTGCACCTATGATATTTTGATTTTCATAAGTGTTAAGATTGAGTGCTTAGTCTCAGTAGGATGGATTATACATGGGAGATATATTTGGTGTGCCAGCGAAAAAAATGCCCAGTGGAAGAATATTTGTTGTGTCAGTGTGAGGTCGAGTTACTTAGTTAACCCTTTGTATGATTTGTATGCTTTGATTGGATTATACAAAGTACTACTTGAACTGTGCTTATTAAATATTATGTTTTTCATAATTGGGTACGTGTAACTTGAGTTGTTTTGAAATTTATGATATGTTGATATTAATTGACTATATATTATATATTTGTATTAAGTAATGCTAGTACCTTTTGGGTATGATTTTCCACTCCCTAAGACTGTAGGACTCACCTCTTTTTTGTTAATATTTTTTTAGTAACAGGATCTCAAGAGATGGCAATTACTGATATTGGGCTTGCCGAGTGTTTGGCAGCAAAGTATATTTAGAATCTCATACTTGAAGTCAATGATGAAATTTGTAGTCACACTAGAAATGTGGGGTTTCTGATTTGGTATTGTGTAAAAGTTCAATTTATTGGTTATTTGTACTATGGCTAGAGCGAAGCTCCCTTGTGTATACTATGGTTCTTGTGATTTGGTTGTATATATAACCTGGTGTACTTATTTGTATTTTAGGGCATGTTTCATGTTACAAGGAATTTTTGCCAAAAATTTTAGTAAATTGTTATATATTTTAGTAAAAAAAATTTTATAGTTAATTTATGTTGTATAAAATTTACTTTATTCTTTGATTTAGTCAAGAGTATTGTTTATTTTTTTGTTTCGAAGTCAGGGTTATGAAGATTTGATTATTCATTCTTTCAGCTAATCATGTCTCCATGTAGGGTGTGACATTATTCTCTCTTAAATTATCTTGATATTATACAGACATTCACTCTATTTTAAAAATATACATAAAACTCTCTTGAAACTTGAACATTTTAAAAAGTAAGATAAAATTTTCAAAATATCTTTATGATCATACTATGAAGACGTACATAAAATTTTAATTTTGAAATAAAATATAAACTAAAATCGAATTATTGATCATTCCTAATTAAAATTATAAAAACTAAAAAAAATAAAGGAAAGATAATATCTATTAAATACTATAAGGTTTTAAAAAAATAAGAAGTTGTTACCAAATGTAATTAGCATTATTTTTATCTTTTTTTAGTGATATTATTATTTTACAAATAATTATTAATTTAATTCATATAACATTATAAATTAAATAATAATATATTGAAATGAGTAATTACATAATTTTATTTATCCCTTGATTCTATACTAAGAGCATTTTAAGTCTTTTAATCACGAGGTATGTTTATATTTTAGAAATAGAATAGCTCGCATAATATTAATAAAATTGAAACCAGATTAGAATAATTAATTTTTTGCTTTTTATTTTATTTTTATTTTATTAAAACTTGTTTTAGCTCGTGTACCGAAGCGGAAATAGCGGTACCCTTCAATGCCAAAGGGAGATTCCTTTACTTTCTTGGTTCTGTCCTATAATTGTATTCTACGTTTGCACCTTTTCAAGACTTGAACAACACATTATCATTAATTAGATGTAAAAATAGGTTTAAATAGCAGTTTTAATGACCTAACCCCACCACATGATCCCCATCCCCCAAGGGCACCAACCCCACTCCCACCGTCTTCTCCTCCATAACCAATGTAACAAAAAAGATATTGAAGAAAGGGGGTTGAGCTCTCTAGGAAGTGAAAGGCCCAAGCAGGGGATTTTCAGAGAGAAGCTGCATTGAAAACATCCCTAGAGTGCTTAATTTGAAAGCGCAATCTCAATGAGAGTTATCTCATCAATCGTTGACGGCCATGGTAGCAATAAAAGCCACCAAGACGGAGATGAGTCAGATGATCCAAGTATAGTCAGGCTTCCGAGATCCCGAATTCAAGAATGGAATCTTCCATTCTTGAAATCGGACATGATTGCACTTTTAAAAGTTGTTGTCATTTTGGGAAATACGTATCCGTTTATTTGAGAATAGTGAAATGACATTTAGATTCACATTTAAAAATATAGAAATATTCATAAAAACAAAAAAAAATATCATAAGTTACTAATTTCATATTAAAAATATTTTTTTAATTAATTTTGTTTCATAATCTAACAGTGCTATTAGCATTTTTATACTAAAATTGCTAATGTAATAATATAATGTTTTATGTTACATGTGCAAAGCTCGGAAAAATAATTATTTCTCACTCCTATTAAGCGTCCTCACTCTTTCACTATACTCTTATGCATCATCTCTCGAGTTCCTCTCTGTAACTCTTCTTTGACCGAATTAATATTGTTAAATTTAATTTGAGAGAGAATGATAAATGAAGGGGGGGGGGGGGGGGGGGGGGGGGGGACAATTCAAATTTAAAATTAGAGTTATATTCTCATTTGTTGCTCAAAATATTAATAATGTTAGGTTGAGAATATATATTAAAAATATTTTTACAAGTTACATGGCAAAGCCTTCCAAATAATCATTTCTATAACAAAATATTTATAAAGATATTCGAAAACAGTAGTTGATATTTTACATGGGATGCCTTGAAAACTCAATAAACAATGACTGTCAGTTAGTCATGACAATTGAATTAAAAAAGAAATAAGGACACAGACTAGTTGGGAGACATCTCAAATCACAAATTAATGTCCATTCATTTTCTGCTGCAAAATCTCTTCCCAAATTTCGTTTTGTGCTGCTTGTCTTTTCTCTTAATCTCCACTTGCTAGGTTCTGTTCAGATACGGAAATTAGTAGCTCAAACCTCATTTTCGATTCCCATATTTGTTCTCTGATTTTGAATTTGTGTCCATCAAAAAAAAAAAAAAAATCTCTTTTTTTTATTTTCATTCCTGTGAATGTCCTTCTAATTCAATTCCTTTTAATTCATTGTGCTTAGACCGAGAGAACAACGTTCTCTTCTTTCAATTTCTTGTTTTCATTTCTCATCCAAATAGTTAAAAAACCAAAAAAAAAAAAAAAATGTCAAAGAAAAGAAATATCTATTTTGTATTCCACCACTTGCGTTTAGATCTGGATTTCTTGTTTCATTGGTGATTATTAAAAGGTGAAGAACACATATTCTTCATGTCTTGAATTTTAGATGCATTCTTAACTGTTATATGTAAATTATTTATTTATTTTATGCAAAATAGGAAATTCCTGTAATTTCAATTCTTTTGAAGAAAAGAATTGGGAGTCAAAGGGTCTATTCTCGAGCATATTAGGGATGCAGGAACGTAATTCATTCTTTTAGTATTTAAAAAGTTTTTGACTTAATCGTGCTTACTTATAATCAAGTTAATAAGTAATGGATATTCTTTTCCTATAGTTCTGTCTTTGTATTCTCTTGATTTCTTCTTAATATTGAGGTTTTTTTTTTTTTTTTTTTTTTTTTTTCCCTATGCGGGTTTGAATTTCTTTAACAATTACAAGCCTAGCTAATAGCAACTTAAAATTTAATTAAAGAGCAAGCACTTTTCATGCCACCCTCTGTGAGCTAAATAGCCTAACTTGCAGTCCAGCACACAGCTACATTTGTCACTTGTCAGATCCCTTAAATCTTGAAATCTTGCACTTTTACGAGGTTTACATCTTAGAATTCTTGTTTGTTTTCGAGGGTCGGCGAGTGTAACAGGAGGGTACCATCAGCAGGTGAAGAAACACCATTGATGATAACTCAAAACTTACAGAATTGAAGTAAAAAAAAAAAAAAAAACTGAAATCCCGAAATCCATAAACATCATAGTCAAGCCCTAACTCCTAAATCAGATGAATGTAGCAAAAGAATTCAACTCTACAGATCTGGGTTCTTCAGGGACTTAATCTTCAACTCCATCTTCTACAGAGCGCCAAACCTTCCACAACCAAGTCTGAAAGGAAAAGAAATACTGACTAATTAGAAGGAAAAAAGATACGAAATGAGAAGAAGAAAGTGCCTGAGAAGAGAGAAGGAGCATCCAAAGAGATAGAGAGTCGCGATAAGAGGGTTTGAGCATTTGCGATAAGAGGGTTTGAGCATTTGAGGGACCTAAAAGTACAATATATTATATTTTGCCAATTCCATTTTATAAAATATGTTCAAAAAAGTATTCGAATTCGAGTATTATTAGATTTGAATTTCATCTCTAATTCCACTAATGAAATGTCATAAGATGAATATTAAAAACTGTCAATAAATATGATAATTTATTTTATTTTGTCTTTTCAATAATATATTTATCATTAGAGCAAAAACTTAAAAATATTCTTACAAATTAAATAATTTTAATTTTATATATTCATAAATTTTGGTATCATGGTGAATAACATCAGAAAAATATAGAAAATAAAAGATTTAGAAAAAAGAAAAAACAATCATGACATTGATGTTATCTAATATGTATTTTTAAATTTTGTAAACATAATCAAGCTTAAGGTAAAAAAAAAATATATAATATTTGATGCTCATTAATAATGAATTTTGTGAATTTTGAGAAATAACTAGAAAAATACTTAAACATGAAAAAAAATATGTAGATTAAAGAAAAAAAAATATTATGATGCTGTAAAAAAAATTGACATATATATTATTATTTTCAGTGACTATACTCACTGTTTTTTAGTGAAGTGTCTCAAACGATATAAAAATAAAAGGTGAGTATCTCAAAACATATAAAAAAAGAGAGTTTATACTTTATGAATGACATCTAAGTTGATGTTCTCAAATGATAGTTAACTCTAGAATAATTAACGAATACTAATTAGTGACAACAAACATATATCATCATTTGTTACTTTGTGTTTTATTTATTTATTGGAAATTAGGATATTTATATACTATTCTACAAAGGAGAATACCTTTATGGTCTCTTACCTTATCTTAAATTATTTAACTCATAACTATTTAAATTTCTTATTTTAAAATTAAAAAAATAATTAAAAGAAATCAACGAAACTGGCAAATATACACCTCATTGCCACTTTTAAAGGAAAACTATAACCAAATTTAAAGTATCCATTTCAATAATTACTAATTTTTTTTTCTTTTAGTTAAACTAAGTTATCTTAAAACATATATTTAAATAAATCTATTCACATATGTCAAAGATAAATAAAATAAGCCTATGAGGACAAGCGATGAGGCTAGTATATATATGAAGGGTGTTAAGAAAGATATTGAATGAGAATGTTGTTATTTTCATTTATCCTAGTGAAAGTACTTATACAAGCATAAGAGTTATAAATTAAGATAATTATGATTAAAGGAAATTAGAACATATTATAGGACAATAATTGAGAAAATTTAACATAATTGCTAACTATGAATGTAAATTTATTTCTGATCAAGTATTCATGCCATGAAAATCGATCGTTTAATACTTGTATGAAGCATGAAGATTAAGAAATAAGAATACACAACCTTGGATTTTCAAAAGTAAACTCAAATTGATAGACCCAAAATTGGTGGAACATGTTTGATAGCTAATTGTTCTCTTCCGCTTACAAAATGAATCCATAAGCTTTTGTTCATGGATGTAAAAGAAGGTATATAATTTATTGATCGTTGTAAAAGAATTCATAAACTTATTTAATGAATTTTAAAATATCCATATGCTTTGGATTACAAGAAAAAACATTACCAGTGATAGCCAAATCCTATTGTTGATAATAACAGTTATGCTATTGATAGTTATAACCGACAAGGTCATATCGGTATAGAAGGACACATATGTCGTAGTTGCATTTACTATCATCTATGATAGGTTGGTGCAGATAATTATCTCCAACAACTTGTACTTATTCGCTAATAATTTTGCAGCAAGATATTCCAAATGCATAAAGGCAGTTGTTGATAACTATCTGTATAGGAGCTGATTTCGCAAATATTATTTTATATGATATAACTGGTATTTTTGTCATTTTACTAATTAAATAGTTTGATTATTTAGTTTATTTATTTATGTATATTTATTCATTTTATTTATCTATAATTTTTATTTTATGTGATAAAATGATATTTTTGTCCTTTAACTGAACTAAGCCGATTATATAAAAATGGGAATAAGGAATCTCACACTCTAGATGGGTTTGAGAATTCTTACTTTTATGAAATAAAATTGTTAGAATGGAAATGAGCATTTTGAGTCTAAAAATATATCATATGAAAGAATATTTAATCTATAAAATGAAATGACTATTTTCGCGTACTAAACTAACCCTCGCTTAGAGAGAAAGAAAGGGATGAGAAAGAGATGTGCTTAGTTGATGGAGGCAGCTTAATTGAGGAGAGAGTTATTAATTAATACCAACATGTTTGGAGCAATTTAAGGAGAGAGAGAGTTTTATTAGAAAGCAATATTGAGATACTAACTTTTTTAAATGTGATTACAAATATAGACCTCCCTTACTTTTATTGCATATAAAATATTGAATTTTTTGTCCACTTTAAAAAGTAGACATTGATGACATCCTTTTACATTGGTGTATGTTAAAATTTCTAATATATATATATATATATATATATTAGCTTTCATGACATATACAATGTACATTAATTATGTTTATTATATATTCACATATGTTCATCAATAATAGATATATATATATATATATATAAATTATATTTAACGAAAAAATAATATTATAATCATGTAACTTATACTCTTAATTTTTTTAATTTACTGTATTTTAAAAAAATTATTTCATAAATTTGAGATGAATTAAAAAATATTATAATTATTAAAAACTTATTAAACTAAAAAAAATTAATTTTAACTACTATTAACATATAATTATTTAAAAATATATATAAAAAGAATACTACCTACAAATAAGAAGCACACTATCTCCCGTCGTTAATATCAAATTTACATAAAACTTTTATAAAAAGAATGCCACCTACAAATTTGACAATATCACTAACAGGAAAAATTTACACAAAGTCGAGATAGAGATGATTTTCAATTTATTGAAAATCTTTGTTGAAAGCAGTCCTTCACATTAAGAACAAAGTTTTGAGCTGTTCAAAAGAGTTGAGAAGAAAAGTTGATTTATTTTTATTATTTTTAGAACGTGGGAAAGAAACTAAGTTAAATGGACGAGATGTAAGGCATGGACCACCTTAGATTATAAGAATTATATATTAACTTTTTTTTTTTATAAAAAAATATGAGAATAAATTAAAATTTTAATTATACTATAATAATTAATTAAAAGTATGATTTGGCCCAATTAGAAGAAAATATTTTTAAAAAGTAATGCTCAACTTACGAAATGTGTGCACTTGGGATAATTTAAAAGATCAATAAACAATGAATACAGTGAGTCGTGACAATTGAAATTGCAAATGCAAATAAATAAATAATAAAGAAAAAGGACAAGTTATAGTTGCCTCAGTTGAATAACACTACAATCCAAACATGGAGAAAACTAAATAAATATTTGTCCACATGGGATGCCTTGAAAATTCAATAAACAAGGACTGTCAGTTTTAGTCATGACAATTGAATTAAAAAAGACAGAAGAGCAAAGACTAGTTGGGAGACATCCTCAATCACAATATAAAGTCTATTCACATTGGCAGACATGAGGGAAAGAAATCTTCAATTTGTGCTGTTCATTTTCTGCTTCAAAATCCCTTCCCAATTTTCGTTTTGTGCTGCTTGTCTCTTCTCTTAATCTCCACTTGCTCGGTTCTGTTCTGTTCAGATAAGAAAATTAATAGCTCAAACCTCATTTTCGATTCCTGTATTTGTTTGTATTTGGTCTCTGAATTTGAATTTGCGTCCATCAAAAAAAAAAAAAAAATTCTACAAATTTCTCTTTTTTATTTTATTTTCATTCATGTGAAACTCCTTCTGCTAATTCAATTCCTTTTAATTCCTTGTGCTTAGACTGAGAGAACAACGCTCTCTTCTTTCAATTCCTTGTTTTCATTTCTCATCCAAATACTTAAAAAGCCAAAAAGCCAAAAAAAAAAAAAAAAAAAAAAAACAGAGAGTAAAATATATATGTACACTTTGTATTACACCATTTGCGTTTAGATCCGGATTTATTGTTTCATTGGTGATGATGAAGAGGTGAAGAACACAGATGCTTGATTTCTTGAGTCTTAGATGTATTCTTAACTGTTTTGATTAAATTTTTTTTTTTCTTCTGTCAAATAGGAAATATCTTTAATTTTAGTTCCGTTGAAGAAAAGAATTGGGAGTCAAAAGATCTATTCTCGACGCATATTAAGGAGAGAGAGGTACGTAATTTAATCTCTTAATCATTTGAAAAGTTTTTGACTTAATTATGGTTACTTATAAGAAAATTAATGAGTAGTGAATGTTCTTTTTCCTATAGTTCTGGCATATGTACTCTCTTGATTTCTTCATGTTATTGGCATTTTACGTTGTTGTTGTTGTGTTTTTTCCTATGCGGGTTTAAGGTGGAATGATGTACTTTTCAGATTTTTTTACCGTACAGTTCAAAACAAATTTTTTTTTCTTAGTCTACGATCTTCTCTTTGCTAGCGTCAAAAACCTACAAAACAACATAATAGGGTATATCATCAAAATACTAAGTAAATGAAGTAGATAACAGTAAAATAATTGGGGTGTGAAAATCTGAGTGTCAAAGAAGAAATAGGGTGACACTTGTTGGTCACACAATTAACGACAAATTATTCTGTGTCATGAGTCTCTTTAACATAATAACTACTATATTAAAAAGAGGATGGTATTTATAAAGTAAATCAACTATATTTGAAGCCTAGCTAATAGCAACGTAAAAATTAATTCAACTCAACTATGGTGAGGACAGAAATTGACCTAATAGCTATCCGTGGTACAAGTTGCAATACTAGCTGGATCTTGATAACCACAAGAAAAAGCCTTTGCAGAATTTACCTTCTGTGAGGACGTAGTGGATTTGCAAGCCCGAGAGCTCCAAGTGCAGGAACTTTTACAAGCACAGCTAAATTTGTCACTTGTCAGATCCCTTAAAAGGGTTATAGAAATTGCAAGATTGTACCCCACATCTTAGAAATCTTGGTTGTTTTCGAGTGTCGGCGAGTGTAGCAGGAGGGTTTCCATTATACCAATACCATCAGCAGGTGAAGAAACACCATTAATGATAGCTCAAAACTTACAGAATTAACCAAAAAAAAAAAAAAAAAAAAAAAGAAAATCCGTAATCCACGTACACCATAATCAAGCCCTAACTCCTAAATCAGAAGTAGCAAAAGAATTCACCTCTACACATCTGCGTTCTTCAGTGACCTAATATTCAACTCCATCTTCTACGGAGCACGAAACCTTCCATAACCATCTCTGAAGTGAGAAAGAAAAACTGATTAATAATTCCACTTGATATTCAACAAATAATTCAAATTAATATTCAAATTCGAAATAATATTTTTATTAAAAAAAGTTTTACAAAAAAATATATAAATATATATATATATATATTTATTTTTTTATGATTTTTAAAATAACTCTTAACATTCAAATTCAAATATTTGAAATTTTATTAGTATTTGAATGTTTGAACGATTTCCAATGTTCGAAATTCAATTCGAATTCAAATTCAAATTTTAAACTAAGTTTGAATAAAGTAATACTCTTATATATATATAAGAGTATTACTTTATATATATATATATATATATATATATTGTTACAAATTGATTGTGAGAGGTGCAATTACATTATTTATAATCTCACAATGATTAACTGCAAATTACCTTCAGGCTAGCATTTAACTAGTGGTGTGGGTTTTTGATTATTTGGTACATGGACTAGTTGGGCTTGGGGCATTTTAAATGATATCAGGGCATTTATACTTTCATGGTGTGTGGGTCATATGGTTTACACATCCTTGGTGCTATCCCTAATCCGACTGGGAGATATGAGGGCTCCGAAAGATGGTGGCAACAACGTAGTAGGTTAGGCCTAAGATGGGCTTATTCCTAGGAAAACCCACGTCACCAGGGGGAGAGTTATGGTATTAGGCCTTGACACGGAGTGGGAGGTGTGGTACTATTATTTATAATTTACAAGGATTAACTATTGAGTACATTCAAGTTAGCATTTTAACCCATGTGATAGATTATTTTGGGACTTGAGCCAGTTGGGCTTGCAATGTTACAATTCGATTCGATTTCCTCCCCTAATCCACTAATTATATGTCTTAAGATGAATATTAAATAATTTCAAATAATATGGTATTTTATTTTATTTTGTCTTTTCATATATCTTTACTTTGTCATTATAATAAATTTACGAATCTTGGGGAAAGTTAATTATTAATTATTTTTAACTATCCATAAATCTTTGTTTCACCAAAATATCGAAAAAAATAATAATTTAAAAAAGAAGAAATAATCATGTCATTGATGTTATCCAATATGCATTTTAAAATTATAAAACAATCAAGTTACAGTAACCAAGAAAAAAGGAAAAAAAAAAAAAAGATGCAATTTGATTCTCATCAATAATAATTTTCAGAAATAACTAGGAAAATATTGAAAAATGAATAAAAGAGAAAATAAAAATAAAAATTATGATGTGTAAAAATAAACAAATCACCATTTTTTGGTGACTATACTCACTAGAATGTCTCAGACGATATAAAAGAGAAAGGAAAGTGTCTCAAAAAATAAATAGAAATTATTGAGAAATAAAAAATATATAGATGAAAGAAAAGGAAGACAAAAAAAATGATGTGTAAAAAAATTAACATATCACTATTTTCTAGTGACTATACTAACCGAATTTTAGGGAAGTGCTTCAAACGATATAAAAAAGAAATGAAGTTTCGCAAAAGATATATATATAATAAAAAATTAGTGCCTATTTTGTAAATGACCTTTAAGTTAAGGCCCTTTAAACGATAGTTATCCCTAAAATAAGAATACTAATTAGTGACAGCTGTTAAAGCCACACTCTTAAAACTAATCGATTGTAATTAGGAGGTGTGATTCTATATATCTATATATAGTGTTAAGCTCCACATCTAAGCAATGTAGGAGTTACTACATCAACATTCTCCTCATGTGGAACATGGATCGTGTTCAAGCACGTAAGTTAGGAGGCACTTGGGTTGGAGTGTCGGAGCATAATCAAAAAGTCTAGCACTTGTATGTAGCCACACTGGACAACTTAGAACCCAGTTCTAGTATCATGTTTAGAGCCACACCCTTAAAATCAATCAATTGGTATTAAAAAAGTGTTAATCTCAACATTTAAACAATGTGTATTTCCATGTTTCACATGAAGGGGGTGTGAATGTGGTAACTTCCACATTGCTAAGGCTAAATGACTTCACATTCCTTATAAGTAAATGTGTTTTTCCTGTTGACACTAGTTGATTGGTTTTTAAAAGTAAAACTCTAACATAGTATCAGAGCTAGGCTTCGCATGACCATCTTACCCGCATTACTCCTATACTCGACGATTAATCAACCTCGATTGTTGGACTCTGCCTCACAAGTCTGATCTTTACATTCCAAGATTGATTGTTAGGCTCCACCTCATGACTCTCGATCTCCATGTTCTATGTAAGGGGTATCAATATGATAATGTCACTACCCAAAACTTGAGTTATGACGAGCACGAGATCTAAGATAGTTCGAGGCTCACCTTGGATCAAGCTAGCCTTAAATTAATATCAACGTACAAGTAATAGAAAACTCAACAATTGATAAACAAAAATAGATAACAATTTATCTAGAATCTAATGTAACTGCGAAGCATTACATCTAAAGAATTTCAAAAGTACCAAGTTCTAGCTGAAGCAAGTGCTGGCACTTCCAAAATTATAAATAATGATATATTCGAATCAAGTATTTGCAAAAATAGAAAAGAGAGTGGAATGAGCTTTAACAAGCTCAGTGAGCAGGCCAGCACAACATAGGTAAGAAACAAACAGACAACAAAAAATTTTATGCTATGATATGTACACTTACCAAATATTGCATTACACAAACATTTGATATTAGTTCAAGGAATTTCTTCAAGAAAGCACATCATTGGATTGTCAAAATATGACAACTTAGCAAAATTCTCTTTCATTGTCATTTTTCATAAGTATCACAGGTTTATCTTAAAAAAAGAAAAAAAAAAGAAATAGTGTGGCGCAAGAGTACTGGAATCCCAAACACTCAAAGTAGTCATCACCCTAACACATCCTATTCAAAACAAAACCAATACCTCATATATGAAAATTCAATACTTACGAAGCTAAAGAAAAAAAAAAATTAACATGAGTTCAAATAACAAAATACAACACTACCTAGAGGCAATGCTCTAAGAAAAGTATGAGACCACAATATGACAAATTAGAACTTAAGAATAACATACTATAACCTTAGGCCTAATACCTAACAGGAAGTCTATTGAAGAACTTCTAAATATTAACATTAAAGGTAACTTCAAAGGGAAACCTTCATAGCCACCAAATCCAAATCTTCTAAAAAAAATTAAATTCTAACTCCATAAAGAAAACTTCTCAGTACCCAACATAATTCTAATTACTAATTTACTCATGCGTTTAGGACTTAAAACACCTCAATATAATCTTCACCATGCTCTTAAAATCAACCTACCCACGCGACCACTAACATTGACTAAGAGAAATTAACAAAGTAACAATTTTGATAATTCTGCTTCAACCATCATACAACACAAACTCTTAAGTAGAGAGTTACACAATACCAAACTTACACTCTTACAGGATCAACCAATGATTTATTGATGTCAATCCGATTATATATTTTTGAGGTCCACAAGTAGATCACTTCCAACTAACTTCTCACTAAGAATCACAACTACAATACTAGACGGATTCAACAACAACATTATCACTCCTACAAAACAAAACACTTGTTTGCCTCTAACCAACGAGAAAGCTATATCAAAACTAATTTAATATCATTCTCACAAATAGAAAACCAAAAGTTACATTAATTGCCAAGGGTTCACCAAAGAAATGAATCAAACTTAGTATTTTATAAAATCATAACACTATACCAATTCCCAAACTAAATAACTCATCCAGAAAGAGATTATCCAATTTGCAAGAGCCAACAAATACCACGATCAACTATCTAATGTTAATATGACACCATATTAGTTTTACATTAAAATTCCATGTCCAAAACATCTATTTTTATTTAGAACATATTTCTTGTACGTAGTTCAAAAACATTATGTTAAATCTTATATAAGAAATCATTAAGTCTTATTACAACATAGGCTTAGAGAAAAATATATATTTATGTATTTCCATAATTTCACAGTAGTTATTATTAACAAGGCTTATCAAATTTCCCAACTAGATAGCTTCCAACATCAAATATTCACCATATAATAGCAAAATTATATATATATATATATATATATATATAGAGAGAGAGAGAGAGAGAGAGAGAGAGAGAGAGAGAGAGAGAGAGACACACACACACACATACACACACACACACACACATTTATGTTCTTTAATCTAATTAAATAGTATGTAACTTATATATTTATGCTAAATAAAAGGCATAAAATCATAGAGAACATAAAACTGTGGCATGAACTTTCCATTATATAATAATTATGCTTTGACATAATATATTAACACTGATGAAAAGAGTTTTGAGTAAAAGAATTCATAAAATTTCACCATGAAACCAAAAGCTTGAAGAGATAGAAGAAAAAAGAAAAGAATATTTTACGATATGTTAAAGTAGATAAATATACAAAAGAATTCTAAAACGTTGATTTGAAAAACAATCATGAAATATTAAATTAGGAAGAATCCAAGATAGAATGTAACATAATGAACCAATGGGCATAAGACCCAGAAGTCAACATCAACCCTACGGACTAGGCATTTCAATATGTTTCAATCCAAATATATCCACACTAATCTAATTCACATCCTTACTAGCTTGGTCGAGCGCGAGGTTAGCATCACTCTTACTAGCTAGGGTTGAATCAAGGTGCACCAAGACAACAACACCGTTATTAGCTACGATATTTGGACAAGGTTTTCTCCTTATAACCATTTCAAAATAATAATTATAGATCGCCCAAATAATTACTATAATAATTCTGTTAACGAATTTCTCAAATTAAATCTCATACCAAGTGGGTCAATATTTCTTGAATAACATCATATTTCCCAAATATATATAAACCATAAAGTTCAAATGAACTATACACTCTATCTTTTCATAAAACATTCTCATATATAAAAGATACTCAATACGTTTGCGTCAATCTCATTCAAACCATTAATATCCAAGTAAAATATAACAGAAAAGAAAAGTACCAAGGTTTAGCACATTTAAGTGTTAAGAATAAATCAAATCTATGGCGCATAAAAATAGTACTAAATAAAAACAACTTATAGAAAAGCATCATTTTAACAAACATATGAAAACCATGTTGTTCACCTAAAAAGTACTTGATCATTTGCTTTTCTATGTATAAGCCAACACCAAAAAAATTTGACACCAAACAATATTTTTAAGCTAAGAAAATGATATTTGATCCACAATCCTTCAAAATCATAATGTTCTATTTTATAATATTGTAGACTTTCAAAATCATTTTTATCCATATTTAGATAATTGAATCTAGTAAAATATTAATTCAACATCGAGAATCTGTTCCTAGATTCTAAAACATTAACTCAATACATCGAGAATCTATTCGCGTCTAAAATCTAATGCAACTCATTTCAGAATGAAAAATCTCAAAAAACATCTCATCTCTAATTCAAGTTTAAAATTGAAAGCTTGACACAATGGCTGTCATACTTAAAAGAATCTTTTTTTATAAAGCATGCACATTGAAATGTGTGCCATGAATTGTAATTGCCACTCACCTAGAACCAAGCAAATATGAAAAGATAGCCAAGATATACTCACCAAATATCTTGTTGAAAAATGCCTTAGGCTGTCTAGATGTTGATCAAAGAGGTGGAATAATATTGTCTAAGCTTACCCACAACAAGGACACATGGAGAGAGAAACATGAGCTTGGATGATTGAGAATTGAAGAGAGAGCAAGTGCTGAAAAAGAACCTTCCAATTTGCCACCATCACTCCAACCACCACTGCAAACTTTGCCCATCTCGTTCTGTCCATGTGTGGGAGCAGAAGGGGTGGATCAAGTGAGTAGGAGGATGAAAAGTGAGATCCAAGGAGGAGGTGGTTGCAGAAAGGAGAGAAGAAAAATAAATAAATTCCTGCTGTTGTGTGCATCATAAAGGGGAAAGAGGAAGGAGAGAAAAAAAAAAGGAAAGATAAAACGAAAAGAAAAAGAAATAAATTTTTTTTAAATCATAAACATACCCTAAACATAAAAAAAAATTATTTACTCTAATTCATTAGAGTTCATCCTACACCTATATAACATATAATTTTGATAACTAAATTACGGAGTGTTACAGGTAACTCTCACGTTGTTGAGGTTAGAGAGTTTCACATTCCTTATAAGTAAATATGTATCTTCTCTTGTCACCAATTAAGATAAGTATGATTAGAGAAAATTAGGACATACTATAGGACAATAATTGAGAAATTTTAACATAATTGCTAACGATGAATGTGAACTTTTTTTTGACCAAATATTCATGTTATGAAAATCGTTTAACACTCTCCCATCAAGTTGGAGCATGAAGATTAAAAATGCTTAATTTGAATTTTCATAAGTAAACTCAAATTGGTGAAACATGTTTGACAATTGATGGTTGTCTTCCGCTTACAAAATGAATCCATAACCTTTTGTTGATGGATGTAAAAGTATGCATATATTTTATTGAACGATATAAAAGAACCCATAAATTTTGTTATTAATGAATTTAACAGAATCCATATGCTTTGCATTACAAGAAAAAACCTTACCAGCGATAACGAAATCTTGTCGATGATAATAACAATGATATTGCATATAGTTATAAGCGACAAGGTGATATCGCTATAGGTGGACACATATGTAGTAGTTGCATATACTATCATCTATGATAGGTTGGTGCAGATAATTATTATACTTATTGCAAGATAATTCTTGATGCAAAAAGGCATGCATAAGTTGATAATTATATGCAAGAGGAGCTGATTTTGGAAATAGGTAGACTTTGATAATATTAAAATTTCTAACTTATTTGTGTCTGGGTGACCATTGTCGCTTATAGTTATCTGTGTGATAAGGTTGCCATCCAAATAAATAACTGCGACAACAAGTTTTGTATATTTAGTAATGATAAAGCCAAATTTGTAAGTTGAGATAGAATCTCAATTAGGCTCTACAAACATGAGAGAATTTACAACAAATCAAAATTTGTTTCTAGTATTGTAGTGTTGAAAGAACAAATTTAAGTGGTGACATAAAAAGTCTAATTTGTTTTCTGCTCCACCAATGGATTTGAGAAAGCAAATTAGTCATTTTTCAGAATGAAGGAAATTGGAGTTGTTCCCCATGATTTAAAATGTTAATTTGGTATTAGCATGTAGAAAAAACAAAGTTTATTAATAACAAAACTGAACCTAATGGGATTGTTTAGGGTGTAAGTGAATGTTGTGAAATTTGGGTTTAGGAATAATTAACCGATTTTTCTGTTTATTTTTAATGACTAAAGTTAGGTGGAACCAAGAATGGAAGAACTAGAGAAGAGTATTATTATTCTTATTATTCATGTAATGGTAGTATTTATACAAGTATAATAGTTGACCTATGCCTAGAATAAGTTAGGATTACAAGGTATTAGCGGAGAAAATTAGTATATAATTAATAAAATTAAACATTACTGCTAACTATGAATGTAGATATTTCCTAATAAATATTCATGGCATGAATATTGCTAACAATGGGAGAAGAAAAGAAAAGAAAGAATACAATACATTTTCTTAGTTTGGATTTTTTTTTTTTTAAAGGAAGGAAAGAAAGTGGAGAAACTTTTTCAAATCCTTGCAAATATATATATATATTTTTTTCTAGGCTATAAAAAAAAAACTTATGTTCGTTGTTATCTTTATGACAAGTGTGGTTATTTTGTTAGTTCATAACACGTAAACGGAAGAATGAAATTTGATTGAGAAATTTTGAATCTTGAAGGTAGGGGTGGCAATGAGCCGAACTAGCTCGTGAGCTACTCGTTAAGGGCTCGAATTAAGCTCGGCTCGTTTTTTAAATGAGCCGATCTTGAGCTTTATTTTAAGCTCATTTAGTAAAACGAGCTGAGCTCAATCTTTTCAAAGCTCGGCTCATGAGCTCGTGAGCTCGTGAGATAGCTTGTTTAATATTATTTAATAATTTTTTTATTATTTATATATACATTTATAATAAATCTTTTTATATACAAAAAAACTAACAAAAATTGTTACTTAGTTTAGTGGTAATTTATACAAATACTCACAAATGGTCTTGGGTTAAACTCTCATTGCATACAAAACTTTTTTAGAACTTTCAAAAAATCTTCACGAGCCCTTAACGAGCCGAACTCGAGCTGCTAATATAATCTTGAAGGACCAAAATAATAGATAAACTAAACATTAAAAGACTAAGTTATTAAAGTATGTAATCTAATAATAGATTCTCATTTCCTTTCTAGTTATCCTCCCAAAGAAGACATATATTTCATCATTCTTATTTTTTTCTATATTTTTATGGAGGATTATTCCATATATATATATATATAAAAAGGGCTCACCCAGTGCACAAAGTGCTCCCCGGCTATTGCGAGGTAGGGGAAGGGTAGGCACACATATACACAGCATTTCCTTTACATTTTCGCATTCTTACCTAGTGCACAAAGTACTCCCCGGCTATTGCGGGGTAGGGGGAGGGTGGGCGCACATGTATGGAGCCTTTCCCTTACATTTCTGCAAAGAAGCTGTTTTCACGCCTCAAACCCGTGACATACAGGTCACCAAAGGAACAACTTATTGTTTCGCCAAGACTTGCCCTCTATTCCATATATATATATATACTATAACATGCACGTGCTTATGCACATATTTAATGACTTTTCTAAAACATGAAATTGTCATTTAAAAATTTACAGTCATATTTAAAAGACAAAAGAAAATGAGAGTGTGAGTATGTAAGTGTAAGTGTAGAATGGATAATTATTAAGAGGTAAAAAATAAAGTTGCAATTACTATATGAGTGAGGTTAGCATAACAGATAGTTATTAGGAGAGACAAATTAATATTATAATTATTTTTAATTAGTTTGAGATGAATTAATTTATAATATTCTAAAATAGAAGAACATCTTTTGACTTAGAATAACTAGCCTCATACACAAGATAATTTATTTTAATATAAAGTGATTATTTAAAATTTTTTTATTCCTATTTTAAAGGAAAAATAAGAGTTAGTATGTGAGTGAATAGTTATTTAAAAGTTAAAATAATTATTTTAATTAATAAAAACTAAATAATTTATTTATACTAGAAGGTAGGAGACCATAAGGATATTTATTTTATTTTATTTATTATTATTATTTTTTATAATAACAGATTTTTTTTTTATAATAGTATAGATAGATATATATTCTAGCATTCTCGCAAGCGCTGTCGTGCGTGCTCAGTTGTTTTCTTTAGGAGAAAAATGTAAAATTATTTTCGGCACCTAGATTGTAATTCATCAAGGCCCAAAATTTAACATGTAGAAAAGGAAAAGACGGCAACCAAATAATTTGTTGCTATTGACTACTCTCAAAATTCTTTTGTAAGTGAAAAAATAATTGGTCCTACTCTTTTCGAACTCACTTGGGAAAAAAAATCAACAAAACAAAAAACTGTGATTCTTGAAAGTCAAATTTGAAAGCAATTTTAATTGCAGAGTAATACAAACGCTAACTCTCACCAAAAAGAGGAAGTGTAACCTGCAAAATCGTAGGATATGATGGTAGAAGAAATGCTATGAATTTGTGATTTTTGAAAGCCAAATATTACTGCTACTACTTCTCTCTCTCTCTCTTTTTTTTTTTTTTTTTTTTTTTTTTTTTTTTTTGTACAAAAAAAATTATTGATCCTTTTGTACTCACCGAAGAAAAAAATTCAAGAAACAAAAATAAAATTCTTGAAAGCCAAATTCGAAAGCAATTCTAATATTGGAGTGTCATACAAAAGCTAACTTTCATCAAAGAGAGAAAGTGTAGCCTGCAAAATCATAGGACATTATGTTATATGAAAGACTACAACGGGTTTGGAAAAGTTGAATTGTGTGAGAAAATTGTGCCTTCATAAAACTAGAATAGCGGAAGAGTGACATTTTTTTTTTATTGAGATAAGGGTGGAAGATATGGAGATCAGAAAACATGCTTACGTAATTTTTTTTTTTAAATTAGTTAAAAAATCATTGTGTAGCTGAGAAATAGATAATGATATGTGAAGTGAGGTAGGAGAGAGAGTGGGTAGTTATTAGGACAGTAAAATACATTTTTGAGACTTCTCATCAAGTTTATGACGATGTTGAGAATTTATGAAAGCATAAGCAACACAACAAAAAAATCTTAATTGACTCACCCAAGGTTTTGTGGGATAAATGTTCAGCAAGTAGACTATAGTAGTAATTGCCTCAACCCAAAACTAATTTGGAAAATTCTTTCATTTAACAAACTTCTAGCCATCTTTACAATTGTTCGGTTCTTTCGTTTAGCTATTCTGTTTGCTCTAGTGTGTGGGTATTGTCAATTCCCTGCAAATGCGATTCTCTTCCCAAAAAAGGTTAAATTCTTGACATAAATTCACCATCTCTATTGGTACGGATAATTTTGATGTTGTTGCTACTCTACTTTTCAACCAATGTCTTGAATTTTTTGAATTTTTCAAAAGTTTCAGATTAAACCTCAAAAAATATACCTAACTCATGCAACTATAGTCATATTAAAAATAATAGAAAATATCAACTCCCACTAAATGGTTTGGTAAGCATGGAACCACGTAAATCAGCATGCACTAATTCAAGAAAACTAGATGCCCTATATGATTTTCCAATAGGAAATGGTCTCCTACTTTGCTTTTCATATACACAATCTTCACATATATTATCAAGTGATTCAAGTTTTGGTAAACCAAGAACCTCTCATTTTGACTTAACAATCTTAATCTATTCATATTCGAGTGTCCATAACACAAATGCCACAATCTAGATTCATCATCAATTTTTTTTAATAGCAATCAATGAACATTCAATTTCTGAGACTTCAAGAGGAAACATGTTGTTTCTTATCATTTTAACATTTTCAAGAATTTGGCTAGATTTTTCCTTTTTGATAACACATTTTCCATCATTAAACATCACAAAAAAATCATTATCCATTAATTGATCACACTCAGCAAGTTATGTGCTAAACTAGGGGCAAACAAAGTATTATGAATGTGCTTAACTTTACAATGGCTAGTCATGATATCAACCGTACCTTTTCCTTTAACCTGTATTTGCTTATTATCTCCAAGCCGAATATACTTCCTTTTTGATTCATCAAGCTCTTTGAATATTGTCATCATGCCAGACATGTGATTTGAGCAACCACTATCAACAAACCAAATGTTACTTTTACAATTAACAAAATTAGAGTGGGCCATGAAATGCACACGTTCCTTGTCATTTTCTTATGCATAAATTGCTTTGATCATTTTTGTACCAGCACTTGCTTCTATATGACAAAACCTATTGCAGTGATAAAATTGCACTTAACTTCTCCAATTGTTTAACCAATTAGACTGTCCTTTGCCTCGGCCTCTTCCTTGGAAACCTCCTCTTCCACATCCTTGCTCCAGTAACTTTTCATTTTGATTTGAAAACTACCCCTTTGCTTGAAAGACTTTCTTTTCGTTCTTTTTTAGTGACCTATTTATCCTTACATCATGAGGTTGTAAGGAACCCATTAATTCATCAATTGAAAACACTGATAATCTTTGGATTCGATTGTAGCAACCACATGATCAAACTTGCGAGTTAAACTTCTGAAAACTTTTGCAACCACAATTTCATCAGTAATCCTTTCACCATATGGCTTCATTTGACTAATAATTTCAGTAACTCTAGACTAGAAGCCTTGCATAGACTCATTATTTTGCATGAACAACATTTCAAAATCACAATGAAAAGATTGTGAAACTTCAATCTCTTCAATAATTAATAATTGATATATTTTAATACCATAGTTAACGGGAGGTTTGCCACTATTTCGTTGTAGCTTGTGGGTACAACAATTGAAATTGAACTTAATGCACCCTCACTTGTGGGCGTTAGAAGCAATGTTGTTGTGGCTTCTAGGCAAAACGATTGGAACAGGAATTGATAGAATTGGTACGATACTTAACTTGTTGTGGCTTGTAGGTACAATGGTTGAAATTAGAATTGATGGATTTGTTACCTAGTTAGCAGGAAGCTATCTGACTGCTTTGATTTTTTTATTTTTATTTTTAATAAGCCAACATTTATGTGCTGCTTGCATTTTAAAATCTTGATATGGTTATATCGCTATTGCCAAATCTCTTTCATAAGCTTTTGTACTCATAAATTTCATCGTAACCTAGATTTTGAATTTGTTGTCATCCTTACTAACTTCAAGTAAAATTATATGGTTGTATAACATATTATAATATAGTTGCGTTTGTTACTTTTGTTATTTTTGTTCTCTTATAACTATATCGGTAAGTTAGTGTTGTTGGTTCCTGAGAGTAAGGACAAGCCTTAATTTACTTTAGTTTTTATGCTAGTCATGACCCTAGTTTGGATGGTGATAGGTTTACTTTATCTAATCGAATTATTGAAAAATGGAAAAGTGGGGAGAAAAAAAAAAAAAAGAACAAGAAAAGTAAAGAAAACTTCCTTTCTTTGCTTTTAAAATATTCTCTAAGGAAATTACTGAAAAATAACTCATTACATTAATTACCGATCAAGGAGAGGTAAATTTACTTAATCTTTCTTTTATTTCTTATGATGCTTATGCATTTTGCAATTGTTGAATGTTGATGTGGTTGTTTCTAATACATTTAGCTTGTAATTCCTCTAGAGCTACAGAAGGAAACAAAGAATCCCAACAGTAAGAATGGACATTGTTATTGATTTTGCCGGAACTGTCGGGAATTATACACTTGGAAAGATTGGACATCAGTTGAACTATTTGTATCGCTACAAAGATAATATTGAAGGACTCCAATCAACAATAGACCATCTGCAAAACTCAGTTGAAGTTGCTAAAAGAAAAAATGACGAAATTGTTGCAGATGTCCGAAACTGGTTCAACGATGCTGATGTTCTCCTTAAAAGTATAAAGGAGTTCAACGGAGATAATGGCCAAGCAAAGACAGGATGTTCAAAATGGTCATGTCCAAACTTGTGGTCGTGGCATCAGTTGAGCAGGAAGGCTAAAAAGATGATGGAAAGAGCTTCTGAATTTCAGGTTGGAGGGAAGTTTGAGAAAATTTCACAACCCAAAGATCCACAAAAATTATTAGCACTCTCTTTGACAGATTTCGAGATCTACAAATCTAGAGAGTCAACTCTCAACCAGGTTGTGGAGGCACTGGCTGATCCTAATGTGAACATGGTTGGAGTATATGGGTTAGGGGGTGTGGGTAAGAGCACCCTAGTCAACCAAGTTAATAAGAAAATATTGGAAGACCAACTGTTTAGTGTTGTGGTCCCAGCAACAGTGAAACAAAATCCTGTTCTGGAAAATATTCAAAAGAAAATTGCTGAAACATTGGGCTTTGAGTTAAGAGGGGAAAATGAAATTTTAAGAGCAGGGAGTCTACTTGCCAGGTTGGTGGAGGAGAGAAGTATCCTTATAATCCTAGATGATCTCTGGGAAGAACTTGACTTTAAAAAAATAGGAATCCCAATTGGAAATGATAACAAGGGGTGTAAGGTGTTGTTGACTTCTAGAAATTTAGATGTGTTATCTACTGGAATGGGTTGTAAACGTAACTTTGAATTGAAAGTCTTATCTGAAGGGGAACCTTTAGAGCTATTCAAGAAGATGAGTGAACTGGACGATTCTGATAAAAATGCTGAATTGCAGACTATAGCTACTCAAATTGTTCAACTTTGTGGTGGGTTGCCAATATCAATTGTTACAGTTGCTGGGGCACTGAGAAACAAAGAGTTACACCATTGGAAGGATGCCTTACAACGTCTAAGGAGCAATATGGGAATGGAATATGTGAATGCGTCCATGCGGTTGAGTTATGATTTTTTAAGAAGTCCAGAGCTTAAGTCAACTTTCTTGCTTTGTGCTATGATGGGATATCGTCCATGTCTTGATGACTTGCTGAAATATGGTAAAGGTCTGGGTCTATTCATTGGATCTTACAATATGGAAGATGCTCGAAATAGATTATATACGTTGGTTAGCGAGCTAAAAGCCTCATGTCTGTTGGTAAAAGGTGATTTTGGTGATGATTTTGAAATGCATGATGTCGTTCGTGATTTTGCTATGTCAATAGCATCTAACGAAGAGCAGGCTTTTATGGTGCAATACAAGAAACTAAATGAATGGCCAGATGAGAAAAGGTTGAAAGAATGCACAAAAATCTCCCTGCGTTACAATGATATTACCGAGCTTCCTCAAGGGTTAATCTGTCCAAAAATTGAATTTTTTTACTTAGGTTGCAAAGATCCTACTTTACAAATGACCAATGATTTTTTCAAAGGAACCCAGAGCCTCAATGTATTGGATTTGACTAGTATGCATTTTTCCTCGTTACCCACTTCAATCCGTTATCTAAGAAATCTTCATACACTGTGCCTGGACTACTGTATATTGGGGGACATAACCTTAATTGGAGATCTAAATAATTTACAAGTTCTCAGCCTTATAAGTTCTGAAATAAAACAATTTCCAGTTGAAATGAGGAACTTGACTAAACTTCAATTGTTGGATTTGCGCCGCTCTAAGATCAGAGAGATCCCATGCAAAGTCCTAGCTAGTTTCAAGAAGTTAGAAGAATTGAATATGGAGAACTGTTACGTTGATTGGGAGGCTGAAGCAGTACAGGGCATTCAAAGTACTAATGCTAGTGTTGCTGCAGAGTTGAGGAATCTGCATCATTTGACAGCTTTAAATGTACACATTCGAAATGAACACTTACTGCCAAGAGATTTACCATTTTCTAAGCTGGTTAGGTACAAAATTTTGATTGGAGATGTGTGGAATTGGTCAGGTAAATTTCAAAGCTCAAGAACATTGAAGCTCAAATTAAAGACCAGGAAAGTTCATTTGGAACGTGGAGTAAAAATGTTGCTAAAAGGAGTTGAAGCATTATACTTGGATGAACTGATTGGGGTGAATAATGTTCTCTATGATCTAAATCAGAAAGGTTTTGCAGAACTGAAGTATCTCAGCATCCAAAATAATCATGAAATTCAATACATAATTAACTCGTTAATAGAGCCACCAGATCATCATGCTGTCTTCCCCAAATTGGAGTCTCTCATTCTCAAGGATCTAATCAAATTAGAAAAAGTCTGGCACGGTCAATTTAAAACTGCTGCTACCTTCTTCCGTGAACTAAGATTGATTAGTGTGAGAAACTGTAATCTCTTAAAGAATCTCTTCTCTTTTTCCATGTTTAGAGCTCTTCCCCGACTAACTGAGATTGAAGTTTGTAACTGCAACTCCATGAAAGAGATTATTGTAGAGGCAAAGGATGGAGATGAGATTTTCACAGAAAGTACTCGTGCAATGGATCAAATTGAGTTTACTGAAATACGTTGTCTGTCACTACAATGTCTGCCAGCGCTTCTTGGTTTCTTCTTTGATGAGAAGACATCTTCCAGCTCTCAATGTGCAAGTACAAGCCAATCCAAACACGAAATTGTTATGGAAGATAAGATTGGTATGGCTTTGCCGCTTTTCAGCGAGAAGGTGGGTTTAATTATTTCGCTTGCATTTGTAGGAGTAATATTAATTGTTACTACTATTAATTTGAATTTTTAACCTACTGTAATTATTTTTAATTCTTTCTTTACCAACATATGTAAGAAACGCATATATCTAAAAATAAAAACAAAAATATACAAGCAACAATAATTGAGTTGGGAAGGATGAGATACATTGAAAAAAGAGAAAAAAAGAAAAAAAAGGTACGTTATGTAAATTTTTAATTTTTTTTTTTCTGGACTTGCAAAAACATAAGAAGTGTCTTAATTTGTATGCCCAGGTTAAGTTACATATATTTTAGGAAATATAAACTATTTAATCTTGTATTATCAATCTTAATTACTACATGCCAGCCTAATTGATCATGAATTTTGGATATCTTATTACCTTTCTCAGGTTGCTTTTCCCAATTTGGAGACCCTAAAGTTGTCTTCCGTCAATTTTGAGAAGATATGGGATGACCGAATTTCAACAACTCATATTCAGATTCAAAGTTTGACAAGCTTTACAGTGGAGAACTGCGATAGCATTAAGTGTCTGTTTTCATACACAATAGCTAGAAGCCTACCAGAACTCAAGAATCTTGTTATTAGTAACTGTCTAATGATGGAGCACATACTGATTATAGAAGAAAGATTGGATGAGGTATGTCAGTTACACTGCAATCATTTATTGGAGTCCATGGGAGAGAGTTGAAAATGGAAAGAAGAGAATGATTGGGGGAATGATTTTGAAGAGATTTTTTTTTTATAATATATATTTTATGTTAGAGGACATAAATCAATCCCTTCCAAACAGAAAGAAAATTTGGTGCTATGAGATGTGATATACAATTTAATTTCTCCAATCTTAGAAATTGAAGATGGTATGGGAAATAATAAAATTTACTATTTCTCCAATCTTAAAAGTAAATGTCCATTTAATTTGTGTTTGCCTTCAACCTACTGTACTACTTAACTATGTACTTGCGTTAATATAAAATTTTACTTTATTTGTCTTCTTAATGGAATAATAAATTGCAGGATGTATTCCCTAAATTGGAGACTCTGCAAATCTCCAACATGGATAACTTGAAGAGGATTTGGCAACATCATGAATTTATTGGTCCAAATTCATTCGGCAATATGAAGAAAATGATAGTTGACAATTGTAAGAAAATTACAACTATCTTACCATCTGACATGCTGAAAAGATTTAGGAGTTTGGAGGTTTTAAATGTCTCACAATGTGATTTATGTGAATACATATTTGATCTTCAAGGTCTCAATGATAAAGAAGCTTGTGGTGAGGTTATAGTTATGCAGTTGAAAGAATTGAGGCTGGAAGGGCTTTGTGAACTGAAGCATATATGGAACAAGGATCTCCAAGAAGTTGTTAAGTTCCAAAATGTACAGGAAATACGGGTTGAAAATTGTGAGAGCTTGAAACACCTCTTTACAGCACGTATAGCTAAGGATCTTTTGAAACTTAGAGATCTTTTTATAAACAATTCTGGGCTGGATGTGATTGTTGCAATGGAAGAAGGAATTCAAAGTCAAGTTGATTCTAATTTTGAGTTTCCTAAACTGACTTCTTTTTCAGTTTACAATTCATTTGAACTCAAGAGTTTCTATCAGGGAAAGTATGTTTTAGAATGTCCAAGATTAAAAATACTAAAGATGTTATATTGTAAGAAGGCAGAGACATTTACCATGGGGTTGACAACCTTTCAAGAAGAATGTGGCAATCACCAACTAGTCACACATCAACAACCATTTTTTCCCATGAAAAAGGTACTATTAACAAAAACTACGAGGGAGATGGAGACTATCTATTTTCTTTTGTGAAATTATGATTTGCATCTTAAGATAATGCCGCATATTCTCACGTTCTATTTTACAGAAAAAGTTTATACAACAATAGAAAATATTATACCTAGTTTTTTCCTCCCATTTTTCTGATTGTATTTATTTTTCAAAACAAAGTCATTCAAAAAAATAAAAATAAAATTTGACGTACTGTTTTTCACTTTTACTACTTTTTTGTTCTGATCATATCAATGGTGTTAGTAATATCCATGAAATTATATTAACATTGCATTTCTTGCATCAAATATTAAAGTGATAGCATAATGTAATCCATGCAATACTGGCAATGCTTTTCAGTTAGATTAGAAGTATAATATAGCGATCCAAATGTATATAACATGCCTAGGTTGTGGTTACAAAGATGCTAGCACACACAATGTGTTGTTTCCAGTAGAATCTAACATCTAATCGTGCTAGTGTTTATATTGCTTGGCTTTGCAGGTTATTCCTAACTTAAAGGAATTGGCATTGAACAGCAAGGAGGCATTGATGATTAGAAATGGAAATATCCAAACAGACCTTTTTCGTAATCTAGAAGTTCTTTGGCTGTGTGGTTTTAAGCATGAACCAACTATTTTCCTGTCTTGGTTTCTTCAACGAATACCAAATCTTGAAAGTATTTCTGTGAAAAGTTGTGATGTGAAGCAAATCCTCTTGTTTGATGGAACTGATGAAAATGAAAGTGAAGGCAGGACAATTGCAAGGCTAAAGAGCTTGGATTTCTCTTATCTGCCAAATCTAAATCATATATTTACAGAAGGTTCCAGATTGGATTCTATTCTTGGATCACTTGAAAGTTTAACCGTGAAGGATTGCCCTGGTTTGACCAATTTGCTTCCTTCATCTGTATCTTTCAATTGTTTGACATCTCTGGTGATCTATGAATGTGATGGATTGATAAATTTATTGACATCATCCACAGCCAAAAGCTTTGTCCAACTTCAGAAAATGAGCATAGTTAATTGCCAAAAGATTGAAGAGATTATAAATGTCAATGAAGAAGAAGATGAGATCACTTTCAGCCAGTTGACTTTCTTGGAACTTATCAATTTACCTAGCCTCAAAGGCTTTTCCATGAAGAGTAAATGCGTCTTCAAATTGTCATCCTTGGAATTGATGCTAATCATACAATGTCCAAGTTTACAAAAGTTCTCTGATGGAGACATTAGCGCACCTCAGCTAAATAAAGTATACATAGCTGCTGATGCTGATGAAAATGATTGGTTTTGGGCGGGCAATCTTAATGCCACCATTCAGCAATTGTATACAGAAATGGTACGTATTGTTTTTTCAATTGTTCAATTCCCAAATATTTAATATATCTATCTTTACAAAACTTTTGGTTTTCTTTTATAATTTTTTAATGGTAGTGACTTTCCTTTTATCTATTTTTTTTTATTAATTTTTTATTTTTCTTGATAATTTTCAATAATTATAAGATTATTTCTCTAATTAAACGTATATCCGGGTGAAATTATTTAAGAGGAATTTTTTGATAGTGTCACAATTGCCCGTCCCTAGATCTAGTAATTAATATGCTTATTTATTGTTTAAGTCTCTGAAAATTATATCATTTTCTATTTTGGTCCTTAAAATTATGTTTTTTAGTTAGTTTCTTTTGAATTCAATTGTTTTTATTTTGGTCTTCCGATATTTATTTTAAAAAAAATTAAATTTTTAATCAATCCAAAACTATTAAATTTAGATGAAACATAACAGATTTAGATGATATAGTCAAGAATGAATGAAAAATATAATTTTTTTTGGTTAAAAAAAATAAAAATATCAGGTTTAATATTTAAATTTGAGGAAAAAATAATTATCTAATTATTGGATCAAAATTCATGTGATTTTTCCTTTTATGTATTAATATTCATTTTTCACCAACTCCTATAAAACATGTTAGCTAATTTTGGTAAATTTTATCTCAATTTAATAATTGTAATTTGTTTAAAAATTCAATTAAAATAAATTAAATCATGAAGGACGAAAATAGAAATGGGAGACATAATACCTAGGCCTACTCTTCATATAAGCAGTTGATAATGTCTACCTAGACTTGCTTGCAGTTACTTTCTAAAAACTAACCAAATGACATACAATGCTTTTGGAGGTTGGATTTCGTGGGCTCGAGTCTCTGAGTATATCAGAATATTATCAATTGAAAGAGGTATGGCATCACCAAACTCCAATTAAGTGCCTCTTCAATTTAAGGTCCTTGGTGGTGGATAATTTTGAGCTTTTGTCAAGTGCAATACCGTCCGGTTTACTAAGGAGCTTGAGCAACCTGGAAAGTTTAGTTGTTCAAAATTGCCATTCAATTGAACAAGTAGTGGATTTGAATGGGATAGACATTAATGTACATGGTGGACTGTTGTTGTCACGTTTAACTAAGTTTGAATTCATTGAACTGCCAAGGTTGAGGCAAATATGGAGTAAGGAACCTGGAGGCATTTTAGACTTGAAGAGCCTAACATCTCTTACAGTTTCTAAATGCCACAGTCTGAGGAGCATATTTACACCCTCCATGGCCTCTGCACTTGTCCACCTAGAAGTGATACGCATTAAAGAATGTTCGTTACTTGAAGAAATAATCACGGAGCCAAAGGAGGGAGAAGAAATTGATGCAGTAGGAACTGGTTCTGATGTCATAGTACCACTGTTGAATATAACTCTTTCATCTTTGCCTGAGTTGAGAAGGTTTCATGATGAAAGTGGTATTATCCAGTTTCCATCATTAGAATGTTTTTCTGTAATTAATTGTCCAAAAATGAAGACTTTTGTTTCAAGTAGGAAAGACGTTGACATTCCTATGCCTCCTATTGCGGGTAGAAAGGTTCGTGTGTCAAATTACTATCAATCTTTATTTATTTATTTATTTTCAACCAAATTTTTTTTTATATTTATTTATCTTAATTATCTTGTAAATTTCTATTCTCTTTACTATTGTTGTTGTTCTACTTCCTTTAAATTTAAAAATCATTTTATTTCCAGATTAAGTTCCCAAACTTGAAAATTGTGAGATTGGGCTGGGAAGATGCCGTGAAGGAGATGTGGGATGTTCAGTTTTCTGTAGACTTCTGTAGCAATCTCAACTCACTCATATTGCAAGGCCCTGATGATGCATCAATTCTTTTTCCGTTTAGTTTCTTTCAGAAATTGTGCAATCTTGAGGAGCTTCATCTTGTCGATGCCTTTGTGGAAGAATTATACCCATGTGGAGGGCCAAAGGGTTTTGGTAAGGGAGAAGAAGCAGTTTCCATTATACTGGCACAATTGAAAAAATTGGACCTGGAAAACCTACTCAACTTGAGAGTTTCTTTTATATTCTCTTTAGTTTCTTTGAATAATCTGACTGTATTAAGAGTATCAGAATGTCATGAATTCATTATTTTAGTAACTTCTAGGGTTGCTAAAAGTTTAATGCAACTCAAGTTCTTGAGTATATTAAACTGTAGAAAGATGATTGAAATCATTGCCAACGAGGGAGAGGAAGAAGAAGTACTAGACGAGATTGTCTTTTCTAAACTGACATATTTGGTTCTTGATAATCTACCGAATTTCACAAGATTTTACTCTGGAAATTACTGCATCAAATTTCCATCATTGGAAAAGTTGATAATTTGTCAGTGTCCTGAAATGAAGATTTTCTGTCAAGAAGTACCAGCTACACCCAGTTTAAAGAGAATACAATTAGTAGTTTGTTCAGATACTACTTGGGAAAACGAGCTTTGGGATGATGGATGGGAAGACATTATTGATGAGAAGCTTTGGTCAGAGGAACTAAAGGAATCCGACTGGTTTTGGGAGGATAACGTAAACACCACCATTAAGTTGTTACAGGAGAAAGACTTTACCCGGAAGCAACAAGTCTTTACAAAATTGGTACGTCCTACTTTCTTTTTTCTTTTTTGGGTAAAGGTACGTTCTACTGCTTTCCTTTTTCTTGCATGATGATAGCAGCATCTACTTATCTTATGTTTTTGGTAGTTTTGATCGGAACGCGGTTTTAAAATAACAAAACTCCATATGCTAGACCATTTGTCAGATGATAGTTCATCAGAATGCATATACTATAAAACACAGAAAATAACTGAAAGATGGTGCACCTCCTAAATGATGATTTCTTTATGTATGAAATTCCAGAAATCTCTGTATAATAATTCAAAATCATGTTCTCCTCCTCTTATGCTTGATTGGATTAATTAATATATTTTCTGAGTAATAGTGTTGTAGAAGGTCATTTGAAGGTGTAAGGATTGCTTGTTTATGTCAGCCACAAACGTACACCGTACAAACACACACATTTTCATAAATTAATACTGAAATTGTACAGAGGAAATATCAGCTACCTAGGCTAAGGTAAGGTCCCAGTGCATCTGTGATAATTGATATGAAAAACTCTGCTAATATTAGAGATGGCAAAGGAGAGGCCTGGCCGGTCCTGATATTTACATGTACTCATTTTGGGGTCCGAATACATACTTAAATTGGACTCATGTTTTATGGGCATGCCAGGACCCAAATCCAAATATTCAGACCAGCTTACGAAAAGAACAAAAATATCCACCAAATTTATCTCCATTTCAAATTACTAAACAACCCAAAACAATTATAACTAATTAGTATCACTAATTTTGATAATACAATAATGAATTTGATTATATATATATATATATAGTTAAATTGAATTTACTGTACATTCTTTTTATTTTTCATTTAATTTCATCTAACTCTTTATCTATTTCTAATTTTACTCATATGCCAATTAATTTGATTTGACTTTTCATTATTTCTTAATTTCTCTCATATGCAATCAATATAATTTATTTCAAAAATATTTTTATTAAATACACACTATATCATATCAACTCCCAATTTAATTTCATTTGAATATTTATTTTTCTTCTACATTCACTTAGTACAATAAATACTAATTTATTATAAAATAATTTTATTAAATATTATAAAATTCACTTTATAGTACACAAATACATTATATATTATTCAATTTTGACTTATATTTTCAAATTACCTTTTATATATTTCATACTATAATGAATCAATTAGAAATTTTTATAAGCAATTTTCAAACCCGACCCAACTCATAACCCTGCAGGTGTCTAGACCTTACCTCGAACTTGTGCGGTAAAAAACTGAATTACTCGAATTTGGTGCCCATTTTTCTGCCCATCCAAACTGAATTTTAGACCCATTTGAGTTGGGTCTGGACAAACAATTGATCTGGCCCATCTCAATCCCTACTTGCCACATCATCAAAAAGTTGAAAGTTCCTTTGCCTAAAATTTTCCTAAGCTTTTGTAGGCTAGCTTTATAATTTCAGACATCACTCTTATTCATCTAGAGAGAGAAAAAAATGAAACCATTGGTCCACTTTGGTTCTCCTTAATCACACTCAACTGTAGCATTTGGGGAGGGCTTGTAGAAACCACTTTCATCCCGCACCCATTAAACACCCTCACCATAAATGGAAACCCCAAATCAAAAATCAAACAGATTTTGACATGAACTTAAGCACATTTGAAGAACCTTAACTGGCACAAGAGGTTTTTAACAAATGGAAAAAAATATTGATTATTCAAACAGGTAAAATTTTATCTTCTGCCAGTGAGATGTTCCGGATAGAGGAGAAAGAGTTGAGTCAGGGGAAGAGAAAATGAGAGCTATGGTGTTATGGAATAAATCCACATGAACGAGGAGGCTTTTATTTTTCATGTTCAGAGTTGTTGCGTCAGTTCTAATTATTTGCTAAGTAGCTAGGGGAGTCCTAATCTTTTGGCATTAGCTATACATTGAAGTCCTAATTTGTAGGGGAGTAGCTGAATATAGAAAATATCTAGGATAAACTTGTTATTGAGTTGTGCATAAATAAGTCTCAAGTCTGTGAATAAAGGCATCCAAAAATTTGTCTTAGCTTATTAAATATTCAGGAGATCTAGTTTCATTGAATGAAACTTGCATTCTCTAAACTCTCTGCTTAAAAGTATTAGATTGTTTCCACCATAGGGAGGACGAAGAAATCCCCGCAATCTTTACCAACAATCCGGTAACCATAAGCTCATAAGCATTACACAGTATCAGTTGTGTTAGCACACAACATATGGACCTTTGGTAGTTAGGATTGTTATTATATTAAGAGATGTAGGGTGAAATAAATCTTTTTATGTCTCGTTGGACCCATAAGTGGTTGGAAAGCGACTTATACCGATAGAACCATTTTACCGATTGGGCCTGCTTGTGATTAGACTCAATCGCTCGATTGGGCCATTTAGAAGCATTCAATCGATTGGTTGGGCTCTCCAATCGCCAATCAAGACTCAAATTCGTGCAATAGATAGAGTTTAAGTAATCTACAAGAGACTTAATGAAGTGAAAAAAAAAGTTGGGCATAAATCTATTGAACTAAATAAGTGAAAAAGTTTTGTTAAGCTTTTGAGTAACTCCTCATCATTATTGATGAGACAATTGTTTTTCTAAACTCAAATCACTGCTTACGACATCTACAACAGCCAACTTGGTGCCATCAAAACATAATATTCATAATATTACTGAGCATCACCTAAATAATCCAAAAGACCCTAATCCCAACTTCCACAAGATTCTAACTATCGCACAATTAATGAACAAATGGTCCATAATTTCATCATCGTTTCTTCACAAACAATACCAACTCACCATGCAAAGACCTATCTTCATCATAGTTGTCCGTTGTTAGTATTCGATTTAGGAGGTTGTTCCACCATAAAATGCAACTTTAGAAGGCACTTGGCATGCCAAACAAATTTTCAAGGAAAGAAACATTACATCCCTTATTCAACTGGACATCAAAAAATTTAATGCATAAAAGGAGTCAGAACTACTTGGTTTCCAGCACATTACATATTTCCCTTTTCCATTCAAGTTAACCTTCTAGATTATATTAAGATAGCTGTTTTCTACATCAACGCATTATTAGAAGTTCTAAAATTCCTAATATTAAACCTCTTGAACTCATAAGCTTGTATATGTCATCCCACTTAACTAGATGAAACTTACGTTTATCGTCTTTTTCCTGCCAAAAGAAGTCCTTATATAACTTTTCAGATCTCCTTCCAATAGAATTTGGAATCTAGAAAAGGATAAGAAGTAGGTTTGAAGGGTAGAAAAATTACTTTCGAACAAAATTACTTTTTCCCCTTTTGACAAGTACAACAATTTTCATTCAGACAAGCGTTTTTCAATTCTTTTAGGATGGAATCCAAAATTTAAATTTAAAAAAAAAAAATCCTAGTGATAACCCTAAATAAGGCATAGGGAAGGAAGAGATTTTACATCCCAAGATGTTTGTCAGCACTAAAACATTATCCTAAGGTAGTATAATGTACCTTGTAATAGTTACCTTGTCTAACTAAGATATTTAATTTTGAGTGAAAATTGCTCTCTATAATTTATTTATAAGTTTAATGGGATTTAAACCTGAGACTATTAAGTTTCAGTATTTTTCTCTTAACCAGTTGAGCTAAAATCTTCAGTTAATCCAAAACTAGTTAATAGAAAGATAAAAGCTTATCTGTTGTTTTAATTGTTAAAATCTCAAACAAAACTACCCATATATCACGAAAATTATGAGTATTGTTAGTTATAACATAGGTTTGGTTTGAACTTGAAACACAATACAAAAATTGGAATAGCTTTCAAAACATATGAAAATGATAATGTGAAGATCCAACTATATAATATATACGTGATATTCATTCCTTTCTCTTTCTTTTTGATCCAAACACATGCTTGACTCTAGATCATGTTGATAGTAGGAAGAGGAAGAAAATAGCACAGGTGATGAGATGATGAACTATCAAGTTTATTTGTAAACTAATTTTGGATCAACAAAAGTCTTAACTTGTTAAGATGATGATTAGTGACACTAGCTTATTTATGCACTTCACTACGGACTTGACATGTTCTATAATTCTCTTGGTATAGAAGCTTCTTGAAGAATTTTTAATCGATAGAGCTAAGTTCAATTAACTGGAGACTAAGGTGACGTTTATATTTCTTTTAGATCAATCAAGGAAGAGTGCATCCTTTTTAAAGTAGTATAATGTATCCTGTAATAATTATCTTGTCTAACTAAGGTTATTTTTGAGTGAAAATGGCTTCGCTATAGTTTATTTGTAAGTTTAACGGGATATAAAATTGAGACCATCAAGTTTAGTACTTTCATCTTAATAAGTTGAGTTAAGACTTTTGTTGATCCAAAATTAGTATAATAGGTAAAAAAAAAAAAAAAACTTATATGATGTTATAATTGTTAAATCTCAAACAGAGCTACTCATATTTCACTAAGATTGTGAATATTATTAGTTGTAACATAAGATGTGTTTGAACTTGAAACAAAATACAAAAATTGGAATAGCTTTCAAAACATCTAAAAATGTTAACGTGAAGATCCAGCTCTATATAATATGTACATGGTATTCATTCATTTCTCTTTCTTTTTTGATTCCAACACTTGCTTGACTATTGATTCCCAGGAAGAGCAAGAAAACAGAACAAATGATGAGATGATGATGTTAGAAGAGGATACTTCAAGTGCTCATGAAGGACAGGCTATTCGCAAATGTAGAAACAGCAATTTTGATTGCGTGCTTGAGATCGATAGCGGAATTAGGAATGAAATAATTCCACTCAAAAAAGTAAGACTATCTAACTAAGATTAATTTTGAGTGAAAATGGTACTACCTTACAACTTAATTATAAGTCGGGATTTGAACTTGGGACCATTAGGTTCCAACGCTTTCATCTTAACCAATTAAGATATGACATATGTTGATCCAAAATTAGTTTAATAGAAAGAGAAAAGCTTATCTTTTGTTTTGATTGTTAAAATCTTGAACACAAAGCTACTCACATGTCATTGTGAATATTGTTAGTTGCTATATGGGGCGTGTTTGAACTTGAAACACAAAACAAAAATTGGAACAGCTTTCAAAACATCTAGAAATGTTAACATGAAGATGCTGCTCTATTATCAATATGTACATGATGGTATTCATTCTCATCTCTTCCTTTGTGATCCTAACACTTGCTTGACTATTGATCCTGTTGATAGCAGGAAGAGCAAGAAAACAGGACAGCTGATGAGATGATGAAGTCAGAAGAGGATTTTTCAAGTGACCATGTAGGACAGGCTACTGGTGAATATAAAAAAAGCAATCTGGAGTGTGTGCTTGAGATCGGCCGTGGAATTGAGGAGCCTACTGTAACAACCTTGCCTGTGGAGCAATCAGGTTTGAGATTCCTCCTATAGACACCAGTATCCATTTAAATCTAAAGGATATAATATTATATAATTCTCGTGCATCTACACCAATCTATTGATACACATCAATGCTTATCAATTTGTAGTTGAGCCATTTCCTGTCAAAATTACTCCCGAAATAGAGCTTGTGGATACATCGAGTGATGATGATAGCTTTGTGTCATGCTATGCACCTGATGAAGTAAGAAAAAACATTTAACATGAAAGATTGGATTTTCTCTTAATTTTTCTTCAATTAGTTGACACTCTCATTGAACTTAAGAATGATTATCTCATAGGTTTTAAATGAAGATCTTATACCTACATCTTTCACTATGCAGTCTCAAATTGGTTTTGAAGAGCAAGATGGACAAAGACCTTTTCTTAATGAAGACCCTCCATTGGTTTTCAGAGACAGTACATTGCCCAGTACTAGTTCTACTAATGAGCACTCATTAGAAGATAGAATAGCTAGCTTGACTCCCCAGCCCTCGGGGGAGATGGTGGACTTCCATGGACTGTGCCAAGTGGATAAATCATTCCTCACCCTTCTCGAGGAAGCTTGTACAAGGAATCGTCAACTGATAGACTGCCAAATGCCACACCCTCTGATATTGAGGCAGTGTGCCTATGCTTTTCTGGGCCAAATGTTGTTTTTGCTGAAATGTATGAAGATACAGGATATCGTCCATCATAAAGATGAATTGGAGCACTGCTGGGAGGTGACAAAGGCCATGAAGTTTGATCTAGAGTGGTTGAGACCTGTTGTTGAAAGGGCTTTGTCTTCAAAAGTGCTTCTTCATACAGCAATTAAAACTGGGAAGCGCCTCAAAGTGCTCGAAGAAAAGGTTGTTGACGCGAAGAATGATATTGCTTTCATAGAGGAAAAATTGAAGAGCCTAGGAATTCACGACGTTTCTGGTCATTTCATTTAAGGAATATATATTCTTAAAGTAAAGAAACTCACATTAATTTGTACGGGCTTTAATTATTAGTTTGCTGTATAATTTTCTTTTGAGCTTGAAATACATTTTAGTTTGGTGGCTTTTTGCGTCAAGAGAAGTTAATGACAAATAAAGCTAGAAGGACCAGACATTATGCTACTTGTATTGTATTTGAACTCTGATTTTTTACTGTGTGGATTGTTTGCATGCTATAGCCTGCAAGGAATTGTCCTTCGGCTCTCAATATCTGGGCTAGTTTGATGCTGCTGGTCTCTCTATTAGTTTCTTCACTACTGACCTTAAGAACTGGCTCTCTCTTAATCTTCCTTCTTCTATTCTGTTTTCTGATCTTGGTATTCCTTGGTCTATAGTCTTTGCTGTGATAGCCAGGAAGATTTGGAAATGAAGATGCAATTGATTTTTGATAAGGACTTCAAAATAGTCCTTGTTATGTTCTCAGAGTAATTTAAATATCTTTGGTTAGTTTCTGATGCCCATCTATCTGGTCTTAGGAAACATGAAGTGCCTCCAACTGGATAGGTAAAGGTTAATTGTGATGATGGTGCTGCTAAATCAAATTGTAGAAGAACTAGTTGTGGTCGTGTGATGATGAATGGATCTAACGCTTCAGATGAGTTTTTTGGCATCTTTCATGGCCTTACCCCAGCTTGGAATCTTGGCTTTAAATTGATCAGAGCATGATTTTTCTTTACTACGTTCCCTAATAGTTTATAAATGCCATATTATTAAAAATACCTCCCAATATCACATAATTCAACAATAAGCTGATATATTAGCATAGATATTAGTAAAGCAATTAATACATATCAATTAATTTTAGTAAAGCACTACATACACAAAAAATATTTGCTTTGATTATGTGAAAAGAAACTTAGAAAGTAGTAGATTTCATAATAGAGTACACAAATTTTTGTATATCAAACACATAAAAATTTCAATTTAAGGATCTTTTGATTCGATAATGTAAGACCCTAAAGAGTGTATGAGAAGAGATTCTCATTGATGAGAGAGTCCCACTCATATTTGATCAACAATGAATAATTATAATTGAATTTCTTTTTTTAAATCAAATTCTAAAGAATTCTTTTAAGATTAGATACAAAATGTCTTTAATTATTAAGGAAAATTAAGCATTGTAATCAAAGATTGTGATTATTTTTCTTCAATATATTTTTTCAGTTTAAAAAATAATTACATAATCTAAGATTCCCTAAAAAATCTAAAATTGAAGATCCGTGAACTTCCCATTTACCAATTTAACCCCAACAACAACAAAAAAACAAAAAAAAGAAAAAAAATCAATTTTCTTTTTAATGGGTAAAAGACATAAGAAATTGTTCTTAAATACAATAGAAAATATTAAAAAAGAAAAAGAAAATAATCATCTGTGGAGATGGATTTGAAGGGGAAAAACAAAAATTGAGATAGAAAAGATAGGAAGGAAAAGTACCCGAGAAAGAGTTTGCGACATAACAACGGGAGTCATGCAGTGAAAAAATCGTTCAAGATTCGACAAAACCCGAATTACTCAGACCCAGAATTTTTTGAGACCCAAAGTTCAAAACCCATATTTTCCATGACTGAACGAAAATTTGGATTCTTCGGATTTGGGATGCCTATATAGCTCTCAATCAATTATTATATAATTATATTCAAATTGGAAAGCATGGACCAATGATTTCGCATATGATATTCGCTGATGATTTAATCCTCTTTGGGGAAGCTTCAGTAAAGCAAATTGAGATTAATCAAATTCTTCAGAGGTTTTGCAATGCTTCAGGGCAGAAGGTAAACACTTCGATGACTCACATTTATTTTTCTAAGAATGTTGACAGCAAACAAGCGCATGATATTGCTTCTCGAAGTGGCTTTTTATGTCACAGAAAATTTGGGTATGTATCTAGGCATCCCTCTTCATCATGAAAGAGTTACAAAGACTTTTGACTATGTGGTTAATAGAGTTCGGAATCGGTTATCAGGGTGGAAGTTAGAGCATCTATCTCTTGCTGGGCATATTACTTTAGCCCAATCAGTTGTGATGGCTATGCCCTGCTATGTCATCCAAACAAATAGACTACCACAAGGAACTTATGATGATATTGAGAGGCTTTGTAGAAATTTCATATAGGGTGACACGACAAAAAAAAAAAGGATGCATCTCATTAACTGGGATACTTTGTGTAGAAGGAAAGATGAGGGTGGCCTTGGTTTAAGACGACTCCAAACAGTTAATAGCGCTTGGCTCGTGAAATTGGGACGGGGTATTGTTTCCAAACAACAAGGCCTTTGGACGGAAGTCCTTACACATAAGTACATAGAACAGCTTGGGGTTGATTAAACTCTTCGACATTCAGCAACTGACTCCCATGTTTGGAAAGGTATTGTTGGAGTTTGGGACGAGTTGATACAAGGAGTTAATTGGAGTTTGGGATATGGCAAAGAGACACAATTTTGGTTGGAAAAATGGACTGACATGGAGTAGCCGTTGATACATTACGCTCTTCATGCTATCCCGAGTAAAGAGATGACAAAGCCTGTGGCGTGGTTCGTTTTGAATGGAGAGTGGAATTGGGCTTTATTGCTAACTCTCCTACCAGAGCACATTTACAGGAAACTTAAAAGGCATTCTGACTCCTCATGATTCCATAGGACAAGACACTGTCATTTGGGGTGAAACCTCTAATGGGAAGTTCACTTTAGGCTCGGCATGTAATAAAATTCAAAAGCACGCACCATCGAGATCAGTGGAAAGAACTTGGAATGAGATATGGCATTGGCCAGGTCCTCAGAGAATAAGGACTTTCTTGTGGCTAGTTTATCATAATCGGATTATGACGAATTCAGAACGGTTTCAGAGGGGCTGTGCGACTAATTCTTCTTGCTGCTGGTTTTCTGCCCTTTCTGAAACAGGGGTGCATTGCCTCCAATTTTGGAAGGTGAAAATGAAGACCCTTCTTCTAGCCGATGGGTTAATATCATTGAATCTGGTTTCAATATGCGAACGAAGAAGAACTCTCGACTACACAAAAACAAAAACTTGAAGCAGACAACGTTGGATGCTAAAACTCTTTCAAAAATTCAGAATGGAGTTTCGCCAGCAATTTTTCCCATAATCATTAGAGCTAATTTAGCAAAGAAGACATGAGAAATATTGGAGAAAGAATTTCATGGTTATAGCAAATCAATCACTGTGAAACTTTAATTTCTAAGGAGGCAATTCTAGAATTTAAGGATGAAGGATTCTGAAGTAGTAAAAGATTATTTTTCAAAAGTCATTAAAATTGTTAATCAAATGAGAACTTTTGGAGAAGAAGTTACTAATAAAAAAATAGTTGAGAAAATTTTGATTAGAGTGTCGGAGAAGTATGATCCAATTGTTATGGCAATTGAGGAATCAAAAAATCTTTCTACCTCGTCTGTGGAGCAGTTGATGGGATTGTTGCAATCACATGACGAAAGAAAATTGAAAAGAAAAGATGAGTAGATAGAGTCAGCAGTCCAAACAAAACACTTAATAAATCCAAAGCATTTTTCAAGAAAGATGAAAATCAAAGCAAGGGAAGCTGACAGTGGAAGGATAAAAATGAGGTGAAGGATGAAAAAGATAAAAGAGGCACGACTTCCAATAATTCTAATTTCTCTTGCAAAAATTCAAATCATTCAACTTCCAAATGCTGGTTTCGAGGTAAGCCACAGTGTTACAATTGCAAAAAGTTTGGCCATGTTAAAAAAGGTTGCAGATTAAGAAAATAAGACAAAGCAAATATTTGTGAAGAAAAGAATGATAATTATGAAAGGAAGTTATTTTATGCTTCTGATTCTAATGTTAAAAAGCAGAATGACGCATGGTATCTTGATAGTGGTTGCAGTTACCACATGGCTAGAAACAAAGAAATATTTATTGAAGCTGATAATTCTCTCACTCCACAGGTGCATTTAGGAAATGGAGATATTGTCGAATTGAAAGGAAAAACAAGAATTTCAGTCGAAACTAAAAAAAGAACCAAGTTCATTCATGATGTTTTATTGGTTTCTGAATTAAATCAAAATTTGCTTAGCGTTGGATAGCTTATTGAAAATGGTTATCGTCTTCATTTTGAGAATGGAGACTGCACTATCTTTGATTGGAAGGACAAGAAACTTGTCATTGCCCAAGTCAACATGGAGCATAGAAGTTTTCCAATTCAATTTCATTATGCTAATTTTCTTGCATTGAAGATTGAAATTATGCAGGATAGCTAGCTATGGAATAAGAGATTTTGTCATCTCAATTTCAATAGGTTGAAGCTTCTTAAACAAAAATATATGGTGATTGGCTTGCTAGACATTGAGTCTCAGATCCATGTGAAAATTGCATCAAGGGAAACCAACATCATACCTCATTTCCAAGATAAAGCACTTGGAGAGCTAAAGCTTCATTAGAACTCATTCATACTAATATTTGTAGTCAGATGAAAACTCCTTCATTAAGCCAGCAAAGATATTTTCAGACTTTATAGATGACTATTCTTGTATGACTTGGGTATATTTTTTAAAAGAAAAGTAAAAAACTTATCTTGTTTTCAAAAAATTCAAAAAGTATGTTGAAAAACAAAGTGGTCGTGCTATTAAAATGATTCGAAGTGACAGAGGTGGAGAATATATCTCAAAAGAATTTGAAGAATATTGCAGAGATGAAGGCATATGAAAGCAGTTGATAGCAAGCTATAGTCCACAGCAAAATGGTGTCTACAGAACCATTGTGGATATGACAACCTCTATGTTGTCTGAGAAAGGCTTGCCAAAATCTTTTTAGGCGAAAGCTGTTCATATGGCTATTTATATTCTTAATAAATGTCCAATTAAAGTTGTCAAAAACATGATGCCTCTTGAAGCATGGCCCAAAATCAAGCCTTCGGTAAGGCATTTTATAATTTTTTGATGCATTTGTTATGCTTATATTCCTTCACAAACAAGAACAAAGTTTGATAAAAAGGCTGAAAAATATATTTTTGTTGGCTATAGTTCTCAAACAAAAGGATATCGTTTGTATAATGTTGCAAATAATAAGTTAATTATGAGTAGAGATGTTACCTTTGATGAAAATGCATCTTGGTATTGGAAACAAAAAGATACAAAAGAGCTCCTGTATGTTGTTTTTGAAGAAAAGCACAAAGCACTAGTAATAACTGAAGAAGAAATTCAGCCACGGTCGCTAACACCTCCTTCAAGTCCCAATTCAAGTGAAGGAACATCATCACAAATCTACTTATCTCCAAAAACTCTTCCTAGAAAGACTAGAAGACTTAATGATATATATGCAACTTGAAATTATTTTGTTGTTGGACTAGAATCATTTAAAGAAGTAGAAAAAGAAGAATTGTGGTAGCAAGCAATGAAAGATGAAATCAAAATGATTGAAAATAATGTGACATGGGAACTTGTAGATCGACCGAAAGGAAGAGATGTTGTTGGAGTCAAATGGATATACAAGAGAAAATGTAATCAAGATGGAATCATTCAGAAACATAAAGCGAGGCTTGTAGCAGAAGGGTTCGCTCAAAAGCTAGGTATTGACTTTCATGAGGCATTTGCTCCCATTACCAAGCTTGAAATAATGAGAACTTTAATTGCTTTAGCTACTCAAAAGCAATGGAAAATTTATCAGCTTGATGTAAAATCTGCATTCCTTCAAAGAGGTATTGGATGAAGAAATTTATGTAGACAGCCACAAGGCTTCACCAAGAAAGGGAGAGAAGATAAAGTTTTAAAGCTTTGAAAAGCTCTCCATGGGTTGAAACAAGCTCCAAGAAAGGTATTGGATGACTTAATATTCACAGGGAATGATCAAAATATGATTCATGGATTCAAAGAAGACATGATGGTTACTTATGAAATTATTGATTTGGGCTTACTTTATTATTTCTTGGGAATTGAAATTTCTCAAACAAAAGATGAGATCTTCATTACTCAAAGAAAGTATGCCGATGGAATTTTAAAAAAAATTAATATGCTTGGCTGCAAAGCAATTTCTACTCCTTTAGGTTGTAAATGAAAAACTAAGGAACCAAGATAATGGTAAGAAGGTTGATGCCTTCAAATATAGAAGTTTAGTTGGTACTTACTATATCTTATATTTACCAGGCCAGATATTATGTTCGCTACAATGTTTGTTGTCTATATATATGTAGAAACCAAGTGAAATTCATTATAGAGTTGCAAGGAGGATGCTAAGGTACTTGCAAGGTACACCTAGACTATGAAATTTTTTATCGAACTGTTGAAGATACAAAATTGATTGGCTACACAGACAGTGATTGGGCTGGATGCCAAGATGACATGAAAAGCACTTCTAGCTATGTTTTCTCTCTTGGATTCGGAAGTATATTTGTGGGCTTTTAAAAAGCAAAATAATTGTGGCTCATTCATCTACTGAGGCCGAGTTTGTGGCTAGTTACAAAAGCTATTTCTCAAGCTATTTGGTTTTAAAAGATCATGGATGACAGTTGGTGAAAAGCAAGAACAAAAGACTATGTTATTTTGTGACAACAAATCCGTAATTGTAATTGGAAAAAATCCATTTAGTCATGACAAAACCAAATATATTGCAATAAAATACCATTTCATTAGAGATGCTATTGAGAAATAAGTTATTCATCTCAAGTATTGTAGAACTTGAAGAACAGCTTGCAGACATATTGACGAAAGCACTTCCTAAAGAAAAATTCTACTATTTCCTGGGAGCATATTAGAGTCATGAAGAAAGCACATTAAGGGGGAGTGTTAGAATTAATGCACTTTAATGAATTTAGTTTTTCTAGATTCATGAATTATTCACATACATTTCTATTTTCTAAGTTCATCAATTAATGTAAGTGCATGGTGAATGTTCATTGTTCATGTATTTGTATTTCAAGAGGGTCATTAGAGATGTATAAATATAACCCTCTCTTGTGCCATTTGCATTCAGAAAAAAATAAATTAAGTTACTGTTCACCATAAAAACTTTTCTTGTTTAGAACTCCGTTGTAGCAACTCAAATTTAGCCGACACATATTTGAGAGGCACACCTACACCATGTTACTAGCATCTATGGAGCCAAACTCTTCACCTGAGAGATTTTTTTTAACTTTAGAAATAGAATATCAACTATTACACAACTTCTGATCTCAGTTATGTCTTTACAGCTTCGAGCCTATGCTTTTTTTTTTTTTTTTTGGATGATATAAACTTTGGTTTACTTAATTTGAAGCTAAACTTTAATTTCTAATCTTCAAGTCTCAAAGTAATCTCAATATCAATTAAAGAGACATGAAAAAATAATAATAAGAAGAACAAGGCATTTGTGCCCTACACATCATGCACATGTTACTTTCTATATATGTTTTTTCGTTTCTTGGTGACTGGGATAGGCACTATTAATCATTGACTATTCTTACTAATGCATTGAGATAAGCAGCCAGAAACTTCCATCCATCGATCAGAATATGCCGAAGAGGTTATGGAGTTTTGCTTAAATAGTGGTGGCTATAATTATTCTTATGATTGAAACTTATTTTTAACTGAAATTGATCCTCATATTTACTGCTTCTCACCTTTTACTACTAACTGAAAGTTACTGAATTCTTTTTATTTTTTTTATTTTACATTAATTATGAATGTGCAGTTACTAATTTTCTCATATTATACTTGTATTTTCTTTTGGTGATCAGAAATTTGAATAATACAAGGTGTTGAGTATTTTTCTATTGAATCCTTTCATTGGATTTTAATATAAATGAACCTGTTAAAATGTTCATGATCTTGTCTCTGTTTTTGCAAGGATGGTATCCATGATTTTAAGATTTTTGAATAAATAGGTCTCACTTTCTTTCTATTCTAAAGTTAATTTGTGAAATTCTCTGTTTTTCTGTAGTGTGAACTAGTCAGGCACTCTAATAAACATTTTATTAACAAAATTTAAGTGATAAGATTTTTCATTCTTCGTCATGCCAATTTTTCTTGTTCATTTTTTCATTAGTATCAGTACCTTGTGATGTCTTTTTTCTGGTTGTGAAATGCAACTACGTCAAAGAGGTAATAAAATACCTAAAGAACAGTTTCGTTCAATGGAATGAAACTTTTTTGATAGGCAACATAGTACCTTATCATGTATCGATGACTTGCATAGTTGCATTTGATTTGGCCAAATTAGTGCCTATTCTAATACTAACTATGTTGTTGTTTTTCTTCATAACCAGATTCTCGCAACCGATCTTGATGTTCAAAAACGTAATCTTCTCATGCACCAAACAAAAAGGATGTGCCCTGCAAGATCCTGAAGCTCAACATGTCTCAAGATGCCATCTAAGTAGAATTCTCATACTGGAATGAAATTTAACCGGAGTATTAACTCAAAGCAGATACTACATATTATATAATAGATGAAATGATTTTTTTTTTTTTATATGATGTTAAAATACAAATATCCCAATATAATGTGTCGAGAGGCACGGGTCTCTCACTAGTAACCTAACAAACTAGAATCTTATAAAAATTTGATAGGCCGCATTTGAAACTAGAAAGCTATTGCCAAGGAGAAGCCGACTCAATCCATTGCCCCGCTCTCTCTCCCTCAATCTGGTGTTAGAGCTTTCTATTTTTTAGTTCCCCTACATTTAGGTTCATATGAGAATTATGTTTGGTTTTTGTTTCTATATTCATTATAGCTCAAACAAATTATATTGGGAATTAATGGTCTTTGGTTTTTTTTTTTTTCCCTAAATTTGGGTTCATAAGAGAATTATGTTTAATTAGTTTTTCTAATATAATTATTTGCGATTTGTGATAAATAACACTATTAGATGTAATTTACTTTATCATAATCATTGGTCAGATCCTTTATAACACTATTAGGTGTATTCATTCTTAATTCTTTTCTTATTGAAGTAATAAAACTTTTCTCTTGAGATTGATTCTATTGTCCAGTGCTTTTGAAGGTCATAAATGTTCAAGTTTGTTATACAAAAGTGATTGGAAACTTTTATCTATATTTATATCATATTTACTCACGTGTCTTTGCACGTGATACAAATATTATTAATACAATAATTATGATTAGTTTCTAATAAAATTAGGATTGGGTAAATTTAATAATGATATCACTTTTTTTTTTATTTGTAGAAAATCACTTGTTGCCATAGCGGTTTTGTAGACCTCTATCAATTTATTAAAAATAAGGTCAATTGTACTTTATCCACAAGAACTACCACCTGTTTTTTTCCACAAAATATAAAATTGGACACATTGTCCCCTTTTTTGGGTTATAATTAGCAAATAACCCCCAATCTTTAAATTAGTCAAAAAATCTAACAAATTAATTTAGGCTAAGATTTGGTAATACTGTGACTTTCATTTAATGAAAAATCATATTAACCATATTTGGTAAATCTTTTATAAAACTTGTTGACATATAAAATGACAAAAATAACAATCATTAATTAAGGATATATTTAGTAAGAAAAGTTAAATGGTGTCTAAATTATATAAAGATATATTTGGTAATTTTCTAAAATTTATAAAGTGATTTTTATATTTTTTATTTTAAAAAGCCACTTTGACTTTTTAAAAGTAGTAGAAGAAGCACCTCTTAAAAAAATTTATCAGATAATTACTACTTATATTTAATTTTTTATTTTTTTTATTTTTTATTTTTATCATTTATTAATATTAATATTCTAGTTTAAAATTACTTCACTATTTGTTTATTTTACATTAATTAATTATTTATAATTATATTATTTATTTGGATTTGAAGGATTTTTTGTCATTTGATCAAAGTGAATTGATTTATTATTATTTTGTTTATATACACTTTTTATATATATATATATATATTTTATATGATTTTATTTACTTAATTAATTTATTTTTAATTATTATTTTATTAATATTTAATTTTTTATTCTATATGATAGAAATTTTTATTTTTGTGACATTTCACTGTATTAAGCCGATTCCATAATAATGTATTATGGTGTCTTTGAAAAGAAAATCCTAAATAATTAGGACGGAGATCTTGCTGCCACCCAATAGGTAAAGACAAATCACCCATAAAAATTACTTATCAAACAAATTTTAGTAGTTTATTTTAAAATTTATCATCCTTAAAATGTCACTTTTTTACCAATTTCATCTCAAAAGTATTTTTTGGTCAATTTCGTCCCAAAACTAATAAATTATTTTTAATGTTTTTCTCTTGTCTAATACCATTAACATTTTGGATAGGAAAGTGTTGACATGGCTTAAATTATAATTTTTTTTGTGATGAGGTGACAAAAAATTATTATTTTTCTCATCTCATACTTGCTATGTCACTCTTATCTTATTCATCTCTCTCTAAAACTCATAAAATTAGGATTTGTGATCGTTAAAATATTTTACAATAACTGAGCAATTAGGTAAAATTTTTAGATTTTTGAGTGAGAAATAATTTTAGGGTCAAATTGACAAAAAGTTCATATTTTAGAAAGAAATTAACCAAAAAGTTATACTTTAACTACCATGATTTATATATATATATATATATTTCCAATTCATCATAAATGTATCATGTAATAAAATATTTTAAACCAAATCATCATTTTCGGTAAACAAATTAGAATGTCATTTTATAGAATTCTTTTTTACCATTTGCTACCGTTGCCTTGATTAAACGAAGACCGTCATGGGGAAACTCCACCGCTCAAAATCATCCTTAGAAATAGAGATTACCCCTTCGTCAGATAACTCCAACATGAGCCTTTATTGGGGTCCCTTAAGCCCTCTCTTTCTTTCTCAAAGTATGCTCTTCAAAGTACCCTCTCTTGATTAGTTCCTCTTACCTTTTTTTTCAATTTGGTAACAATCATCAGTATTATGACTAGGAGACTTGTAGTATCGACAATATATCCTTGTATCAACAAATTTACCTCGATAGCTCATCCTTGGTGCCTCGGGAATGAGGTTTTTATGTTCGATGGCTACCAAAATCTTCGATCATGGCTTAAAACTTTGGTCGATCAAAATTCCTCGACCTCCTTCTCTCTTGCCTTCTTGGCTGGAGCCATTTCCTTGTGGGACTATGTTTAGGAGGGCTGTGCCACAGATGGTGACTCTAGAGTTCTCTGGTTCTTCAATTATGACCACCTGCTAAATTGGGTTCTTCCACATTAATATACTCATGCACTGTCTCCATTTCACTCTTCCGAGATGACAAGAGTTCTACGATTAAGGTCGTATCGAAAAGGTGACTCCCTTAGCTCAACCTCTGACTAGTTTGATATAAAATGATTTTAATGGAATTAGAATAGAAATGGAATGCTTGAATCTAAGATTCTAGTACATATAGATCCATTTAATTATGAATAGTGATAGCCTTCATATCATTTGTTATTCTACATTACATACTCTGCTACATGATTATTATCTAAGATAATGAAACAACTTTTTTAGAATATTTATATTTATGTTAATATGTTTTATGGTGTGTGGTAATACCGTTTTCTTATTTCTCCAACTTTTTTTTATTTTTATGGTTTTCTTTTATGTTTTATTTAGAATCACGTTCAATGACTTCTTTCACTGAGTTGTAGATCTGCTGTTATACTTTCATGCATCCATCAAACAATGCTCTTCCCTGTGGAGATAGCCAGTGGACTATGCCTATTGCACATGCTGCCCTTGGAATTTCATTTATTTCTAGCTGGATCCCAAATGAAAAGAAAACAAAGAACAATTGAAAACTTGAAAAATTCAGGAATTTTTTTTCTTTTTTATTACAATCGTTTGGTTAAAAATTTATTTTTACTATCATCATCAAATTAAGCTTTGGAAGGCATACAATTACAAATGCACTTTAATTCACTATATTAAATTTAGATAATTTATTGCACCACATAATTTTTAAAAATCATTTATAAATATCAATATGATTCACGTGCATTATATATAACTTGCAGATTAGTTATATAACAATTATGAAAAGCTTCTCAATTAATCAATTATAATATTCTACTTCAATTCAACAGTATCATAATTCAATTCACTAATATGACAGTATCGTTTATAATAACGTACTGGAAGAGATAGTATTTAAGTTTTTAATACATGCTAATCATTCTCAACAGCTAATGGTAATTTTAAGTGATTATTCTCTGTTTAGCAAAGTAAACTTTTTTTAGCATGTTTTTCAATTCAAATTCTGGTATATGAGACATAGGGAACAAGACAATCTTACATGATAGGGTTCTTACAATATTACTGGCATGTAGTTCAAACTTCAAACAGTTAGTGTATATATCATGTAATGTAATGTATGCACTAAAACTAAGCCAACTTTCAGACATGTGAGAGGAATTCCTTTTATCTCACAAATACCCTATTAATTCATCTTCACCTCTCTTTTCTTTTGTTTTTCTTTCATTCGCGCATTCCTTATTTTCTTCCTGTGGTTCATTCCCACTCGGCATACGATTTCTAGCAAATTAAGGGAAAGAGAGGACAATATTTTCACTTTTTTTTTGCAGTTGATGAGCCTGACTTTCGATTGGGCATGGGAAGATTAATTTCGTGGGAATGAAAAAAGTACGAAACCTGAACATGGCAATTATTGAACGAGAAAGGCAATTCAACGACTGAGATGCAAACTTCGTTGTTCCAAGCCCCTCGATCATTCACTTGCAGTTGGTAAGTGTACTCCTCTTGGCTGCTTTTGGTTTTCAATTTCCTCTCTGCTTATGCAGTTTAATCAGTGTTCCTTCTTGAATTATTCGACTCCCTCAAATTAAGATACTGAGCACCCTTACACTTTTTGTACGAATCCGATTTGGTAGCTTTGCATTGAACTTTTCGTTTTTGCTTCTACCTTATTATGTTCTTTCTTCTTTATGCTCCTCTTCTCGGATCAATTGTGAGTCTTTCCTGTTCAATGGTCTCTTTGGTTCGACTATGTGCTTGGTGAGTCAGGAAAATCACAAAAGGATTGGCAATTTGCTTTTGAACGGTTGATTAGCTTCACTTCGAATTGGTCAGTCCATACCAGATTTGATCCAAAAAAACACTGACATTTAGGTATTCTTCTTCTTCTAACCTTTATTTTATGGGTAACTATTATGCCTTGACTCCTTAAATTAATAAGAATTTAAATCGAATGACAAGGAAAGAAAAAAAAACTACTATTGGAGTATTTCTTATACTCTTAGTCAGTAACATATATATTTTTTAGGAAGGAAATTGTGTTGTTCAACCTCCCTGCACTTCAGCCTTATACATGAGAAAACGTATTATATTCTTGCTAAATTCACTGGAAACCTCTGTGACCCTTACAGAAGATATACCTTTTCACTTTGATTTGAGTTTACAATTGGCTGGTTTTCTAGACTGATGATGTGCATATAATTCTGAGAAGAAGAACCATACCATGTTGCTAACTTTGAGTTTTACAACTAATTTCCAGACTGATGTGCACACAATTCTTAACTTTATTTCATTTATGAAACATGGAAGTCAATCCATTCATTAAGAGAATCGATGATCTCTTTCAAGTTTTATATGTTATGAAGGCTGTGGACAACATTATGGGAGACATACTACCTCAAGGAAAAGAAATGCTTCCAATTTTACTGAGTCATTATCTCACTGGTTTAACTAAGAAATGTGCCCTATCTTAACACTTTTAATCTGCACCACTACCGTATGTGGCCTCTGCTACCTTATGCCTTTTAGGAAAGATTTTTAATGTAACTCTGCAAAGGAATGAAAGGATGCTTAATTTGATAAAAAGATGTATTTATGCACTTTATAAAACCAGAGCTTCTTCATCTTTTTTTTATATCTGGTTTAACACATTACCGCTTGAAGTATGCATAAGGAGCATTATATCAATGTTCTTTCTTTTCTAAGTTGGTGTGTTGTTAAAGAAAATCTTTGAGGAAAAGCAGCTAAAAGTTATCGGAAGATAGCTGAGAGAGTGCAGGTGATACTGATCTGCAAATTTTCCGCTTCTATTTACATGTATTTATTGTTGGTTCTCTGCGCCAATCAATTTCCTATAAACTTAATTAGGATTAATTTGGAAATAAATATTAGGTCATAAGGATGATAAACTAGTGGCAATGTTATCCCCATGAATGACATTGCATCCGGACATGATTGGTAACATATTTAGCTTCTCATTTGAAAAATACATGTTTTATTTTATTATAATTATTATATAATAATACAATGCCTAGAGAACCACATTCATAAAGCTTATATATAGTTTTTAATAAAAGAATTTGCTATAGATCTGCATGTTTTCTTTTGCAATTTTTGAAGATAAATAGTTTAAAATTATTAACTTACATGGAGATAGATACCTCTCAACTCTGTTTTCAAGTCACAATTGTCTGGTGTTTTATAATCATGTGATTACTGATATGGAGTTTTACTGCTAATTCATGCACAAGTTATCTGGCTTACCAAATAGATCGTGCTGCAACAATAATTCACATTTGAAAATCAGTGCACATCTATGTCCCTTTCACAAAATTGACCACACCTCAAGCCTTTTACTTTGTTTTTTTTTTGCTTCAATTTCCAGAATAATGTGTACATATATTTGAGATGAACACCTATACCATGTTGCTAGCGTATATGGAGCCAAATTCTTCCCATGAGACATCAACTGTTTAACATTAGAAATAGAATATCAACTGCTGCACAACTTCTAGTGTCAATTATAATTTATGGCTTCAAGCCTAATAATTATCATCTATTGACATTCAAATTGAGATTCCTGCCTTTTTTTTTTTGAGGATATAAATTTTGGTTTACTTAAGTTCAAGCTAAACTTTAATTTCAAATCTTCAAGTCTCAAATTAATCTATATTTCAATTAAAGAGGCACAAAGAAAATGAGAATAAGGCATTTGTGCCCTACACATCCTTTATATATATTTAGTTCACATGTTACTTTCTATGTATGTTTTTTGCGTTTCTTGGTGACAGGGATTGGCAACTATTATGTCTGGCTAGAAAAAAAAGGTACATAATGTAATACTTAGAGAACAGTTTCGTTCAATGAAATGAAACTTTTTTGATGCACAACATAGTACCTTACCCGGTATTGATGGCTTGCATTATTGCATTTGATTAACTTGGCTAAATTATTAATTGCCTATTCTAATACTATGTTGTAGTCTTTCTTCTTAATCGGATTGTTACAACTGATCTTGATGTTCTAAGACGTAATCTTCTCATGCACCAAACAAAGCGGTTATGTTTGGCAAATCTGAAGTGACAAATCCTGAAGCTCGACATTTCTCAAGATGCCATTTAAATAGAAGTCTCTCCTGACTAGAATGAAAAGTAACTGGAGTATTAAGGGAAGTCTGGATCTGGCTGTTACTTTGCCAATGTTCATTGCTGCACTGTTATGGATTCTTGTCTTTGATACTATATATGCACATCTGGTACCTACGTATATATTAATTTGCTTCATATAGGAATTCCTAATTAATAATAGTAAACAAATATAAAGTGCATGATCCCTAGCTATTTCTAGTCTAATTGCTAGTCTGCTTGTATCTATAGTCCTCAAAAATTGCTAGCCTGATTGGGTAAATTTAAAAATGATATCAGCCTTTGTGTTTTTAGAAAATCAGTAGCTACTATAGAGGTTTCGTAGATCTGTATCAGTTTATTAAAAATAAGGTATTTTACCACCATAAACTATCACCTGTTTTGTTATAGTCCTCATGAGTTATTAAATTAGACACATAACCTGCCCCTTTATTTAAGTTATAATAGAGAAATAACTCTCAATCTCCAAGTTAATCATATATCTTTTACTTTCTATCTTTTGTTTCTTTTTTTGACAATTAAAATCTCTATGCTTATCCAATTTTAGTATATTTTTTACTAATAGTAATACAATAATAAATAAAATAAAAAAATTAGATGAAAATATTATCATTAAAATGCAAATAAAAACAACTCGTATAATCTTTATCTATACTATCTTTTTCAAAAGAAAATTAGAGTCCTCGAGAATTGCTAGAATGATTGGGTAAATTTCAAAATGACGTTTTTTTTTTTTTTGTTTTTTTTTTTTTTTTTTGTTTTTTTTTTTTGTTTTTTTTTTTTTTTGTTTTTTTTTTTTGTTTTTTTTTTTTTTTGTTTTTTTGTTTTTTTTGTTTTTTTTTTTTCTTTTTAGAAAATCAGTAGCTGCTATAGAGGTTTCATAGATTTGTATCAGTCTATTAAAAACAAGGTCAATAGTATTTTACCCACATAAACTTTTGCCTATTTTGTAATAATCCGCATGAGTTATCAAATTAGGCACATAATCTGGCTCCTTATTTAAGTTATAATGTTAATCATAAATTCCAACAAAGTAACAAAGAAAATACTAAACCATCCTTATTATAATTATATATACATGTATATATATATCTTTTATTTTCTATCTTTTGTTTCTTTTTTTTGAAAATTTAAATCTTTATGCTTATCCAATTTTAGTATATTTTTTTACTAATTTTAATACAATAATAAAAAATAAAATAAAAAAATTAGATGAAAATACTATCATTAAAAAAAATACCATAATAAAAGGGAGGATAAGTGTTCTCCTAAATTTTAACCTCTTTTAAAACTAAAATTTCATGAGTTTTACTACTCACTTACTCCTATACTTAAGGAAAAAAATTAAAAAGAACCAAAAATAAAAAAAATCACAGAATGTTAACTTCAATTAATCATTTATTGAAAAGAAAAAAAAAAAAAACACCAACCTATTCTAAAACTTATCTCCTTCTCTCTATTTTATACAACAATTATATTGTTTTTTACATTATTTCTTTAAAAAAAATTAAAAAAAAAAAAAAAAAAAAAAAGCCTTGGATGGTGCTAGTTTTTATAAATGATAAACTTAACATTAGCAAATCTATTGACAATTTATATATTACGACAAGAAAATAAAAATTATGAAGGATTCAAACATTATTGATATGTGCTAAAATTGAATCAGTGTAAAGTGTTTATTTTCATAGAAAATGATAGAAAAAATATATATAAAAAAAGAAGAAGATTTAGAACAAAAAACTTGTAATGAAATTTATTTAGTTTTTGATAAGTTAATTTGTTAGATTTAATGACTAATTTAGATAAGGGGAATATTTGCTAATTATAACTTAAATAAGAGGATTTTGGGTGTAATTTGATAGTTTATAAGAGATATTGCAAAACATGCAATAGTTTAGAGGGACAAAATATAATTTATCCTTAAAAATAATAAATAAAATACAATAGACGGGTAGACCAAATCACTAAGAAACAAATTATATTTACTAACGACCGATGGGGAGATAGTGAAAGATTATGGAAGCTAATTTGGTCTTGGGATGGACCACAAAGACTAAGAATGTTTCTTTGGCAAGTTGGACGTAATATTCTTAAAACTAAAGGGTTTCTTGCGGAGAGACTTACTGGTCATGATGCCGTCTGCCCATGTTGCGAAGGAGTTTTCCTTGCATGTTCTTCGGGACTGTAAAATTGCGACCAGTTTATGGGTTCGTATAGGAGCTCAGAATGTCATCTTTGGGTTTAATGAGCTTGGTTTAAAGGATTGGGTGGCGGAAAATTTAGCTTGTTCTAAGGAGATTATGGAGCACAAATGAATAGGGTTTTCACGGTTACTTGTTGGTACCTTTGGCTTTGGCGCAACAAAGCTCTCTTTGATGATGAGTTTGTATGGCCTTCTCAGCCTCTTCAAATTATTGGAAAGTATCTGAATGAGTTGAAGCATATGGACTCTATTGAAATGGCGAGATGTTTGGGGATAAGGAGGATATCTTTGAATGTTTGTTGGAAGCCTCCAGACGCAGGATGGATAAAATTAAATGCTGATGGCGGATGCAGGGGCAATCCTGGAGTGGCGAGTGCTGCGGGTCTTCTACGTAATGAGTACGCGAACTGGCTTGGCGGCTATGGGAGGAAGGTGGGCTGGTGCTCTTCCTTCCATGCAGAATATGGGCACTCTTTCTAAGCCTGAAACTTGCTTGGTCGAAGGTTATAAAGCAACTGGAAGTAGAAGTGGACTCCAAAGCAGTGGTGGAGGTAAGTCGAAGAGAGTACAGAAAGCTCAATGCTAACGAAGTCTTGATAGAGGCAATTCATAAGCTGCTGTTCCAAAATGGGGAGGTTAGAATTCTTCATGTATACAGGGAAGCAAATCAATGCGCTGACCGGCTTGCCAATGTGGTGTTAGATGAAGATATTAGAGACAAAGTTTGGGAAACCCCCCCAGTCCCCAGATTTGATGAACCTTGTGCTTCTCTCGGATGCTATGAGTTCGTGTTGGGACCGTAACGCTAATGTTCTGTTAGCTTAGTTTTGTTTTATGTTCTTTCTACCAAAAAATAAAATAAAATAATATTATATGAGCTAAGATAAAAGAGAAGACGACACGCATAATAATGCATCTGGAATCCCACAAATTAAAACATCTAGTAGAAAAGTAAATCAATGAGACTCTCCCCTTTACATATTATAGGGTCTTTGAAAATTAAATCCTAAATAATTAAGATGGAGATCTTGCTGCCATCCAATAGGTAAAGACAAATCACCCATTAAAATTACATATATATTAACGAAAATTAACTAATTTATTAAATAATATATTAATATTATGGTAAAATGATATTTATCTTCCCTAAAATATCACACTTTGATCAATTTCGTCTCAAAAGTTATTTTTCAGTCTATTTCGTCCCAAAACTATTAAATCATTTGTAATGTTTTTCTCGAATCTAACACCATTAACAATTTGGATGAAAATTGCTGATGTGCCATGACTTAAATTCTAATTTTTTTTGTCACATGTGTGCTAAGGTGCCAAATTTTATTTTATTTTTCTCATCTCATGCATCCTCTCTCACTCTTATTGTATTCATCTCTCCCTAAAAATCATGAAATTAGAATTTGTGATGATTAAAATATTTTTCAAAATTGGGCAATTTGATAACATTTTATATTCTTTCAGTGAGAAAGTTTTTTTGGATGAAATTGACAAAAAAATTCATACTTTTAGAATGAAGTTAACCAAAAAGTGACACTTCAGATATAATTATTTGTATTAGTTTTTTTTTTTTTTTTTTTGCCTACTCATCATACATGTGGCATCCAATAAAATATTTTAAGCCATATCAGTATTTTTTGCAAAAGAAATTATCGGTGTTAGACTTGAGGAGGACATTGCAAACGTCTTGAAAGTTTTGAGATGAAATTGTATGAAAATAATATTTTTGGGAGGAAATTGACAACAAAATGAATATTTCAAGGGCTAGTTTGGTACACACACAGGATGATTTTAGCATAATTGGAATGAGAATAGAATGCTATGGTAGTGAAATAATCATTCCATTCTATTATTTAGTAGCTTCAATGAAGAATAAGCATTTCATTCTATTTATTTATTTGATATGCAGTTTTCAGATATGAAATAATATAAAATATTATGCTCAAATGACAAAAATATCCCTAAATAGGTAAAATAAAAAAATATAACATAATTTACACAATTTATATATTTCTTATTTTTTTATTAATTTATTTTAATTTTTAATTATATTAATTAATTATTATTAGTACTTAAATTATTTTATTTTTCCTTATTCTTATTATTTATTAATATCAATATTTTAGTTTAAAATTTTTTAAAATAATTTATTTATTTTATATTAATTATTTATTATGATCTGAAGAGTATTTTTGTCACTTGATTAAAATTAATTGATTAATTATTATTTTTTGATACAATTTTTTTATATATATTTAATGTGATACTAATGGTATTTTTGTCATTTGATTAAAAATATATTTATTATTTAACTATTTATTTATTTAAATTATTATTTTATTAATCTACAATTATTTATTTTATGTGATAGAATGATATTTTTGTTATTTGTTGAATTAATCTGATTCCATAGAAGTAAGAAGGAGAAGTCCCACCCACTAGGTGTGTTTGAGAATTCCTAATTCTTTGGAATTAAATGACTGAAATGGAATGAATATTCTGAAACTAACTTCTTACTTTGAAAAGAATGATCATGAAATAGAATCATGTATGAAATAAAATATTAAACTCACCATAAGGATTGTAGATGCCATTTTGCCTAATATTAATTAATATTTTTCAACAAAATATGAATATTTTCAAAGAAGTTGAATCATTAAAAGAAAACTAAATCCAACAAAAAAAGAGAGAGTACGTAAACAATCAAACAAATTAAAAGCTCTTTACCATGTTGATTTGCTGAAGGAAAAAAAAAAAAAAAAAAAAAAAAAACATAACTGAAACTTTTACATTGAAAAAATACTGGACCTTAAGCAAGAAAGCCAAGGAGGTAAAGTATTTTTTTCATCCAACATGGCACTGTTAATTTTTGGTATTCGTGTGTGATTAGACAATATACTGTTAATGCTTTAATTCGCGGTCCAACCCTAGAATTGACTGATGACCCTTTTTTTAAACAAGACAAGAAAATATTATATCAGTAAGTTATTTGATGTCTCTCATAAGTTGTCACTGATATTGAACATTAGAAACATTAATTTAAGTATCAATGACTGAAAAAATGCATGAAACTATCAGAAACAACTTTATTCTTTTTAGAGATAAAGATTATCGTCTCTGATAATGTTTCATTATTTAATTAGTTATTTGTGACTTTATTTTTAAGAGAGGTTCTCTCTTAGAGTTTCTCCCCCATTTTAAAACCCTAACTTTCCCTTTTCTTCCCCAATTTCACGATTTTCACATCCCTCTCTTTCTTTTTGAATTATATCTTTCTTTGAAATCTATCCCCTTGTTGAATAAAATAGAGCTGGATTTTCCAGAAAAATAAAAAGAGCACCGTTGAAAAAACGAACAACGGGATTTTCCAGAAAAATAAAATGAGCACCGTTTGAAAGAGACACAACAGGAAGTTCATGAAGGTACTATTAAGCTGTCAAACTCTTTGAGCCTTCAAACCCTAAATAGGCTTGAAAAGAAAAGGGGATGAACTGTCTTTAGATGGTGAAACTTCAAGTGAATTGGCGATTTCAATTTTTTCAGAGGTAGACATACCGATGAACAGGACTCCGATGAATAATAATCGTATTGCTGTGAATGGAAATGCAGTAATAGAGAGACACGCTATAATGAAACGCAGCAGTAGAGAGACACGCTGGAATGAGGCGTGAATGGAAGAAACAACTAGGTTTAATGATAGCTGGCGGTAAAGCCCTTTTTTTTTTTCTTCTTCTTTTTCTTCATGTGGCAGCTAGATAAAAGAAAGAGAAGATTAGAGTTTTTTTTTTTTTTTTGGAAATAGGGCCAAGATCGGGCTTGGGTTTCAAACCTGCTCTGATACCATGTTGAATAAAATAGAAAAGGAAAGGATTGTGGCCTTGATTGATATCTCAAAGCCTACACACATAAGCTTTATTTATAGTAAATAATAAAACATAGACTTCCACATCTAAACAATGTGGGACTACATAATATAATAATATTATATTCCTAATACCCCTATTACATCTTAGAGCTCCAGTGGTTCCTAACTTCACCGGCGGTCATCCTTCATCATTGCAAGTCATTCTTCTTCGTCTATATTTTTTTTATCCTAATTATTTGAGTACGTGTTTGATTTTTTATTCCACGACCAATCTACAATAATTTTCTTCAATATTTCTTGCTTTTGTTTCTACCAAAACCAACCATAGTTACGCCTTTTCTTGCTTCTACTTTTATACAAGAAATCTCCTAACCTCCACCACATTTTGTGTTCCATGAGGTTCATCTAACCATGGTTTGTTGGAGGAGGAAGATGAATTTGAGAAATTGAAAGATAGATAGAATTTTCTAGTTTCCTAACTCATTTATTAGGTTAGTTTCATTAGATTTATCTTCGTTGGTCAAAATTTTGTCACAATTACGATAATCAATAATAAAATTATATTTTCAATAAATAAATTGACGTAGGATAAATAATTAAATATAAATTGAGTCAAGAAAGTGTAGAAAGCTGAAATGAGGTATGAATATATCGTTTTCTTTAAGACAATTCATGCCAGCAAAGAGATTGCTTAACTGATGCAAAGGTCTCTTGACACGTTATCCCCAAGATACAACAGCTCAGCTATTACTCACAATATGTCTATCAATTTCCTGCACAAGAAAGGAGACGAGTTCTCCGTACTCACAACTTTCCTTGCCCAAAATATAAGATAATATAAAGATAGAATTATATGAGAGTTGTGTATGTAGAGTGTTGTTTGTATTGTACTTGTAAAAACTAAAGAAAGTGTGAGAATGAAGGGTTATATAGTAGCAGGATTTTGTTACTTTTATATCAAAATAATAATTGAAATAAATTTAATTAAAAATTGGAAAGAATAAAAAATTAAGTGATATAAGTTATAAAATCAAATATTGAATTGTGACAATTCAATCATCATAGAATGTTGAATTTTAAACCTTACTATTCAAAACTTTTAAACTTTTGAAACTCCCACAAATTTATGATTTCAATAAACCACCCAATAAATTCTATTTGTTTTATTTTTATTGAAATAGAACAACAATCCCCCACTTATTTCAATAAAATAATAAAACATATTATACATAATATTAGGGAAAGATAGATTACCATGCTTAATGAAAGTAGCGTTGCCTTGAATTTTCACTTAGCATTTTTACAAATCTTGGTTCAGAGTCAAGAGTAGTAATTTGATCTTGAACTATGGTTGCTTAAAGGATTCCAAAAATGTATATTGCACATATTAGTCTAGGTGCAAATTTTGAACTTATAAGCCAATACATTAAAGCCTTGTGCTTATCCTAGTTTCACAAGTGTGATAGAGAATTAGCTTAATTCTCATATGAGTGGCCCCACTCCAACACTCACAGGTGAAATCCATCATGAGTGTTTCTACAATTTATGACCCTCTACTTATAAGAGATATATATTTAATTAAGAGTAAAAATAACTCAACCTTTCATCTCATTGTTGAATTGATGCACCTACACCATAGGGATGATCTTTAAAAAAAATATATTTAGTGGTGCATCCCCTCTAAACTACTCTATGATTCGTTCTTCCCTTTGAACCTAGCTCTTAGAATCTCTAATCACTAAGTTGGGTATCCTCAAAGGTAATTTACTAGTCTTTAAGTTTTAAGACCCATTCTTTAGATGTATCCATCCAATCTTTTAAATCTAATTAGAGATTTAAATATTATACAATTTATGTATATCAAAAGACTAGATAATCTTACACATTATACTTAGTTGCTACAGCAGTCCACATATGTGTATAAATAAATACAAGTGATAATTTTTTCTTCATAAAATTACCAATTTGTTTTTCATTGGCCTTGGCTTATTTGTTTGCCATTATGAATGACCAATGACAATCTTAATATTATATTTTTCTCACACATGCACTAACTTAGTTATATTGATCTTCTAAATTTCAAGTCATTTTAGTTTAATATAGTGTAAATCAAGTTTCATAACACAATACATTTCAACACAAAAATTATTCCACATTCATTCAAGTAGTGGAAATGTAATCTCATTTAATTTCTAAACTTTGTAAATAACAAATTTCACAATGATAATAAATCATCAACGGTAGTGAAATCTTGTTCTCAAAAGGGAATTTCTTACTTTATGTAAAATATATGACAATCATTGGCACCATTATACCTTTCTTGTATAATAGGAATGCTTTAAAATACATTGTAATATTTGACATCATAATACTTTTTGTTGTATAATAGGAATAACTTTTTTTTTTTTTTTTTTTTTTCAAACACATTGGCAATTATAAAGATTCTAAAAATAAATCTGTTTGTATCTCAATTTTTTTTTTTTTTTGTTGTCCGAAAATTAATATTCACAAATTTGTGAGAAATTAATGCTACAATGATATTAATATCAAAAAGTATTCTCCAACAAAATACTCATATCCTCCCATTATAAAATAATTTATTTTAATTTGGCAATTAGTAATTCAAAAAATATATAGAACTAAATTGATGCTTTCACTAGAGCAAAAAATTCTCTGTGTTGTATCATGGTAGCATGTCAATTTTTTTTTTCTTCAACTCACTTTTACTCTTTTTTAGTTTCATAAATGCATTTTCAAATGTAGGAGTATAAAATCTCATTTTCAAATGAAAGAGTAGAAAAAAACTCATTTTTTCAAATTTTTTTTAAACCACTATTTCTTGTTGTAAAGTAAATTTGTTAGTGTTTTTTTTTTTTCTCCTTGAAAAATAACATTATGCGACTTACTACCAATTCACATTTCAAATGGTTTGTTCTATTAGAACACATGATATATTCAGCATAATGAGATAAAATAGCATATCTTCTTTTCATCTCTTGAAACAAAATGATTTGTTGAAGTAATCAACTCCACATTGATCATTCTTGACTCCAACAACGAGATCTACACCTCAAGGTTAACTTGTCTTAAAATTGTTGGTCAAAATATTCTATCACAATTACAATAATCAATAATAGAATTACAATATAAATTAAGAAATTGATGTAGATAAATGATTAAATATAAATTGAGCTAAGAAAGTGTAGAAAGCTTAAATGAAGCATGGATATATCATTTTCCTTAAGACAATTTGTACCACCATGGAGATTACTCAACTAATATAAAGGTCTTTTGACACGTTGCCCTTATTATATATTTGACTTTTTCTTGTACAGCTAGTATAGCTCAATTTCCTTAATTTCCTCTTCCTACTTTTATTTCCATGATTATATATTTGACTTTTTCTTGTACAATTAGTATAGCTTAATTGTAGCAATTCTTTAGCATAATTTGTAGGACCCATGTACTATATTTATAGCCTATTCTACCATCAATGAAATAAAGGCAGAGAAGAATTTCTCGCTTTATGATATCAAAGCAGGTTACAGTAACCTTGCACAAATAATTTTTTTTTTCCTTTCAATTTTAGAGCATGATGATCAGGTCAGTAAGGGAACTGTAGTTGCTACTAATAGCCAGTAGGGCAAAGCAACAAAGGTTGATTCGCCATACTATCTCATCCCTCCGATCATCCAGGCCTAGTATTTGTAACGCATCCATTGGCAGAAAATGGTGAGAACAACTTTACTTGGAAAAGAAGAATGATGACCGCACTTGAATTGAAAAAACAAAGTGGGGTTCGTGGACAATTCCTTCACCAATCCAGGCTTCAATTCTCCAAACTTTCAATCATGGGTGAAATGCAATGCCATAGTTCTGTCTTGGCTCACCAATTCTCTTGCTAAGGAGATCCAAAGCAGTGCAGCCCATACAAAAAATCTAGTGTGCTGTGGGTAGATTTCCATGAGCAATTCACTTAAGGAATTGCACCAAGAATATATGAATTGAAGCGAACTATTGCACTCCTGCAACAAGAAAAGGCTCCTATTTCAATATACTATGGAAAATTGAAGGGGGTTTGGGGTGAACTACAAGCCCTAAATCGAATTCCAATTTAATCATGCGGATGTACTTATGGAGCAGCAAGGAAAATGTAGTCAATGAGGGAGGCTAAAAAGGTGTATGATTTTTTGATGGGTTTGGAAGATGCTTTTCCAATCGTTCGTTAACAAATTTTAAGTGTGGATCCCTTGCCCACTCTTGATCGATCTTATGCTATAGCTGCGTAAAAGGAGAAAAAAAAAAGTTGGTAACAGGATCTTGCTCACCAATGATTGAAGCAACAACATTATTAGTAAAAAGGAAGAAGACCAGCGATGATGATGATAATGAACGGCAGCAGCAGTGCAGCCACTGCAACAAACTGAATCACATCAAGGAAACTTGCTATCAACTTGTGGGGTATCCATCTTATTGGACCAGAAAGTTAAAGCAGCACAATAATACATCGCGTGATGCACGATTTGGAGGATCTACCTACATTGGCACCAGGTGCTGCTCTCATGGATACCGTTGATACATAAGGTATTCAGAATCAATCACCGACCCCAGGGTAACAGTAGCACAACACCAGTAGTTGATCGTACTTTTGGGTGGGAACACTGGATCTATAACAAACCTGATAGCCAACTTTGCAGGTAAGGAAAATGAACCTTGGATAATTGATAGGGAGCCACTAATCATATAACTTGTGACCCAAATTCTCTAATTAAAGCCGTAGCCAATTCTGATATACCTCATGTGCAAATTCCTAATGGACATAGTATTCCTATGCAAGCTTTGGGCAGGATAAAATTAAACAAGGAATTGATACTTGAACAAGTCTTAGGCATAAAAGGATTTTGTTTTAACTTACTGTAAGTTAGCAGATTAGCCCATGATTGAAATTGTACATTGACTTTTTGGTCTAGATTGTGTGTTATATAAGACTTACCCTTGCCGATTAGGAGCAGGTAAAGAGTGGAATGGCTTATACTACTTGGAGCGAATAAGGGCCGGCTAGGCAATGATGGTAAATACCAAAGGGAATGCAACTTTGTGGCACCGGAAGGTTAGGGGCAAATGCTTATGAACCATCTCATGTTGGTTCCAAATTTATCCTTTTCATCAAATAATAAAGGGCAGTGAGTATGTGATGCTTATTGTAGGAAAAAGCAGACAAGAGTTCCTTTTCCTATCCATTCAAATAAAACTATGCAAGCTTTTGATTTAATTCATTGTGATATTTGGGGACCCTATAAGAGTAAGTCATTTTCTGGATATCATTATTTTTTGACAATTGTAGATGATTTTAGTCTTATTACTTGGGTATACCTCATGAAGTTCAAGTTAGAAACTAAGGATTATTTGTTGTACTTTTTTCCAATGGATACAAACACAATTTAATTCAAAGGTAAAGATTTTGAGAACTCACAATGGTTTGGAATTTGATCATAGTGATTTGTTAACATATTATTGTAAGAATGGGATGGAACGACAATCAAGTTACATAGATACTTCTCAACAGAATGGGATGGTGGAACACAAGCATCGCCATGTGTTAGAAGTTACACCGGCATTACGATTTCAGGCAAACCTTTCTAATTATTTTTGGGGAGAATGTGTTTGAACTGCTACATATTTGAATAATCGCATGCCACTTCTCCATTTTACAAAATAAATTACTTTATGAAGTGTTGCTTGGAAAATTACCTATATATGATCACTTGAGAAGCTTTGGGTGCCTTGGTTATGGGCATGTGAATAGCAAGCCAAGAGACAAATTTGCATCTCGTTCTCAGTCCGGGAGTTTTTGTAGGGTACCCCAATGGCCAAAAGGGGTACAAGGATCTTTGATCTTCAAGAAAAATGCATTTATACGTCCCAGGATGTTCAGTTCTTTGAAGAAAACTATCTGTTTTCCAAGCACAACCCCTTTACTGCTTTTCATGAATCACAGCGGCTTAATTCTTCAACCTTTGAGCCTCATGTTACCATGGACAGTCCACTTAATGTCTTACCTACATGAGATAAGCCTAATAACTTCAGTCAGGACCATTAACTCATCAAAGGAGTTTGAGCCCAATCATGGAATCTCTGGACTAGATTCTCCTAATGAGAAGTAGGCTGAATCCAAAGAGGTTATTAATGGATTCAATCTGGTTTTTGACCTGGATAAGATTATTTTTGAGGTTTCGGACGACAGTAACTCTAACCCAAAATCAATTTCGTCACATGATGCAATTTCTGCTATGCTTCCCGCAATGTCACCAACTATGATTCTAGCAAAACACATGAGAAAGGTTTCTAGCAAGCTGTCTGGTTTTGATTTTGCCTTGCCCCTTTCTATTGCACTCCGACGCACTCACCCAATCCTTTGGCCAATTCTACCGTACACCCTCTATCTCACTCTCTTTCATATACAAATTTTCTTACAATCATACTGCATTCTTAGCAGCCATCTCTTTAGTAGATGAGTTGAAATCATTTGGATAGGTAGTGAAGCCAGAAAAATGGTGAGAGGCCATGGCTAAGGAAATCTCGGCATTGGAAGCTAACAAGACTTGGACATTGGTTGTATTACCTCCTGAGAAGAGAGCAATTGACTCCAAGTGGGTTTATAAAATCAAATATTACCTTGATGGAAGTATAGAGCGGATATAAGGCACGGCTGGTTGCCAAAGGCTATACTCAAATTGAAGGAATTGACTTTCATGAGACATTCACTCTAGTAGCTAAATTAGTTTCTGTCAGATGCATATTGGCGGTAGCATTAATTCAGAATTGGCCTTTACACCAACTAGACGTCAACAATTCATTTCTTCATAGTGATTTACAGGAAGAAGTGTACATGAAACTACCACAGGGGTTTGCCCGAAAGGGGGAGCAATGTGTTTGCAGATTGCAAAAGTCCTTGTATTGTCTCTGGTAAGCTTCCCAAAACTGGTTTCACAAATTTACCACATCCTTGCTTGCTATTGGTTTTCAACAATCAAATGTTGATATCACATTTTGCCAATATGCTTCTTTTCATTGTTGTTCTTATGTATGTTAATGATGTTATGGTCACGGGTACAAACCCCATTAGAATACATAAATTGAAACAATATATGGATCAGAAATTTCATAAAAAAGACCTTGGTAAGCTAAAGTACTTTTTGGGCATTGAGATAGCTCAGTCCACTGCTGGGATCTCTTTGAGTCAGCATAAATATGTACTTGACATATTATCTGAGAGTGAGTTGTTGGGCAATAAACCATCCTCTACCCCTATGGAGCAGTAACATAAACTCACCTTTAACACTGGTTCTCTATGTTCTGATCCTGGTCAATATAGACGCTTGGTTGGCAAATTGTCCTATCTCACTATTACACGTCTAGATATTAGCTATGCAGTTCATGTTTTAAGCCAATTCATGCATGCTCCTAGACAAGCCTCATCTTAATGCAACTCTTCAAGTGTTGCAATACCTAAAAGGGGCACCTGGTCAAGGGATTCTTCTTCCTACAACTAGTTCTTTGACACTCTGTGCATATTATGACACAAACTGGGCTGGCTGTCCTACCACACAGAGGTTTACTATGGGTTTCATTATTTTTTTAGGGTTTTTTCTAATTTCATAGAGGTCTAAGAAACAATTTGTTGTTTCACGTTATTCTGTAGAAGCTGAATATAAAGCCATGGCTACAACATCTAGTGAGATCATTTGGCTGGTTCAACTATTACAAGATCTCCATGTTCATTATACTTTCCCAGTTACCTTATTTTGTGATAACCAATCGGCTATTCACATCGCCTCAAATCTGATTTTTATGAGTGGACAAAATACATTGAGATCAATTGTCATTTTATTTGCTTACATATATAGTCTCAGGTGCTAGTCTTAAAGTCCATATCCTCTCAATTCCAATTGGTTGATATCCTCACCAAAGCTTTAGGACAGGATCGCTTTCATGATTTGCTTGTCAAGCTGGGTATTTCCAATCTCCATACACTAACTTGAGGGGGAGTATTGGAGGAAATTAAGGAAATTAGAAGACAATATAGCATAATTGTGTCAATCTGCTTAATTTCCTCATCCTACATTTATTTCCATGATTATATATTTGACTTTTTCTTGTACAGCTAGTATAGCTTAATTTCCTTAATTTCCTCTTCCTACTTTTATTTCCATGATTGTATATTTGACTTTTTCTTGTATAGCTAGTATAGCTTAATTGTAGCGATTCTTTAGCATAATTGTAGGACCCATGTACTATATTTATAGCCTATTCTAGCATCAATGAAATAAAGGCAGAGAAGAATTTCTCTCTTCAGGATACAATAAGTTAGCTACTACATATAGTATATCTCTCAATTCTCTGCACAAGAAAGCAGACGAGTTTTTCCTGGCCACATCTATCCTTGCCCAAAATATAATAGAATATAAAGAAAGAATTATATGAGAGTTGTGTGTATGGTACTCAAGAGAGTGTGAGAATGAAAGGCATATATAGTAGTTAGATTTTGTAACTTTTATATCAAAATAATAATTGAAATAAATTAATTTTAAATGAAAATTGAAATGAATAAAGAATTAAGTGATATTAGTTACAAAACCAAATATTGAATTGTGACAATTCAATTGTCATAAAATGCTGAATTTTAAACCCTACAATTCAAAACTTTTCAACTTTTAAAACTCCCACAAATTTATGAATTCAATAAACCACCTTCATTTATTTTATTTTTATTGAAATAGAACAACAATCTTAGTTTTTAAAATTATGACAAATTAAGTTTCAACGGAAATTTGGAGAAAATAAGTGTAATTTGATTGACTTATGCTATTTGGTTGCTGATTATGTTTATTGCATTCGAGGATTGACAAGAGTTTAGGAATTTTCTAGTGTATGTATCTTTGATTTACTGTTAATTAATTGGGGATAGTTTTGTTTTTAGGAATGTAGAGGTTTCTAATACTTAAATATTCAATCTTCATTGCTGAATGTAATAAGTTGTTCAGTCTTTTATAGTAATATAAGGGACCCATTTAAGGATAAGGACTGTTTGTTAAGAGGTTGCAATCTCATGAACGATGATTGATTAAAATCTGTAATTTTATTCCTATAGTTGAACTGAAGGGTAATTGAATTGTATTGCTTGACTTATTGAATATAGAAAAATTAAAAAATTAAAAAAAATGAAAACAAAAACAAAAAAGTCAAGTTGTACAAAGATATCTAAAATATTCTATAATAATGAACCTTAAATAAATTCAAGTGTAATTACATAATTAGCATAATTACACAAATCAAATCCTAAAATCCGCTAATTTGACCTAATATATTCTAACTTCTCTCTCAAACTCAAAGTGGTTGATGGGAGACTAGATTGAATGTGGATATCAGACAATGAAAATCTTTTGAAGAAAATGAATCTTTTCTAAGAATAATAAAATTGATATGACGATAAGCACATCGATATAAAGTATCTTGTTGTTAGAAATCATAGTAAGGAGTGTAAAGTGGATATCCAAAAAAATCTGTATTGGGCTGTTAAAGTGACCATATATTAAGAAGTGTAAAGTGGATATCCTTTCTAGTGTCATCCATGTCATCCATTAATTGGGCGGTTAAAGTCACTGCGTGACAAATTCCCATTTGATGAACTATGCTCAAGTGGGGGCTCCCTATTAGTTCTGAGTATTCTATACTAACAATCCCTCCGTTAAAAGTAACACTGGTTGAATTTGTATAAAACTTTCAATAAGTGTTTAGTGAATGATTGAGATGCTAAAGCTTATAACAATATGAATTAATAGTTACATTTATTAATAGTAACTCAAATACATGCACAAAAGTGCTTTGTGATTTTGTAGTAGAAATATTATGTTTAACCATAACTTGACAAAATATGGGAAACTTGCAAGAGACACCTATATATACATTTACCAACATCCAAAATCACATTTGTGACTTGGTTTGGATCTTGTTACCTATAAGCCATAATCACTACCAAAGGAAAACAAATATACATATGAATCATTGAACATCTACAACTAGTTTTGATCTTCTTTTCTATCTTATTTTAAAAGTTAGAATATCTTTATACTTTCATATTTTAAAATAGTATAAATTAATTATATTAAATTCACTAAAAATAATTAAAACATTAATTAGTCTCTCATAATAACTATTATTACCCAACTACTCACATACTAATTATAATTCTTTTATCTTTTATCTCTAATAACTACTTACATCATTTCTACATACATATTAACCCTAACTTTTTCTTTAAATAGAATTAAAAAAATTTTAACTAACAACTATATTTACAAAAAATCATTTAACATATATATAAATACGTGTATGTAACTAGTATCTTATATTGATAAATATGACATCAAATAATGCCACAACACCAAAATGAATTATGCTATTGTAAAAGAAGAGAACAAAAAAAATAATAATAATAATAACTGTTTCCACTTTCAGTAACAATGCTGTGTAAAGGGGCGGTGTACTGTTTGATGTGAGTTGATGTAATCCGAGATGTACGTGGAGGTGGAGGCCATGGTGATGTTACGGTCGATATCGATTTCTCTTGATATGGTGTGCACTGTGTAGAATACAAACAACAATACCAGCTCAATGATTCTTCTCTTTAATTGATTTTATCAAAATTGTGAGTCCCACGTTCTGATAAATAAGATAGATCTAATAATTATCACACAACTGAAATAATAAAGAAAATATAAATGAAATAAGTTTTTGGTAAGTAGGGCAAAGAAAAGCTTAATAAATCATCAATAATTATTGACCTAAAGATACTTTAAAAAAGTAGCTGTCATTTTACTAATAATTGTGGGATATGTTCAGACTTGAATAATCAATAAAGAATGACTGCAATTAGTCTGGTGATCACAATTGTCAATTAAATAGAAAAAGTAAATGAGAAAAAAAAAAGCGAAAAGTAAAGAAAGAAGAACTATTGATATAAAGTGGCAGACATTCAGAGAAAGAAATGTTTAATTTTGTACCATTCATTTTCTGCATTGATATAAAGTGAGATTCTGATACTCCACAAAGATACTTTCAAAAAGTAGTTATCATTTTACTAAATAATAATAATTTGCTCACGACTTAAAAAAATCAATAAAGAATGACTTTGTTAGTCGAGTCACCACAATTGGCAATAAAGAATGATTTTGTTAGTCGGGGGTCATCACATCACTTAATCACTAATCACTAATCACTAATCAAAATGGCAGATATAATAGCAGATATCAGAGAAACAAATCTTCAATTTGTGCTTTTCAGTTTCGTTGTGCTCTGCTTCTCAATTTGTCATTTCTCTTAATCTCATCTTGCTCTATTCTGCTTTCAAAATTAAGAATCAAGAAAAGAAAATTAATAGCTCAAACCTCATTTTGGATTCCGATATTTATTTATATTCGGTCTCAGGACCCTGTAATTAGTTTCAGTACTTTCTTCTTTCCGTTTATGCGTACTTAGTCTGAGAGAACAACACTCTCTTCTTTTAATTCCTGTTTTCATTTCTATTCCAATCCAAACAATTAAAAAAACAAAAAAAGGAAGAAAACAAAAAAAAAGAAAAAAAAGAAATAGGTATTTCTTATTCCAAGTACTAGTGGGTATTCAGAGGTGAGCAACATAGATTCTTAACTTCTTGAGTTTTGATGCATTTGTAACTCTTATATGTAACTGTTAATTTTTTATTTTTTTGTAAAACAGGAATTTTCTTTAATTTTAGTTCTTTTGGAGAAAAGAATTTGGAGTCAAAGAGTCTGTTCTCGACACTTTAAAGAGTGAGGTATGTAATTTGAAAATCAATGAGTAATGAATGGATATTCTTTCCCTGTTATCTCAAATTTTAGTTTTATATATTGCCAGAACATGTTAAAAATTCTTTCTCTCAATTTACTCTTATAACTGGAAATTTTATTTTATTTTTTGATGTTATTATTAGATTAAATTCTTAATAAATCAAGTTAAAAAAAAAAGCTTAAAACTAATATAATAAATTAATATACATTATTTGTTACATAGAAAAATGATAATGAGGTTTTGAGATATTAATCCAAATATAATTCTTTGTAGCAAATAAAAATGTTTTTTATTTAAAATATAAATTAAAAGAAAATGTATAGATAATTTTTTATAGAAAAAGAAGAAAGTGTAAAAAATAAGCTTCTAAACAATATTAGATTTTTTAAGATGAATTGAAAATAAATGTAGAGTAACAAAGTTTCAAGAGTTTAGAAACATTAAGAAAATTCAAAAACTTAATAGATATATATATTTGAGGTAAGAAAGAGATACAATAAATTGAAATTGTAACATTAATAATAAGAGATAAATTAAAATAATAAATAAGAGTGTTTTAAATAAGATTAATATATGTCAATTAATAAATTGTGACTTCAAAAAAATTAACTGGGGTAATAAGACTGCTCTAAAGTTATAATTTTTATTTTGTTTTACTGCATTTTAATAAATACTTATAGACTACCTTTTTTTACCAAGCGCACGAATTGATGGAGAGGTTGGTGTCTTGTTTACTTTGTTAGAAAGTGGACCGACATAAGTTAACTTAGTAAATTACACATGCCTCCTTAGTACGTAGTTTCCGTAAAACCACTTAATCACCTTGTCTTGTGTCACAAAATATCTAAAAAAAGGATGAATGACATTTGTCTTCTCTCCACCATGAGCATATAGGCACATCTTCATCGGAAATTGAATTCCTACAAATCAAAAGTCAACTTCCTAGTGTTAAGAGTAACCTTTGTCCTAATGTGTACAGTTAGTTCACTCTTAACATTAGCTAATCTAAAAGTATAAATTTTCTCAATTTCCAAGATAACTTGATTGTAACAATTGATTGGAAGCCCCTTGAAATCTAGTTGAAAGTCGTCTCTCCCAAGTTTGAATGCATCCTTTCAAGAAGATTTTGGTAGCAATTAGACACTTTCTGCTCTACTTGTAAAGCTTCAAAACGACAAAACCCACCCATAAAAAGGAAAATGAAAATATAAAGCAAAAGCAAAAATTTCGCTTTTGTTTCGTCCGTTGTTTTCAGTATGTTAGTTCTTTTCTTTAAAACGTTTACTTTTCATTTATCATCTTCTAGTTCGATTTGAGATTTTGGGTTTTGTTGCTTTCGATGTCGCTTTATTTGTTTCGATATATACAAATTTAGAAAGAGAGTTGATATAACTCATATATTATTTATTTACTTACTTATTTTGGTTTGACATACTTCATTCAAATTTCATGTTGGACTGAAATTAACATTGTATCAGTACTTTGTCTTGAATTAGGCTCACCGGAAGCTCCCCTGGTTGTTCACTTGATTAGTCGTTGCACGGATCTTGGAATTGGACTTATCAATTCTACTGTGAGTTTATGATGCCTAGTATATGTTGTAATATGAAAATTAAATCTTTGTTATACTTGTGATTTTTCTCAACTTCTTGTGTGAATATTTAGGAAAGATCATTGACTTGTAAGGATTTTCTAGTAATTTATCAAATTTAGAAGGTTCTCATTGGAATATTAGAATATACAAAAACTATTATTTGTTATAGAAGTTATATATATAGTTGTACTTGGGCTCGGGAACAAGCAAAGTTTTTTATTTTATAAAAAATGTTTATTGATAGAATTGTGATATATGGTTATGAACATATTTGGAATTGTATAATGTTTACTCATTTGATATGGATTTTGGTTATGATATATATATATTTCTTTTTTGAAATAGTATTGGGTTTATATTACTGATAAAATGGATAAAAGTGAGGCTGAAAATATGAATTATGAAAATAATTTTGGTCATGGGTAAAAGATTGATGGAAAGAATTTTGTATTGATATCTTGTTCTCTATGTTTTATGCATTATTTATTTTAATTGTCTTTTTACTAAAACTATTTTGGGTGGTAGATTTAATCAATATTCCTTACCAAATGAGGTATAGTTACACTATGTTACATAGAAGATTATTATGGATTTGTTATCCTAGTTAACGAGAGTTTGATGATATCTCATTGTGGCTTGTCGGCATAATGATAGGAATTGGAATCGATGAATTTATACCCTAGTTAGTTGGGAGGGGGAAGGGTTAACATTATCTCGTTGTGGCCTGCAGGTGCGAGCACAACGGTTATAATTGAAATTGATATTTGAATACCATAATTAATGGGGGTTTGGCACTATTTCATTGTGGCTTGCAGGTACAATAGTTAAAATTAGAATTGATAGACCCTAGTTAGTGGGGGTTTGATGCTATCTTGTTATGGCTTGAAGGCAGAATGATTGGAATTCGAATAGGTATATTTAGTACATATGATACTTAACATGGGTTGCCACTATTTCATTGCAAATATAGTGGTTGAAATTAGAATTGATAGATTTGTTACCTTAATTAGTGAGGACTTGATGCTATCACTACAAGAAATTGAGGTTATGAGTGGACGCATGTGAATTGTTGCAAATGGAAACATCTATGATAGCAGGACACTGATAATTGGGCATAAATAATTATCACTAATACCTTGTGATATTAACAATTTGAACAAGATGGACACAAATACGTTGTCATTGATAATTAACTGTGTCCACAATTTTGTCACACTTAAAGTTGACATTGATAAGTTTATTATCAACAACATCCTAGCATATGCATATAGCTTTCCAATTGTTATTTTATTTTATTTATCAGTGTCTACATTGTGTTGTCACATATAAGCCAACATATTTTTATTTACTTCCTATGGAATTATTACTTTTTTTAAAAGATAAAAAAAACATGTTAAATTACAAAGATTTAAAATCAAAATCTCATTGAATAAAACAACATTTTACAAGTGGGAAATATGAAAATGAAATATAAAAACATAAATTATTAAATATACAAAAAAATAAAAATAATGCTAGGTCTCATATATCCTTATTGTCATCCCTCTGATCATCATTCGTATAGCGTGGGTGTGATTGTTTTGCACCCTAGGAAGGAAAAATATGTTGAAATAAATCACATAATCAAGTTATATAGTTTAGTTTAAAGAGAAAAAGAAGTCAAATTTGCATGAATGAAGGAATATAAGACAATATTAAAGTTTTGAACTCTAGTCAATAATATTGTAATGTTTAATCCAAAATTTGTGAAACTGTTTTTTCCTACAAGTCTTATTCGTCCTCGTAAATGTGTAAGTACTCCCAACTTGTCAAACTAAGATTTATTTTATGATTTGACACCCTCCCCTTGAAGCCCAATTTTTAAAGTCTTCAACTAGAAACACACATTTGTGCATAAATTCTTAAAATTTGATCCAAATTGCAAACTGCTTCTAACTACAAGTTTTATTTGTCTAGGTAAATATGCTGTCATTCTCACTTATCAGTCGAATGTGTACTTTATAATTTTACCCTGGAGATAAAATTTTCATAGTTTTCAACTAGAAATGCATACTTGTGCATAAATTTCGAACATTGATCCAAATTGTAAATCATTTTTTCATATAACTCTTATTTGTCTCGCTAATGTGTCCATGTTCCTAACTTATCAAACAAATGTGTATGATACGATTTTAGCCTTCAAAGCCAACTTATGAAGTTTTCAACTAGAAACAGACACATGAGCATAAATTCCAAACATTTTATCTAAATTGCAAACTGCTTCTTCCTACAAGTCTTATTCATCTCTGCAAATGTTCTGATTCTCCCGAGGTGTCAAAAGAACATGTATTTAATGATTTTACCTCCTAAGATCCAATTTTCAAGATTTTCAACTAGAAAACCACACTTGTACATAAATCTTATTCTTTCCCACAAACATGCAAGCACTTTCGGCTTGTCAAACGAACATGTATTTTATGATTTTATTTCTCAAAGCCAAATATTCAAGTTTTTAACTATAAATTCACACTTGTGCATAAATTCGTAATGTTTAATCCAAATTGCAACCTGTTTTTTCCTACAACTCTAATGTATCATCGTGAAAGTTCTGGTTCTCTCAACTTGTTAAATAGATGTGTATTTTATGATTTTACCCCCTAAGGAAAAATTTCAAAAATTTTAAGTAAAAACACTCACTTATGCATACATCCCTAATGTTTGACCCAAATTACAAACTGTTTATTCCTACAGTTCTTAGTCATCCTTGTGAAAGTGGCGGTTCTCCTAGTTCTTCAAACCGTTTATTAATATTTGATCCAAATTTCAAACATTTTCTTTTTACAAGTCTTATGCATCTTAGTGAGCATGCTAGTATTCTCGACTCATCAAGCGGATTTGCATTTTATAATTTTACTAACATTTCATCTAAAGTTCAATTAAAAATGCATAATTTAGGATAATTTACTAACATTTTATCTAAATTTCAAAGTGTTTCTTCCTATAAATCTTAAGTGTCCCCACGTTATACCAATACTACAAGTACATCAAATGGACATATGTTTTATGATTTTCCCCTAAGGCCAAATTTTCAAACTTTTCAACTAGAAAACACACACTTGTGTATCAATTAGTAATGTTTGAACCAAATTGCAAATCGTTTTTTCCTGTAAGTTTTCTTCGTCCTTGGACATGACAGTACTCTCGGCTCATCAAATAGATGTGTATTTTAAGATTTTGACATTCAAAGCCTAATTTTAGATATGTTTAACTAGAAACCTACACTTATGCAGAAATTTAGAACATTTAATCTAAATTGCAAACCATTTCTTCCTAAAACATTTTTTTGTCCCTATGGACGTTCAATACTCTCGGCTTGTCAAAAGAACATGTATTTTACAATTTTACCTCTTGAAATTTTTGAAATTTTCAACTAGAAACACACTTGTTAATTAATTACTAAAGTTTGATCCAATTTGCAAACTGTTTCGCCCTACAAGTTTTATACGTCTCTATAGGCATTTTGGTACCCCATGGTGGTGAAACATACATCAATTTTATGATTTTACTCTTGAAAGCCCAATTTTCAAAGTTTTTTACTAGAAACACACATTTGTGTATAAATTCTAAACGTTTCATCCAAATTGTAAACTGTTTCTTATTGTAAGTCTTATTCGTTCCCACGGAAATGACGGTACTCCCACCTCGTCAAATGAAAGTGTATTTTACAAGTTTAGCCCCCGAGCCTCAATTTTCAAAATTCTCAACTAGAATTGCACACTTGTACATAAAATCTGAATGTTTGATCCAAATTACAAAACATTTCTTTCTAAAATTCTTTTTCATCCATGAGGACGTGTCAGTATTCTCGCTTGTCAAACAAATGTGAATTTTATGATTATCCCCCCCATCACCAATTTCCAGAGTTTTTGAAACAAACACGTTGTTATCCGTAAATTCCTTACATTTGATTCAAATTGCAAATTGTTTCTTCTAATAAATTTTATTCGTGCCCGTAGATGTACTTGTTTCCTAGCTCTTCGATTAGATATGTATTTTATAATTTTATCTCTCGAGGTCCAATTTTCAAAGTTATTAACTAGAAACACATGTTTATGCATAAATTCATAACATTGGATCCAAATTGCAAACCGTTTCTTCTAACCTGTCTTATTCAACCTTGTAGACGTGTTGCTAGTCCTAGTTCCTTAAATGGAAGTGTAATTTATGATTTTAGACCTCGAAGCCCAATTTTCAAAGTTTTCAACTAAAAAATTCACATTGTGTTGACATTCCAAAAGTTAGATTCAAATTGCAAAACGTTTCTTCCTAAAATTCTTTTTCATCCATGGAAACATGTTAGTACTCTTGCTTGTCAAACAAATGTGAATTTTACGATTTTACCTCACCAAAACCCAATTTCTAAAGTTTTCAAAAATAAACACACAGCTATCCATAAATTCCTAACATTTGATTTAAATTACAAACTGTTTCTTCCTACAAGTTTTATTCATACCCGCAGATGTACGGGTTCCTCTAGCTCATCAAACAGACATGTATTTTATAATTTTATTTGCCAAGGTCATTTTTCCAAGTTATCAACTAGAAACACATACTTATGTATAAATTCTTAACATTTGATACAAATTGCAAACTGTTTCTTCCAACCTGTCTTATTCATCCCCTGTAGATGTTTTGCTACTCTCGATTCCTTAATGGACGTGTAATTTATGATGTTAAACCTCAAAGCCCAATTTTCAAAATTTTCAACTGAAAAATGCACACTTTTGCCGAAATTCCAAAAGTTTGATTCAAATTACAAAATGTTTCTTCCTAAAATTCTTTTTCATCCTTGCAGACATGTCAGCTCTCCCGCTTGTCAAGAAAATGTGAATTTTATGATATACCCTACAAGGCCCAATTTTTTGAAGTTTTAAAAATAAACACACAATTGTCCATAAATTCTTAACAATTGATTCAAATTGCGAATCATTTCTTCCTATGAGTATTATTCATACTCGTAGATGTATGAGTTCTCACATCTTGTCAAGCAGACCTTTATTTTATAATTTTATCTTCCAAGGTCCAATTTTCCAAGATATCAACTAGAATTGCATACTTATTCATAAATTCCTAACGTTTGATCCAAATTGCAACCAATTTCTTCCAACACGTCTTATTCATCCCGATAGACGTGTTGCTACTCTCAGTTCTTGAAATGGTTGTGTACTTTATGATGTTAGACCTCGAAGCCCAATTTTCAAAGTTTTCCATTAAAAATGCATAGTTGTGTTGAAATTCTGAATGTTTGATTAAAATTGCATATCATTTCTTCTGTGAAATCTTATTCATCCTCTCAAAAGTGTCGCTAGTACTTCCAGCTTTTCAAATATAGATGTATTTTATGATTTTAACCATTAAAGCCCAATTTTCATAATTTTCAACTAGAGATTCACATTTGCACAGAAATTACAAAGCTTTTTGGTCTTATAAATCTTATTCGTCATTGTAGATGTCCGTGTACTCCTGAAATGGACTTGTATTAGATGATTTTTTGCCTGTGGCCTAATTTTCAAAGTTTCAATTATAAATACACACTTGCGTATAAATTCCAAATGTTTGATCTAAATTGCAAACATTTTCTTTTTACAAGTTATATTTATCCCTGCAAATGTGCTAGTACTCCCGACTCATTAAATGGACATGTATATTATGATTTTGATAATCAAAGCCCAGTTTTTGACATTTTAAACTACTAACCCACATTTGTGCAATAAATTTTGAGTGTTTAATCCAAATTGCAAATCGTTTCTTCCTACAATACTTATTCATTCTTGTGGATGTGCCGATACTCCTTGCTCGTCAAAAGGATATATATTATATGATTTTACCTTGTGAGACCTAATTTTTAAAGTTTTCAACTAGAAGCACATACTTGTTCATAAATTCTTAATGTTTGATTAAATTTGCAAATTGTTTCTTCCTACAAGTCTTATACGTCCCCATAGGCTTTAAAGTATTCCATGCCTACCAAACATACATCTATTTTTACAATTTTAGCCATTGAAGCCCAATATTCAAAGTTTTAAATAAGAAATGCACACTTGTGTATAAATTCTGAATGTTTCATCCAAACTATAAACAATGTCTTCCTACAAATCTTATTTGTCTATGGGGAAGTGACAGTATTCTTGGATCGTGAAACAGATGTGTGTTTTACAATTTTACTCCACTAGAGCCAATTTTCAACTAGAAACACATGCTTGTACATAAATTATGAATGATTTAACAAAATTGCAAAATGTTTCATCCTAAACTTCTTATTCATCCTTACAAACATGTCGGTATTTTTAGCTCATCAAAGAGATGTACAATTTATGATTATAACACCCTAGGTCCAATTTCCATAGTTTTTAACATTACACACACACTTATACATAAATTCTTACCTTTTATTCCAAATTGCAAAACCATTTATTCTTACATGTTTTATTCGCCCGTACGAGTTCTCCAAACTTGCAAATAAACTTATAATTTATAATTATACCCTTTGAAACTCAATTTTCAATTAGAAATGCACACGTGTGATAAAATTCTAAATGTTTGATACAAATTACACATTGTTTCTTATCTCAAAAAATCTAATTAGCTCCGTAGCTGTGCTAGTACTTTCGGCTGGTCAAATTTACTATTCTAACCATCGAAGCCCATTTTTTGAAAATTTTCTACTAGAAATGAAAACTTGTACAGAAACCCTAAGAGTTTGATCTAAATTGTAAATTATCTCTTATTACAACTTTTATTTGTCTCTATGGACATGGAGGTACTCCACGCTTATCACACAGACATATATTTATAATCTTATGCACTGAGGTCCAATTTCCTGAAGTTTCAACTTGAACTATACATTACATAAATTCCTAACATTTGATCCACATTGCAAACAATTCCTTCGATAAGTTTTATTTGTCCCTGCAAATGTCTATTTTCTCCCAGATGGTCAAGTAGATGTGTATTTTATAATTATACTCCTGAGGCCCAATTTTCAAAGTTTTCAACAATAAATGCACACTAGTGCATAAATTCTTAAAGTTTAATTCAAATTGCAAAATGTTTCTTCTTGCAAGTTTTATTCATACCCACAAAAGTGTAGGTTATCCATACTCGTCAAATGGACATGTATTTTATGATTTTAAACCCCGATACACAATTTTCAAAGTTTAACACTAGAAAAGCACAGTTGTGCATAAATTCATAACTTTTACTCCAAAATGAAAACTGTTTCCTCCAACTAGTCTTACTCGTGCCCGCGAATGTGTCAGTACTCCTGGCTTGTCAAATGGACATTTATAAATTTACCCCTCGAAGCCCAAGTTTGAAGTTTCAACTAGAAATGTACATTTGTAAAGAATCTATGAACGTTTGTTCCAAATTACACATCGCTTCTTCCTTCAAGTCTTATTCTTTCACATGGACATGTTGGTATGTACTTCAGGCTCGTCACACAGACATTTATTATATATTTTCACCTTATAAGGTCCGATTTTCAAAGTTTCAACTAGAAATGCGAACTTGTGCATAAATTCCTAAAGTTTGATCTAAATTAGAAACCATTTCTTGCTATAACTCTTATTTGTTGCCTCGGATGTCCCGGTAGTCCTAGCTCATCAAAATACGTATATTTTACAGTTTTACCAATCAAAGCTAATTTTTTTAAGTTTTCAACTAGAAACACACACTTGTGTAAATTTTAGGAATGTATCATCTAAATTGTAAACTATTTTGTTTTACAAGTATTACCTTGTCCTTACGATTGTGTCAGCATTTTTGGCTCATCAAACTTACATGTATTTAATTATCTTACCCATCAAAACCTAATTTTCAAAATTTTCAAATAGAAATGCACACTTATGCATAAATTCTAACTTTTGATCCAAATTGAAAGTCGTCTCTAATTCTTACAAGCCTTATATTTCCCTGCAGACGATCCTGTACTCTGAATCATCTAACAGACTTGTATTTTATTATTTTCAACTAGAAAAGCACACTTGTGTATAAATTCATAACATTTATCCCAAATTGCAAATCATTTTGTTTAACAAATCTTATTCGTTCCATTGATGTGCCTGTATTCGAACCATCAAATGAACTTGTATTTTATGATTCTAGCCCCTTAAGTCCTAATTTTCAAAGTTTTCAACTAGAAACACAAACATGTGCATAAATTCCTAATTTTGATCAAAACTTCAAACTATTTCTTCATACCAGTCTTATTTGTCCATGTAAATATATTGGTATTCACGGCTCGTCAAATGAATGTGCATTTTGTGATTTTACTGTTGAGGCCTAGTTTTCAAAGTTTTTTAACTAGAAATGAATACCTGTGCATAAATTTCTAGCATTTAATCCAAATTAAATTGAAAATAGTTTCTTCCTACATTCCCATGGGCATGCTAGTTTGCTTGACTTGTTAAACAAACATGTATTTTTTATTTTACTTCTAGGTCCGTTTTTCAAAGCTTTCAACTAGAAATGCACACTTGTGCTTAAATTCCTAATGTTTGATCCAAATTGCAAACCGTTCCTTTCTACAGGCCTTATGCATTCTAATAGGAGTGCCGGTACACCATCTCTTCAAATAGATGTGCGTTTTATGATTTTACCCTATCAAGGCCCAGTTTTCAACTAGAAATGCCAATTTATGCAAAAATTTCTAATGTTTGATGCAAAGTGAAATCCGTTTCTTTCTATAAGTATTATTTGTCCCCACGAATGTGCCAGTACTTACAGCTTATTACACAAATTTATATTTTATGATACTACCCCTTAAAGCCCAATTTTGAATTTTCAACTAGAAACACACACTCATGTATAGATTATGAACGTTCGATCCAAATTACAAATCATTTCTCACTACAAATCTTATCCATTCTCACATACTTTTTAGATCTCCCGACTCTTCTAACAGACTTGTATTTTGCAATTTTATAGAAGAAGACTCAATTTTGAAAATTTACAACTAGAAACATACATTTATGGATAAATTTGTAGCGCTTAATCCAAATTTCAATCCATTTGTTTCAACAAGTGTTATTCATATTCACAGGCATGCTAGTAGGGCTTGCTCATTTAACAAATGTGTATTTTAAAATTTTACCCCTAAGGTCCAATTTTCAAAATTTTCAACTAGAAATGTACAATTGTGCATAAATTCCGAACATTTGATCAAAAATACAAATATTTTCTTCTTACAAGTTTTATTTGTGCTAGTAGGCATGTCGGTTTTCTTGGCTAATCAAACGAACGTGTATTTTACTCTTTTACCTCCCAAGCCTAATTTTCATAGTTTTCAAATAGAAAAGCACACTTTTACATAAATTCCTAACATTTAGTCCAAATTAAAAATTGTTTCTTTTTACAAGTCTGATTCGTTCCCGCATACGTACCGATACTTTCAATTGGTCAAGCAGACAAATATTATTTTATGATTGTACCCTTTAAAACCTAATTTCTAAAGTTTTTAACTAGAATCGTAAACTTGCATAAATTCTTAACGTTTGATCCAAATTATAAATCGTTTCTTTCTACAAGTCTTATTCGTCTCTGCTTGATGTGCAGATTCTCTTTACTCTTTAAACTAAGGTCTATTTTACCATAAATTTTTTTCAATGTTTTTGACTAGTAATGCACTCTTGTGCATATATTTCTAACGTTTGATACCAATTCCAAATTGTTTCTTTCGATAAGTTTTATATGTCTCTGCAAGCTTGCTGGTATGTCCGAATAGGCCAACCTGACTTGTATTTTATGATTTTACGAGAGATGCCCAATTTTCAAGTATTTCAACTAGAAATTAACACTTCTGTATGAATTCCTAATGTTTGATAAAAATTGCAAACTGTTTCTCTTACTAGTCTTATGTGTCCTTGCGGGGGTGCGGGTATGCCCAGCTCGTCAAACAAACATGTATTTTATTAATTTACCCATTTAATCCAAATTGCACTAATACTCCCAACTCCTTAAACATGTGTATTTTATGACTTCATCTTTTGGAGCCAAATGTTCAACTTATAGAAATCTAAACATCAAATACCTTAAATAACAAACTATTCTTATTTACACAAATGAACAAAATAAAAGTTAAAATTAATGTTGTGCTACAAATCTCCTTATTTCTTTGATCATCTCAGGTGGTGGAGTAGTTGAAGTCTCGATGTTGTCAACTGTGTTAGAAGTCGCTTTGATTATGGCTTGCGAGTCCATGTAGCCACCAAATTCGTAGCAATACACATGTTTCTTTCCTCCTGTGAATGTAGTCGAAAACCTCTACCTTAGTAGGTTTTCAACTAACTTTTTTTGATGTACAAAGGAAAAAAAAAAAACATTAGCTTAAATAAATAGAAGACAATGTGATAAACTAACAAAAAATTGAATGCTAATTTACTAGTATTTTCTCATGTACAACGAAATTAACGGATCCAAACAGATGATGAACAAGCTCACCATAAGCTTTCCTACTCTCTGACATTGCCTCGTACCCTTTTTGAAATTCACTGCTAGCATACATGTCACAAAATGTCTCCCACCAACCCTGTGGCCAATGAAGTTCCTTCCAATATTGGATATTTGACCAAAGAGACTCCCTCAAATCCTTTCTTAGCTTCTTATACAAGTTTGAGAGTCTATGAGCAGCAAATTTATAGAAGACTTGCCCCGATCTCTTCAATTTATGTAGGGCTTCAAACCTAAACAATTTTTGCATAATAAGTAACAACTTAATTAGTTACTAGTGTTTAAACATAATTAAGTTAAATAAAATTAATATGAGATAAAAGAAATAGTACTTATCATAAAATCCATATATCATAACAATTTGGTCTCATGTGTATATTTTGAGTACATATAAACATCACTTCGAAAATGTTTCCTAACAATCTTGGAAATAGTGGTGAACACATTGTCATGTCCACAAAAGGCAATGCAATATTAACAAATAGTTACATTAATCGTCCTACTAAATATAATATACTATTTATAAATAAAAATCAAAATATAGTCATTTGCACCACCCCTATTATTTGAATGAAGTGACGATCCATCTCGTCATAGAAATGAGGGGATAGCTTATTAAGGCCCCTTTGTGGTCGTGTTCATGTGGTGCTACACCAACATTGCCTACATCTTCCCATCCTTCGTATCATCATCTTCATGTCCTGGTGCAAAGAAGGATAGTTGCCAAGATGAAACTACAAAACAAAGTAAATATTTTGATACATATTATTCATTTGAATCATAAAATAATGTAATAACATAAAAGTATAAATATAAAATTATATAGCAGAACAAATAGTGATGGAACACCCAAGATAGGAATTAATGGAGAGGCCAATATCGGAAATGAATGATTCAATGAAGTTCCCATAAAAGGAGATTTTGATGTTCTCCTGGGGTAAGATGACAAAGCCCTGGCCAAAGCATCATTGGAAGGGTCGTACCTCAACCTCCTCGAATGGAGGTTCTCTAATCCCTAGAACCACGTGGGTGTCCTCTAACACTCATGATATATATATATATGATTGAGTGAATCGACGGTTATTGTATTACTAGTTGCTCTACAAGTCGATTGCTGTGCAAGTGGTTCGTGGCTTTGTGCCCTAAGTTTTGGTGAAGAAGATGAACTTCACGAATCGTTTCATGTAACTTAATTTGTTCTCCTTCTTTTTTCTTTCACTTTGTGTCTTATTTTATTTTATAATAGCATGGCTTAGGGTTTAATTGGCCTATTTCTTTTCACTAAAAGCTTATTAAAACCCAAATAAGTATTTTTCCATTTAAATTTGATGCAGGCTACTAACAAAAAAAATTGTAATTAAAAAGATTAAGAGAAATAGATTTATTTTTTTATTTATTGACAAAATTATATAGGAAACAAATAAAGTCCTAGAGATGTAACAACTAGGGCAGAGGAAAGCCAATTAAATTTTTATTTCCTATCTTAGTTGAACTTATTCAAAAATGATGAAAGAATTGTAGTATTGTAGAATTTTCATTCAATTAGAATTTCATTAGTTTAATTTATTGTTATCTTGGTTAATTTTTTTCTATCATTATTTTGTTATTTTTTTTTTTAAATATCAATTTAATTTATATAGGTTGTCTTTTAATTTGTTTAATATCAGGATATGCACTTGTTAGACACTTTACTGTAGGTTGGATACGATTATAATTTGATATTTTCCTTTAATTTGTATGTCTATGGTAATGCTTTTACTTTAATGCTAATTAACGATGATTCTATATACTAAATTAACTATGTTGGATACTTATAATTACTATATATTTTTTATTATATTTTTTTATGTATTTCCAAATAAATAACAGTTTTTTTTCCGTTTCACAATTCATTTCTGTTGCTAGACTTATCAAAATGGTACTTTGAAATAAATTTTAGTTCATTGGTTAATAATATGTAATTTTACTTTCAATCAAGAATTTGCTTACTAACCCACGTAGCCATTATGAAAAGTGTTGTCAATGGGTACTCCACCCAAAAGGCATACTATATGCTGGAAAATTAGTGATTGTCCATAAAAGAGCAGGTGTCATAATGAAATTGTTTTAAAGATTTATCAAAATTCAAAGCACCCTATCTCCATAAAATTTTTCAACTCATTTATTAAAAGTCTTAGATAAATATATAAATTCTTACCCGAATGATTCGAACTAGAAAATATCAAAGTCAAGAATAAATTGTGCTTTTTCATGCATGTAACAAGTTTCAGGTTATAAGGAGTGACAAACACTACCCAACAAGAATATTAGGAACCATAATTACCAAATGGAGTGAATCTGTCTATTAAGAACCCAAGGTTATTATTACTTTTTCTTGTGCTTACGATTGATGAAAGTCATCAAAGTGTTTTCATGCCTCATCATCAGATGGATGTATCATCGTGTTAGGCTTCTCCACCTATACTTCTTATGCCATCTTATGTCTTTTGCTAGCCTCAGACATATAAAACCTTTGAAGCCTCTTGATTATCGTGAGGTAACGTAATATCTCGTGAGGTAACTATGGTTTGAAACGAGCCTCTTTGCAAACATCACACTCAATTTTTGTAAGCTGTGACAAAACTGTTCTTATACAAATGAAGCATAACTTCCTCTCTATTGAAGAATTTATTATTGACACAAATCTTGCATGGCAATTGAATTGTTCTGTTAAACACTGTAATTTGTACTGCCAAATGCAAAGTCAAACAAAACATTAACTCTATCCCTAAATTCATCCTGATGGCCCATATAATTTCAATCAACTGACATTATCTCGCATTAATTATAAATTACTTTAGCTTAATAAGACATGTACTATAAAACAATGGAATAAACTAAATTGAATGCACCAAGTATGCTCTCTATGATCTACAACACCATACTAAGGGTAAGATGATCATATCCCACTTAGAAAAATTGCACATGCTTTCCACTGAGTAGCTTATTCTTTTTGTCTTGATTTGGTGAAATTCAGAAAACATTTCCTTATTGTCTCCTAAGTATATGATGCAGGCAAGTTGAAATCGTGTCACCTAGTCTAAATATGTACCCGTAGAACATAGAGAAACATAATTAAAATTCAACCAAAACATGATAATTCAATCTAAATAGAAAACAAAATAAAATCACTCAAAAACCAAAGAAACATAAAAGCCAGTAAAAAAACAAGTAGTTAGCAGAATACCACCAAAACATATAAGAATACACAAATTTGTTGAAGGACTTCCTTCCAACCCACATGAAATGGCCATTTTATGTTGATGGATGCCTAGAAGAACATTAGACTATTGAAAGTTGTATGATCTTTAACTTAGTGTTTTGAAAACGTTTCTACATGTAGGATTAGGAAATGGTTAATTACATCTTTAATGAGTAACATTATTAGTCACAAACACCAACAAGATTAGGCTCACATTTAAATGATGTGAGATACTAGTAGGAAACAAAGAAAAAATGCATCAATATGCAAGGCCTCCTAGGATTTCAAAAGCCACTTTCTAAACATTGTACATACCTAACTTGTCTATCAGGAATACTAAAACAGTGGCATATTTGGTGGATTTTCAACGTACGAGGATGTTCATCTTATGTGTAAACAATAAAGAAGGAAAGAACTGAACAAGAATGTAGTTCCCTTATTGTAATAGAGTCTTTTTCACATACGTAACTTTCTCTTGTACTACCATCTCACCAATCTTTGGAGTTTGAGTTGCGTTCCCCCCTCCCCCCCTTCTTTGTTGACCTAAAAATACTTAGAACCTAACACATATTTTTACACTTGGCAAGAATTAAAGGAAAAAGAAGATTAGAACCAACTAATTGATCTAGTTTGTGAAAGCCATATACAAGAACAATTAGAGGCAATGAATCCATAATAACAAAATAAACTTAATAACATTTCCTTATCATTTTTTCTTAAAACATTTTCTTTTCACAAATCTTAACTTTATTTTTATTTTATTTTTATAAACTTATTAGAAAACTAGGACTAGATTGATTGCCATAACATGCAAAAGGAAATAGCATTTCAATGTTCTAGCTTTAGAAGCTATAAGAAAACAAATCTTAAAACAAGTCAACATAATTTCTTATTCAGTTTCATTACTTAAGGGCTAGTTTAGTACGTAGGAATGATTTTTGCAGAATTGGAGTGGGAAAGAGAATGGGAATAGGGTGCATATGGAATGGAATGATTATTCCATTCTATTGTTTGGTAGTGTCAGTGAGTAATAATCATTTCATTCTATTTATTAATTTTTTTTTTATGTAGTTTTTAGACATGAAATAATATCAAAGTTATGTTAAAATGACTAAGATATCCTTCTATAGATAAAGTAATAAAAATTATATTATTTCAAAATGGCAAAAAAATCCCTTTATAGATAAAGTAATAAAAATTAAACATAATTTATGAAAAATATATAATTATTAATTTTTATATTTATTATTTATTATTTATTAATATTAATATTAATATTTTAGTTTGAAATTACTTAACTAATTTATTTATTTAACATTAATTAATTATTTATAATTATATTATTGACAATAATATGAATGGTATTTTTGTCATTTGACTAAAATGAATTGATTTATTATTATTTTATATAAAATTTTTTATTTTTATATTTTTTAATATGATATGAAAGGTATTTTTCATTTGACTAAATTATATAATAAATATTTTATTTATTTATTTATGAATAATAATATTATTTTATTAATATTCAACTTTTTATTTTATGTGATAAGTGGTTTTTTTGTCATTTAACTAAACTAAACAAATTTCATAGAAATAAGAATGAGCAATCGCACTCCCTTAGGTAGGTTTGAAGATTTCTATTTCTATAAAATAAAATTGCTGGAATGGAATGAGTATTCTATGACTAAAAAGTACCAAATAAAAAAATGTTCATTTTATAGAACCATACGTAGAATAGAATAACCATTCCTACATACCAAACTAGCCCTAAGAGTTAAAATTGCAAACTCCAGCTTGAACTCCCAAGGCTCATAAACCAAAATCCACGACTCTAGCTTATTATAAAAGACTAATGGCTAACATAAAAAATTTGAGCTCTAGTTAAAATTGCAAACTCCAGCTTGAACTCCCAAGGCTCATAAACCAAAATCCACGACTCTAGCTTATTTTAAAAGACTAATGCCTAACATAAAAAATCTAAGCTCTAGTTAAAATTGGAAAACTTATCTTCTTTTAATTTGTTTCCACAAAAAAAAATCTCCCACATTTAACCGCATAAAAAACCTGGCAATCAATCTAGTCCTAAAACCTAACAATCAGATCCCACATCAATAGCAGCCCCCCACCCCCCTACAAATTCATCTAACATATTCATCAAACACCCAAATTACAGAAGCACTAAAATTTCAAAAAACCAAAACCCAACAATCAGATCCCACGTCAATAGCAAACCACCCCCCCCCCCCCCCCCCCCCCCCCCCCAACCCACAAAGCATAATTGTAGGACCCATGTACTATATTTATAGCCTATTCTAGCATCAATGAAATAAAGGCACGGAAGAATTTTTCTCTTTAGGATACAATAACTCAGCTATTGCACATAGTATGTCTCTCAATTCTTTGTACAAGAAAGCATATGAGTTCTTCTTGGCCACATCTATCCTTGCCCAAAATATAATAGAATATAAAAATAGAATTATATAAGAATTGTGTGTATGGTACTCAAGAGAGTGTGAGAATGAAAGGCTTATATAGTAGTCGGATTTTGTAACTCTTATATTAAAATAATAATTGAAATAAATTCAATTTTAAATGAAAATTGAAATGAATAAAGAATTAAGTGATACAAGTTATAAAATCAAATATTGAATTGTGACAATTCAATTGTCATAAAATGCTGAATTTTAAACCCTACAATTCAAAACTTTTTAAACTTTTGAAACTCCCACAAATTTATGAATTCAATATACCACCTTCATTTATTTTATTTTTAATGAAATAAACAACAATCTTAGATTTTAAAATTATGACAAATTAAGTTTCAACGGAAATTTGGAGAAAATAAGTGTAATTTGATTGACTTATGCTATTTGGTTGCTGATTATGTTTATTGCATTCGAGGATTGACAAGAGTTTAGGAATTTTCTAGTGTATGTATCTTTGATTTACTGTTAATTAATTGGGGATAGTTTTGTTTTTAGGAATGTAGAGGTTTCTAATACTTAAATATTCAATCTTCATTGCTGAATGTATTAAGTTGTTCATTCTTTTATAGTAATATAAGGGACCCATTTAAGGATAAGAATATTTGTTAAGAAGTTGCAATCTCGTGAAAGATGATTATTAGCGTCCACTTGATCAGTGACAATATTTATTTTTATGATCCATTATCAATGATAGCTAATTTGCTTTCACAGATATGCAAATCGCAAACTTATATAACCCTAACATGTGAAAGCGCTTCGAAGGCAGCATTCCTGATGTCGTATATAGTCCAATTTCTTGTAATTTATATAGTTGTAGCTTGCTAGCACAAACAACTAGAATTGGGTTTTGATACCCTAGTTAGTGGGGTGCGACACTGTCTGTTTGTGTATTATGAGCTCAAGAATTGAAAATGTTTCAGCTTTGAATTATCTCCAACAACAACTTATTATTTTTTTAACCATTTGTTGAAATATATATTTTTCAAACAGTTGAACTATTATAAATTGTAACGTCATTGTGGGGAGCTATTTTACCACTTTGATTTTTGGTAAGCCCAGCATTTATGTGTAGAGTGCATTTTGAAAACTTCAAATGGTAATATTGTTATTTCTGAATCTCTTTTATGAGTATTTGTACTTTTAGACTCACCGTTACCTAGATTCTGAATTTGTTGTCATCGTTACTAATTCTGATGAAAATTCTATGGTTGTATAACATATTATGATACTATTGCTTTTGTTTTTGATACTCTCTTATAACTACATTTAAGTTAGTATTGTTGATTTGTGAGAGTTAGGGCGGGCCTTAATTTGCCTTATTATGCTATTCATGGCCCCAATGTGGGTTGTGACTGGTTTACTTCATCTAGTCGATTTATTGAAATATGGAAAAGACGAAGGGGAAGGGAAAAAAGGAACAAGAAAAGTGAAGAAAATTTCCCACCTTTGTTCTGAAATATTCTGCAAGAAGGAAATTGCTGAAAAGTAATTCATTACATTAAATTCCCATCAAGGAGAAGTTGTTAATATTTGTTTATTTTGATGTTTATGCATCTGGCAATTGTTGAATGTTGATGTGGTTGTTTCTAATACAGCTAGTAATTCTTCTACAGCTACAGAAGAAAACAAAGAATCCCAAGAGTAAGAATGGAGATTGTAATTAATTTTGCTGGAACTGTCTTGGAATATACAGTTGGAAAGATTGGACATCAGCTGAAGTATTTGTATTGCTACAAAGACAATGTTGAAGGACTGAAATCAACAAAAGACAGTCTGCAAAACTCAGTTGAAGTCGTTAAAAGAAAAAATGAAGAAATTGTTGTTGATGTCCGAAACTGGTTGAACAATGCTGATGTTCTCCTTAAAATAATACATGAGTTCAATGGAGATAATGGCCAAGCGAAGACAGGATGTTCAAAGTGGTCATGTCCACACTTGTGGTCGCGGCATCAGTTGAGCAGGAAAGCTACAAAGATGATGGAAGGAGCTTCTAAATTTCAGGTTGGAGGGAAGTTTGAGGGGATTTCACAACCCAAAGATCCGCAGAAATTATTAGCACTCTCTATGACAGATTTCAAGGTCTACAAATCCAGAGAGTCAACTTTCAACCAGGTTGTAGAGGCACTGACAGATCCAAATGTGAACATGGTTGGAGTATATGGGTTAGGGGGTGTGGGTAAGAGCACCCTAGTCGACCAAGTTTTTGAGCGAGTAGTGGAAGACCAACTGTTTAATGTTGTGGTCACAGCCACAGTGAAACAAAATCCAGTTCTGGAAAAAATTCAAAAGAAAATTGCTGAAATGTTGGGCTTTGAGTTAGGAGGGGAAAATGAAATTTTAAGAGCAATGAGTCTACTTGCCAGATTGAAGGAGGAGAAAAGTATCCTTGTAATCCTAGATGATCTCTGGGAGGTGCTTGATTTGAAAAAAATAGGAATCCCAATTGGAAATGATAACAAGGGGTGTAAGGTATTGTTGACTTCTAGAAATTTAGATGTGTTATCTACTGGAATGGGTTGTAAAAGTATCTTCGAGTTGAAAGTCTTATCTAAAGGGGAGTCTTTGGAGCTATTCAAGAAGATGAGTGATCTGGATGATTCTGATAAAAATGCTGAATTGCAGACTATAGGTACTCAAATTGTTGAACATTGTGGTGGGTTGCCAATATCACTTGTTACAGTTGCGGGGGCACTGAGAAATAAGGAGTTACACCATTGGAAGGATGCCTTACAACATCTGAGTAGCAATATGGGAATGGAGTATGTGAATGCGTCGATGCGGTTGAGTTATGATTTTTTAGGAAGTACAGAGCTGAAGTCTACTTTCTTGCTTTGTGCTATGATGGCATCTGATCAGCTGTCTCTACTTAACTTGCTAAAATATGGTAAAGGTTTGGGTCTATTTTGGGGATCTAATAGTATGGAAGATGCTCGAATTCGGTTATCTACCACGATTAGCAAGCTAAAAGCCTCGTGTTTGTTGCTAGAGGGTGATTTAGATGGTGATTCTGGTGATGATTTTGAAATGCATGATGTCGTTCGTGATTTTGCTATGTCAATAGCATCTAAGGATGAGAAGGCTTTTGTGGTACAACAGAAGAAACTAGATGAATGGCCAGATGAGGAAAAAATGAAAGAATGTCCAAAAATCTATCTGGAATACAATGATATTTGTGAGCTCCCTGAAGGGTTATTATGTCCAAAAGTTGACTTTTTTTACTTAGGTTGCAAAGATCCTTCTTTACAAATGCCTAATGATTTTTTCAGAGGAATGCAGAGCCTCAATGTATTGGATTTGACTCATATGCATTTTTACTCATTGCCTACTTCAATCCGTTATCTAAGAAAACTTCAGACACTTTGCCTCGATGGTTGTATATTGGGGGACATAACTTTAATTGGAGATCTAAAGAATTTAAAAGTTCTCAGCCTTGTAAGTTCTGAAATAAGACAATTTCCAGCTGAAATGAGGAACTTGACCAAACTTCAGTTGTTGGATTTGCACGGCTCTAAAATCAGAGAGATCCCAAGCAAATTCCTAGCTAGTTTCAAGAAATTAGAAGAATTGAATATGGAGAACTGTTATGTTGATTGGGAGGCTGAAGCAGTACAGGGCATTCAAAGTACTAATGTTAGTGTTGCCGCAGAGTTGAGGAATCTGCATCATTTAACAGCTTTAAACGTACACATTCGAAATGAACACTTACTGCCAAGAGATTTACCATTTTCTAAGCTGGTTAGGTACAAAATTTTGATTGGAGATGTGTGGAATTGGTCAGGTAAATTTGAAAGCTCAAGAACATTGAAGCTCAAACTAAAGACCAGGAATGTTCATTTGGAACGTGGAGTTAAAATGTTGCTAAAAGGAGTTGAAGCATTATACTTGGATGAACTGATTGGGGTGAATAATGTTCTCTATGATCTCAATGAGAAAGGATTTGCAGAACTAAAGTATCTCAGCATCCAAAATAATCCTGAAATTCAATACATAATCAACTCATTAATAGAGCCACCTGATCACCATGCTGTCTTCCCCAAATTGGAGTCTCTCATTCTCAATGATCTAATCAAATTAGAAAAAGTCTGGCATGGTCAATTTAAAACTGCTGCTACCTTCTTCCGTGAACTAAGATTGATTAGTGTGAGAAACTGTAATCTCTTAAAGAATCTCTTCTCTTTTTCCATGTTCAGAGCACTACCCCGACTAACTGAGATTGAAGTTTGTAACTGCAACTCCATGAAGGAGATTATTGTAGAGGCAAAAGAAGGAGGTGAGATTTTCACAGAAAGTACTCAACCAATGGATCATATTGAATTTACTGAAATACGATATCTGTCATTACAATGTCTGCCAGTGCTTCTTGGTTTCTTCTTTGATGAGAAGACATCTTCCACCTCTCAATGTGCAAGTACAAGCCAATCCAAACACGAAATTGTTGTTGAAGATGAGACTGGTATGGCTTTGCCGCTTTTCAGCGAGAAGGTGGGTTTAATTATTTCTCTTGTGCATTTGGTAGAGGTCATATATAATTTGCTCGACATGAAGCCAGGTGCATTCCAATTATATTTCTTGAATTAAAATTTTTATAATAACAAAAAGAAAATGTCTCTGATACTGATTTAAATTTTTAGGTAGTTAATTAAGAATTGGGACATGAGCGCAAATATTGAGGTGGGATTTGGGAAGGATGATATTGAAAAAAAATGTTTTGTTCTCTAAATCTTCAGATTTTTTTTTGGACTTACAAAAGCTTAAGTGTCCTAATTTGTATGCTCTATTTAAATTAAGTCACATATATTTTAGGCAATATAAAATATTTAATCTTATTAAAATTGAAAAAAACAAAAAACGATAGGTATTCATGCATAATTACTACACATGTCAGCCTAATTAATCTTGTACTAAAAAAAATAGTGTCGATATTCATCATAATTATTACATGTCAGTCTAATTGATTATGAATTTTGGATATCCTCTTACTTTCTCAGGTTTCTTTTCCTAATTTGGAGACCCTAAAATTGTCTTCCATCAATTTTGAGAATATATGGGATGATCGAGTTTCAACAACTCGTATTCAGATTCAAAGTTTGAAAAGCTTGACAGTGGAGAACTGCAATAACATTAAATGTTTGTTTTCATCCACAATGGCTAGAAGCCTACCAGAACTCAAGAACCTTGCTATTAGTAAATGTCAAATGATGGAGCAAATACTGATCATGGAAGAAAGGTTGGATGATCCTTGTTTCAAATTCAATGAAGAGGTATGTCAGTTACACCACCATGGTTTATTGGATTCTATTGGAAAGAGTTGAAAATGACAAGAAAATAAGAGGAGAAAAAATATTACCAAGGAATGATTTTGAAGAGATTTTTTTTTATGTTAGGCTGACATAAATCTATCCCTTCCAGAGAGAAAACAGAAAGAAAATTTGTGTTAAGAGATGTGATATACATTTTTATCTTTGTTAAAAACTTACGATAAATGACTCGAAGTAAATTTGATTCCTTTCACTTTCTTCACTTTATTTGTTTCTAAACACAAAGTAAATGTCATTTATTTGCTCTAATCTTAAAAATTGAAGATGATATGGGAAATACTAAAATTTACTATTGTTGTGCCTTATTTGTGTTTGCCTTCAAGCTACTGTACTACTGTACTACTTTACTATATACTTGTGTTAATATAACACTTTATTTTATTTATCTTCTTAATGGAATAATAAATTGCAGGATGTATTCCCTAAATTGGAGACTGTGCAAATCTCCAACATGGATAACTTGAAGGGGATATGGCAACATCATGAATTTAATGGTCCAAATTCATTCGGCAATATGAAGGAAATGATAGTTGAAACTTGTAAGAAACTTTCAACTATCTTACCATCTGACATGCTGAAAAGATTTAGGAGTTTGGAGGTTTTAAATGTGTCAGAATGTGATTTATGTGAAGACATATTTGATCTTCAAGGTCCTGATGATAAAGAAGCATGTGGTGACGTTATAATTATGCAGTTGAAAGAATTGAGGCTGATTGGACTTCCTAAACTGAAACGTATATGGAGCAAGGATCTCCAAGAAGTTGTTAAGTTCCAAAATGTACAGAAAATACAGGTTGAAAATTGTGAGAGCTTGAAACATCTGTTTACAGCAGGTGTAGCTAAGGATCTTTTGAAACTTAGAGAACTTTCTATAGACGATTCTGGGCTGGATGTGATTGTTGCAATGGAAGAAGGAATCCAAACTCAAGTTGTTTCTAAGTTCGACCTACCTCATCTGACTTCTTTTGAAGTTTGCAATTCACATGAACTCAAGAGTTTCTACCCTGGAAAGTATGTTTTAGAATGCCCAAGATTGAAAATACTAAAGATGTCACATTGTGATAAGGCGGAGACATTTACCATGGAGTTGACAACCTTTCAAGAGGAACGTGACAATCACCAACTAGTCACACACCAACAACCATTTTTTCCCATGAAAAAGGTACAATTAACAAAAGTTACGAGGGAGATAAAGACTGTTTATTTTCTTTTTGTGATGATTAATTACTACGAAATTAGGATTGCATCTCTCACAATAATGCCGCACATGCTCGCATTCTATTTTATAGAAAAAGTTTATGCAAAGTAAAAAATAGTGTACTTTAGTTTTCTTCTCCCCTTTTTTTTTCTAATTGTATTTCTTTTTCAAGACAAAATCATAAAAAAATAAATTTGGTTATGCCATTTTTCACATTTCCTACATTTATGTTCAGGTATCAATGGTATTAGTCATAAAAAAAAATTCTATCAGATGTCTCTTACTAAATATCGTGACATACTGATGAAATAATATTTATTTTGGATGAAATAATATTCACATTGTATTTCTTTCTTCAAATACAAAAGTGATAGCGTAATGTTTTTTATTAGAAGTATAATACAGGGATCTAAATGAATATAATATAGATGTGGTTGTAAAGATGCTAGCACCAGAATTCTTGTTTCCAAAAGAATCTGACATCTAATAGTGCTAGTGCTATATTGCTTGGCTTTGCAGGTTATCCCTAACTTAAAGGAATTGGCATTGAACAGCAAGGAGGCATTGATGATTATAAATGGAAATATCCAAGCAGACCTTTTTCGTAATCTAGAAGTTCTTTGCCTGGGTGGCTCTAAGCATGAACCAACTATTTTCCTGTCCTGGTTCCTTCAACGAATGCCAAATCTTGAAAGTATTTCTGTGGAAAGTTGTGAGGTGAAGGAAATTCTCTTTATTGATGGAACTGATGAAAATGAAAGAGAAGGAAGGACACTTGCAAGGTTAAAGAGCTTGGAGTTGTCTGATCTCCCAAATCTAAATCATATATTTACAGAAGGTTCCAGATTGGATTCTATTCTTGGATCACTTGAATGTTTAACTGTGTTGGAGTGCTCTGGTTTGACCAATTTGTTTCCTTCATCTGTATCTTTCAATTGCTTGACATTTCTGATGATCTATCAATGCCATGGATTAATAAATTTATTTACATCATCTATTGCCAAAAGCTTTCTCCAACTTGAAGAAATATTTGTAATTGGCTGCAAAAAGATTGAAGAGATTATAAATGTCAATGAAGAAGAGGATGAGATTACTTTCAGCAAGTTGACTTTCTTGCAACTTAGTAACTTACCTAGCCTCGAATGCTTTTCCATGAGAACTAAAAGCGTCTTCAAATTGTCATCCTTGGAAGCGATGATCGTCACAAAATGTCCCAGTTTGCAAAAGTTCTGTGATGGAGACATCAGCGCACCTATGCTAGATAAAGTACACATAGCTGCTGATGATAATTTTGAGGTTGATGAAAATGTTTGGTTTTGGGCGGGGAATCTTAAGGCCACCATTCAACAATTGTTTACAGAAATGGTATGTATTGGTTTTTCAATTGATATATCTATATGTTGTTTTGGTTTCCTTTTTTATTTTATATGATTTCTTTCATCATTGCCCAATTTTCTTTTTGCTTAGTAAGTTCCAAATAGTAATAGGATTATTTCTCTAATTAAAAGAAAATCCGAGTGAGCTTTTTTAGGAGAGATTTTTTAACGAAGTCTGAATTGCCTGTCCCTTGCTAATTAAGAAAGATAGAGTAACTAATATCAATTAAAGTAAGAAAGCTCCAGTATCAGCACTTAAGAGTTTAAATATGTTTTCATGAGAAACAGAAATGGGAGATATAATACCTCAAAGTCAGATTACCTACCTAAGCTTGCATGCAGTTACTTTCGAAAAAACTAATTAAATAACACAATTCTAATGGTTTTGCAGGTTGGATTTCGTGGGCTCGAGTCTCTGCGTATATCAGAATATCCTCAATTGAAAGAGGTATGGCATCACCAAACTCCAATTAAGTGCCTCTTCAATTTAAGATCCCTGGTGGTGGATAATTGTGAGTTTTTGTCAAGTGCAATACCATCCGGTTTACTAAGGAGCTTGAGCAACCTGGAAGAGTTAGTTGTTGAAAATTGCCATTCAATTGAACAAGTAGTGGATTGGGATGGGCTAGACATTAATGGACTGTTGTTACGGTTAACTAAGCTTCATTTGATTGAACTGCCAAGGTTGAGTCAAATATGGAGTAAGGAACCTGGAAACATTTTTGACTTGAAATGCTTAACATCTCTTAAAGTTTCTAAATGCCACAATTTGAGAAGCATATTTACACCCTCCATGGCCTCTGCACTTGTCCACCTAGAAGTGATAACAATTGAAGAATGTTCGATACTTGAAGAAATTATCACAGAGCCAAGGGAGGGAGAAGAAATTGATGCAGTTGGAATATATGGTTCTGATATCGTATTGCCACTGTTGAATGACATATGTCTTTCATCTTTGCCTGAGTTGAGAAGGTTTTATGGTGGAAGTGGTATTATCCAGTGTCCAACATTAGAAGGGTTTTCTGTAATTAATTGTCCAAAAATGAAGACTTTTGTTTCAAGTAGGAAAGACGTTGACATTCCTATGCCTCCAATTGCGGGTAGAAAGGTTAGTGTGTCAAACTACTATCAATATTTATTTATTATTAATTATTTTTTCAAACCAAGACAAAATCTTCCATATCTTCCATACTTATTCACCTTAATTAATTATCTTTCATCTTTCATTCTCGTTATTATTATTATTGTTTGCTTTCTTGAAATTTTAAAAATATTTTTATTTCCAGATTAAGTTCCCTAACTTGAAAATTGTGAGATTGGGCTGGGAAGATTCCGTGAAAGAGATGTGGGATGTTCAGTTTTCTGAAGACTTCTATAGCAATCTTTACTCGCTCTCATTAAGAGGCCATGATGATGCATCAATTCTTTTTCCGTTCAATTTCTTTAAGAAATTGTGCAACCTTGAGAATCTTCATCTTATCAATGCCTTTGTGGAAGAATTATACACATGTCGAGGGCCAAGGGGTTTTAGTGAGGGACAACAAGCACTCGCCATTATAGTGGCACACTTGAAAAAATTGAACCTGAAGAACCTACCCAATTTGAGAGTTTCTTTTATATTCTCAGCAGTTTCTTTGAATAATGTGACAGTTTTAAAAGTATCAGAATGTCATGAATTCACTAATTTAGTAACTTCTACGGTTGCTAAAAGTTTAATGCAACTCAAGTTCTTGAGTGTATTAAACTGTAGAAAGATGATTGAAATCATTGCGAAAGAGAGAGGAGAAGAAGAAGTACAAGACGAGATTGTCTTTTTTAAACTAACTTATTTGGTTCTTGATAATTTACCAAGTTTCACAAGATTTTACTCAGGAAATTACTGCATTAAATTTCCATCATTGGAAAAGTTGATAATTTTTCAGTGTCCTGAAATGAGGACTTTCTGTCAAGAAGTACCAGTTACACCCAAGTTAGAGAGAATACAATTGGTAGTTTGTTCAGATACTACTTGGGAAAATGACCTTTGGAATAATGGATGGGAAGACATTATTGATGAGAAGCTTTGGTTGGAGGAACTGAAGGAATCCGAGTGGTTTTGGAAGGATAACGTAAACATAACCATTAAGTTGTTACAGGAGACAGAGTTTACCCGAAAGCAGCAAGTCTTTACAAAATTGGTACGTCCTACTTTCTTTTTCTTTCTTTGTTTGGTGAAGGTACGTTAACTATTGCTTTCCTTTTTCTTGCATGATAGCAGCATTTACTTATTATTTTTTCGTTACATTTTCTTCTCTTCTTTTTGTCCTATTATTTTTTACTACTGATTTCTTGAAACTGGCCACCAGAGATGGCAATGGAGGGCCTGGCCCGCCCTGATATTGACATGTATTCATTTTGGGGTCTGAATAGATGTTTAAGTTGAACTCGTCTTATGGGAGTGCAAGGACTCAAATCCGAATACTCGGACCCAGCCCGTGGACCAGCTTAAGAAAAAGAGACAAAATATCCATCCAATTTATCGCTATTTTAAATTACTAAATAACCCAAAACAATTATAACTAATTAGTAGCACTAATTTTGATAATGAAATTACTAATAATAATGAATTTGATCTTCTATATATAGTTAAATTGAATTTATTATACATTCTTTTTACTATTCATTTAACTTGATCTAGCTCTTCATATTTTTTTACAATTTTACTCATGTGTCAATTAATTTGATTTGACTTTTCATTATTTCTTAATTTCTTTATTTTAAAAATATTTTCATTAAAGACAATACTATATAATATCAAAGCCCAATTTAATTTCATTTGACTATTTATTTTTCTTCTAAATTCACTCTTAGTCCATTCAATACTAATTTATTATATAACATAAATTTATTTAATATATAATAAATGTTATAAAATTCACTTTTTAATATATGAATACATTATATATTATTCAGTTTTGACATATATGTTCAAATTACCTTTTATATATTTCGTACTATTATGAATTTATTAGTGATTTTTACTAGCGATTTCCAACCTGACCCAGATCATAACCCTTGTAGGTATCTGGGCCTCACCCAAACCTGTGCTACATTACTTGAATTCGATGGCCATTTTTGTGCACATCCAAACAGAATTTTATACCCATTTGGGTTGGGTTGGAACAAACAATTGATCCGGCCCATTTTAATCCCTACTTTTGACTTCAACAAAAAGTTGAAAGTTCCATTGCACAAAATTTTCTTAAGCTCTTACTGTTTCCCTCCTTGCATATCATCACTTTGGGTCAATTTATGTAGGCTAGCTTAATAATTTCAAACAACATCACTCTTATGCATCTAGAGAAAGAAAAAACGAAACCATTGGCACACTTGGGTTCTTCTTAATCACACTCAGCTGCAGTCTGCAGCATTTGAGGAGAACTTTTAGAAACCATTTCATCTGGCAACCATTAAACACCCTCACCATAAATGGAAATCCCAAATAAAAAATCAAACAGATTTTGACATGAACTTAAGCACATTTAAAGAATCTTGACTAGAACAAGAGGTTTTTAACAGATGGAAAAAATATCATAGATTATTCGAACAGTAAGACTTTCTCTTCATTAACATACAACTCCATTAGTTTTACATTCAAAGACCACTTTATTCCATTTTACCAAGCCACCTTTTAGAGTTTTAGTTTTCTAAGCAAAATAAACCTAGGATTACCATCCACAGAATAGCTACTCCATTATATTTTTACTAACTCCACAAAACCTTTCATTTAATTTCAACCACATGCTACCAAATCAAAAAGGGATCTTACTTCTCTTCATTCCTCCAACCTCAAGCAAGATAGGAAAGTGATCTAATTTTGTCATTGACAATATTTTCTGTAAAGAGCTAACAAAGTGATTTTCCCAATCATGATATATTAAAATCCAATCAATACTTGATATGCTTCTCCCATTAAACCAAGTGTAGTGACCACCAATAAGAGGTAAATCCATAAGAGATTCATCATCAACAAAGTTTGAGAACAATAGCGTAGCCGCCAATATTCTTCTGCAATTTTTCCTTTCATTCGGGAACCAAATAACATTGAAGGTCCCCCACCTAAACGCCTAGGAGTATCCTATGCAACTTTAACTACTCACCGTTTTGCCTAGAAAGCATCCATTAAATAATAATCATTAGGTACATACAATCAGAAAAAAGTCCATATGAAATCCATCATCCACATTCTCGGAAAGAAAAGAGGTTGAAATTCTTTTCTAAAGAACATGTATATTTTTTCACAAGTCTAGTATCCTACTAAATCAAAACACCTCAAGTTGTTCCATTAGCATCCAAACAACATCACTCCACAAAAGGGCAGCTCCATAGGCTACAGATAATGTGTAATATACAATTTAGTGTCTTGGAAGCACACCATACTATATTTATAACACCTCGAAAGATAAGTAATAATAGAATGTTTAGATATAGTTTTTAGGCCACTAACATTCGGTTTTTACCTTGTCAATGTGGTACCTCTCATACTGCTAGCATAATAAGTATTTATAAAATATGTAAATAGAGGAGTCACACCTCCTAATACCAATTGATTGGTTTTAAAGGTGTGACTCTAAATGATACCAGAACCATTGGCCCAAGCCGCTACAACCGAAAATCCTGTCACAACTCCACCTTCTATGTGAAGTGGGTGTTAATGTGATATCTCCCACATTGCTAGCATAATTTACAGTAGTTAGGGAATATGAGATAAATAAAAGATAGCAAACTTATTTTAATAACTTATTAAAGGAGATTCAAATGTTACTATGGGAGAACTAGGTGACGCTTTTTATGATACTGGCCGTTTTTGTAAGTCAGGTTAGAACACTCGAGGTTAAAGAAATTATGCAAAAGATGAAAGGTGAATCAATGGAACTGAATGGTATCCTTATTGAAGTTTAGAGATGCATAGGAGATGTTGGTATAACTTGGCTCACAAATCTTTTTAATAAGATTCTAATGGCCAACAAAATATCTCATGAATGGAGGAAAAGTATGTTGTTTCACCTTTATAAGTATAAAGAAGATATATAGATAAATAATAATTATCGAGGTAAAACTTATGAGCCATACAATGAAACTTCGAGAGAGTTATAATTCAACGTAGGCTTAGAAAGGAAAGCTTAGTTTTAGATAATCAATTTAGGTTTATGAGTATCGGAAGATCTACAATGTAGTTTATCTTTTTACTTAGGAGATTAATTAAGAAACATGAAGTAAAGTAAAATGATACTCACATTGTCTTTACTGATCTATAAGAAACACATAATAGGATGCTGAAAAGAGTTTTGTGGTGAACTGTTGGGAAGAAAAAAGTACCAACTAAATATTTAGATGTGACTAAGAATATGTATGAGGGAGTAAGAAACAGTGTGCAAACCGTTAAAGATGACAAAGGGCCAGGAATGACCCTAATCGAGCTTGGTATTTACTCGTACCCATTTTAAGGCTCGATGCATGCCATATCTATACTCATATATTTGTAGGCATACTCACTCGGCTCATTTACCCTTTTTTTTTTTTTTGTGCAAAAAATAAATAAATTAATTCATGTAATTTTAACATGTTTTATTTTATATTTTAACATAACATTTGAAAGTATGTTATCCAAATGCATTTCAAGTAATTGTAAGAAAAAAAAATAAAAATCTAAAACAGTAGAAGTGAGTATTCATACATTATCAAATAATTAATTTAATCACATTTCATAAATTAACTATATGACATCTGACAAGTAATTAAGAAACGTAGATGTATTTTTTAGACCCAAAAATTAAAGAAGACCCAATATGGGCTCATATTTTATGGCTATTTCAACCTATTAAACAGTTTAACCCAAAATAATTCTATCAAATTAGTAGCACACCAATTTGGTAACAAAATCAATAATAATAATCAATTTGATCTTTTTATAGTTAAATTTATTTTATTATGAATTCTCTGTGTTAACCATTTAATTTGATCTAACTCTTAATTTTACTCATAAGTTAGTTTAATTTGATTTGAATTTTCATTATTTCCTAATTTATCTCATATGCAATCAATACTAATGTATTTTAAACTATTTTCATTAAATACATACTAAATAATACCAACGCTCATTTTAATTTCATTTGACTATTTATTTTCTTCTAACACTTACACCAATTAATACTACTAATTTATTACAAAGTAATTTTATTAACACATAATAAATATTACAAAATTCACTTTATACCCAAATACATTACATATTCTTCAATTTTGAATTTAAATTTACAAATTAATTTTTAAATATTTTCACAATATGAATCAATTAGAGATATTTGATAGATTTTCACTTGTGAAAAAAAAAATGGTCCGTTCAAATGGGTATATAGGTCTTGCCATCTCGTACCCATATCCGTACCCATATCCAGTGCCATTTTTCTACCCATTTGGGCTAAGCTTGGTCCATCCATTTACCTGATGTGTTGCCATCTCTACCAACTGTGGATAGTATGGCTAGAGAGTTTTCAATCACAATTGAATTTCATCAAGGATTATTTTTAAACCCTTACTTATTTGCTCTAATAACAGATAAACTGAGTATGACATCGTACTAGTAGATGAGACTAGAACATGTATAAATTTCACGTAAGATTTATGGAGTATCAAGTTAGAATTCAAAGGTTTTAAGTTAAGTCGGTGAAAACTGAGTATATATATGAAGTGTGACTTGAGCTACACTAATGGAGACTCAAATGAATTTTGATGTTCATGAAAACCCAGCAAAGGAAGTAAGTACCTAGATTTCTTCTTATAAAAAGATAATACAATTGAGCATGATGTGAGCCACATAATTGAGGTAGGATGGATGATGTGTCAAAGTGTCTAGAGTGTTTTACGATCTTAAAAATTTCGAATAGGTTGGAAGGTAAATTCTATAAGACGGTCGTGAGATCGGTTATGTTGTATAGTTCTAAATATTGATCAATTTAGAAAAAATATTTGCATAATATTGGAGTGGCTGAAATGTAAATGTTGAGATGGATAAAATACCAGAAAAGATAGAATACAAAATAAGAAGATATGTAGAAAAGTTGAGGTAGAGGAAGGATATTAAGTTTTTGAGAAGATGTGCTTTGTTTGCAATTATTTGGGATTTGACTATAACTGCGAGTATATTTCAAGATTGTCTTCTCCCACGACATCATCTTTGGGATTAAATTATCTTCCTCACTTTCCTTTAGTAATCAGCTTTATAATTTTTCATGTTTTTTTTTAGTTGACATGTGAGATAATTGTTGAACCTCGTCTCTTTCTTTTTCTCTTTTATATTTTATTTGAAGACTTACTATCCACCCTTGTTTTTCTTTCTCTCTTAATAAAAATTATTGTTTATTCAAATCAATTAGATGATGTACGCTATAAGTGGGACTGCTGTATTCGTAGAAGTTCTAGTGCATAAGGATTTTTCATTATGGATTCATTACTTGGTAGCTTATTTATAGACTTTACCACGAACTTGACATCTTCTATAATTTTCTCAATATAGATAGAGCTAAGCTCAATTAACTGGAGACTAAGGTAAGTTTATATTTCTTTTAGATCAATTAAGGAAGAGTGCATCATTTCTAAGGTAGTACAATGTATATCGTGTAATAATTATTTGGTCTAAGATTACTTTTAAGTGAAAATGGCTCCCCTATAATTTATTTATAAGTTTTAATGGGATTTAAACATGAGACCATTAGGTTCTAGTATTTTTATCTTAACCAGTTGAATTAAAATATTTGTTAATCCAAAATTCATTAATAGAAAGAGAAAAGATCATATGTGGTTTTGATTGTTAAAATCTCGAACAAAGCTACCCACATGTCACGATGATTGTGAATATTCTTAGTTGTAATATAGGTTGTGTTTGAACTTGAAGCACAAAACAAAGACGAACAGGTTTCAAAACATTTGAAAATGTTAATGTGAAGATCAAGCACTACATAATGCATGCATTGGTATTCATTCCTTTCTCTTTCTTTTTGATCCTAACTCTTGCTTGACTATAAATCATGTTGATATCAGGAAGAGGAAGAAAATAGGAAAGGTGATGAGATCATGAAGTCAGAAGCGGATACTTCAAGAGACCATGAAGGACATGCTACTGATAAATATAGAAAAAGCAATCTAGAGTGCGTGCCTGAGATTGACCATGGAACTAAGGAGCCCATTGTAACAACCCTGCCTGTGGAGCAGCCAGGTTTGAGATTCCCTGTTTGACACAAGTGTGTCCATATTCATCTATAAAGGATACAACATTCATTAGCTAACACCCCTGCATCTACAGTATCTCTATTGATGAACATCAATGCTTATGAATTTGCAGTTGAGCCCTTTCTTGTGAAAATTTCTGCAAAAATAAAGAAGGAAGATATTTCGAATGATGGTGACAACTTTGTGTCATGCTATGCACCTGATGAAGTAAGAAAAAAATTTAGTATAAAAAAATTGGATTTTCTCTTAATTTTTCCTCAACTAGTTGACACTCTTGTTGAACTTAAGAATGATGTTCTCATGGGTTTCAAATGAAGATCTTATACCTACGCCATCTACTATGCAGTCTCAAATAGGTTTTGAAGAGCATGACGGACAAAGACCTTTTCCCACGACATCTTCTTTGGGATTAAATTGTTCTCCTGACTTTCCTTTGGTAGTCAACTTTATAGTATTTCAGTGTGTTTCTTTCATTGACATGCAAGGCAATTAATGAGTCCTTTAATATTTAACTCATCTTTTTTTTTTCTTTTTTCTGAAGATTTACCATCCACCCTTTTTCTTTTTTCTCTCTTAAAAAAATGTATCTTTCAATTAAAATCAATTAGATGATGTAGGATATAAGTGGGACAGCTGTATTTGTAGAAGTTCTAGTGCTTAAGAATTTTTCCTTATGGATTCATTACTTGCTAGCTTATTTATAGACTTCACCACGGACTTGACATCTTCTATAATTCTCTCAATATAGAAGCTTCTTGAAACATTTTTAATGGATAGAGCTAAGTTCAATTAACTGGAGACTAAGGGAACGTTTATATTTCTTTTAGATCATTCAGGGAGAGAGTATCATTTCTAAGGTAATATCCTGCAATAATTATCTTGTCTAACTAAGATTAATAGTGAGTGAAAATGGCTTCCTATAATTTATTTATAAGTTTAATGAGATTTAAACAAGAAACCATTAGGTTCTAGTATTTGCATCGTAACCAATTGAGTTAAAAACTTCATCGATCCAAAATTAGTTAATCGAAAGAAAAAAGCTTTTATGTTGTTTTAATTGTTAAAATCTCTAACAAAACTACTCACATGTCAAGAAGATTATGAATATTGTTAGTTGTAATATAGGTTGTCTTTGAACTTGAAACACAAAACAAAAATTGGAATAGGTTTCAAAACATCTGAAAATGTTAATGTGAAGATCCAGCTCTACATATTGTATACATGGTATTCATTCCTTTCTCTTTCTTTTCGATCCTAACACTTGCTTGACTATTGATGATGCTGGTTGCAGGAAGAGGAAGAAAATAGGAGAGGTGATGAGATGATGAAGTCAAAAGAGGATACTTCAAGAGACCATGAAGGACAAGCTAGTGATGAATATAGAAAAAACAATCTAGAGTGCTTGCCGAAGATTAACCATGAAATTAGGGAGCCCACTGTAACAACATTACCTGTGGATCAATCAGGTTTGAGATTCCCTGCTATTGACACAAGTGTGTCCATATTCATTTGTAAAGGATACAACATTCATTACCTCACACTAGTGCATCTACAATCTGTCTACTGATGAACATCAATGCTTATGAATTTGCAGTTGAGCCCTTTCCTGTGAAAATTTCTGCAGAAATAGAGATTGCGAATATATCGAGTGATGTTGATAACTTCGTGTCATGCTATGCACCTGATGAAGTAAGAAAAAATATTTAGTATAAAAAATCAGATTTTCTCTTAATTTCTCTTCAACTAGTTGACATTCTTGTTGAACTTAAGGATGATGTTCTCATATGTTTCAAATGAAGATCTCATACCTATATCTTTCACTATGCAGTCTCAAATAGGTTATGAGGAGCATGATGGACAAAGATCTCTTCTTAATGAAGATCCTCCATTGGTTTTCAAAGACAATACATTGCGAGCTACAAGTTCTACTGCGTCCGCTACTAACAAGTACTCATCAGAAGGAAGAATAGCTAGCTTGAATCCCCAACCCTCAGGGGAGATGGTGGACTTCCATGGACTGTGCCAAGTGGATAAGTCATTCCTCACCCTCCTCGAGGAAGCTTGTGAAAGGAATCATCAACTGATAGATTGTCAAATGCGACACCCTCTGATATTTAGGCAGTGTGCCTATGCTTCTTTGGGCCAAATCTTGTTTTTGCTTAAACATATCAAGATACAGGATATGGTCCATCATAAAGATGAATTGGAGTTGTGCTGGGAGGTGACAAAGGTCATGAAGTTTGATGTAGAGTGGTTGAGACCTATTATTGAAGGGGCTTTGTCTTCAACAACTTTTCTGCAGAAAGCAATTGAAACTAGAAAGCGCCTCAAAGTACTTGAAGAAAAAGTTATTGACACTAAGAATGAGATTGCTTTCATTGAGGATAAGTTGGAGAGCCTAGGAGTTCACGATGTTTCTGGTTATTATCTTAGTTGATTCAAATTAATTACATAGTAGTTTCAATAAATATTAAAAGTATAATGGTGTCTTCTATTAAAAAAAATACACTTATTTATCTATGTAAATGTGAGCTCTTTAGAAAAATGATAAAAACGTACATAAATACTTATTTATTCATGTTTATTAGTATTAATTTATGTTGTCTTGAAAATAACTTTAATTTGTTTGGCAGTTTGATTTTGTTTTTGTAAAACACAATCAAGTTTTGCGTTTGTTGTATGCTAAAAGAGATATTTACGAAAATATGTTTGATTTCCAGAAAACAATTGGTAATACGAATAAAGGCATAAAGGAAAGTGACATTTGCTGCCAGCTTAGATTTGGGATTTAATTTTTGTAACCAACGTACCAAAAATTTTAAATTTTTATTACTATATTTGAGATCAGTTTATTCAAAATAATAATAATAATAAGAGGAGAGAGCATGATTTAGGGCTGCTGTCAAGTGGGGGCAGCCCCCGACATAAACAGTTTTTTAGAGAGCTTAAGTCTCCGATCCCAGAACTTGATTACTGTTTAGAATTAGAACTTCAATTCTAAATAAGGTGCTTAAAGCTTTGGAGGTGCAGTCCCCAGCTGGAAACAGATCATAATCTTTGTGCTAATGGGTAGTCAAAAATCGAATGAGATAAAGATTTGTCCTTAAGGTTTCAAAGAGGACACATTTTGAAATATCCATACAACAGATTCTAAGACAAACTGCCATTACAATTTTTGAATCAATTTGCCATAACAATTTTTGAATCAATTTGCCATAACAATGTATAATAGATTTACAACAACTAAACATCATAATGTATAGGATGAATTAGAAGTAACTTTGGTAAAGAAAATCACAATTTAAACTTCGGACGTCTAAAGACTCAAGCTCAAAAACAATTTCTCCTAGATCAATTTATTATGCAATGTACCATGCACCATTATATTCAGTAGTTTAGTGCTGGAAATTGAATGTCTGTGTTGACTTTGAAGATGAAGACACAAGAGCAAATTAACAATTAAAATATTAAAATTGTTATTCCACATAATTCTTTCTCTACCTGCAAGCCTAAATTTAAAATTGTCTTACTCAATTTTGAACTCTTAATCTTGTCATACACACGTTGCTTGTGAATCGTGTTTAAGATATATAAATATAAGTTTATCAACAAGAGATATATATATTAAGAAATTATAGTTAATAAAAAATAATACTATATGTTAATGGCATCCAAAAAATTAAATAAACACAATAAAAAATTTAATTCATAATATAAACATATAATTTTAAAAAAAATTACAGATGGAAAAATAATTAACACAACAATATTATAATCATAAAAATTATACTCTTAATATTTCATTTAATTCATAGCATTTTAAAATGTTAATTTATAATATTTTAATTATTTGTTACTTATTAAATAAAAAATAAAGAAATTCAATCTTAATCATAATTGATTTATTAATATTTAAAAGAATTGCGATAAAAATAAATATCAATAGTCATAAAATAATTACAATTCTACTAATATTAAAATGAAGAAGAATTAAGAAAGAAATAAAAAAAAAGTAAAAAAAATTAATAATAGTCTATTTGAAGTAAAATGCAATTAAAAGTATTTATGTAATAGTAAAAACTAATAAAGATATTTAAGAAAATAAAATTTCTTTAATTAAACCAACTTTTTATTCATAAACAAATAGATAAATTTAACCAAAAAAAATTAAATTCATAAACTTATATATATATTTTTAATTCTTAAGATGAAAGAAGAATTAAAAATTAAAACAATAATATTATATTAAAAAAAACATTATCCTTATTGTTAACTTATTAAACAAAAACAAAATCCAAAAATTCAATTTGAACTACTATTGACATATAATTATTGAAATAATATTAAAAAAATTACAATTAACAGTTAAAACAACAATATTATAATCATGAAAAAGTATACTCTTAATATTCTCTTAATTCATAGTAATTTTTTAAAATTTTAATTCTTAAATTTGAGAAGAACTAAAAAAAAATTACGATTATTAAGAAATTATTAAACAAAAAAATTGATAAACTCAATTTTATTTACTATTAACATATAATTATTAGAAAAATTATAGATTTAATAAATTTGAAAAGAATTAATGAAAATGAAATCAATAGTCCTAAAACAATTACAATCCTACTGATATTAAAATGGTAAATAAAATTGAAGGAAAAAAAATAAAAATTGTAAGGGTATTCAAGGAAAAAAAATTATAAGGGTATTCAAGGAAAAAAAATTGCCATTAAGCCACTTTTATACCTTTTTAGTTTTTATTATTACATAGTTACTTTTATTATATAATTACTTTTACTTGTTATTTTATTTCAAATAAACTAGTAATTTTTTTTTTTCTCTATTTTAATATCAATAGAATTGTAATTACTTTAGAACTATTGATTTCTTACCTACAAACTCTTTTCAATATTAATAAATATATAACTTTTTAATAATTATATGTCAATAATAATTAAAATTTTAATTTTAATTTTATTTCTTCTCAAATTTAGGAAGTAAAAGTTTAAAAAATTACTATGAATTAGAACAAACCTTGGACCAGGCATTTGTTGGAAAAGTCATACAAGTCGCGACAGAGCCCGAGGGTTTAGTCTTACAACAATGTTTATGCAGAAACCCGAGAAACCAAAAAAGAAAAGTTATTATGAATTAAAAAATATATATATTAAGTGTATAGTTTATGATTATAATATTATTGGCATAAATTTTTTATTTCGTAAAATACCCTTATGAGATTTGGTTATTATATAGTTACTTTTAGTTGTTATTTTACTTCAAATAAGTTACTATTTTTTTTTTCTTCTAATTCTTCTCCATTGAAATTGATTATTATTTCATTAGTGAAAAAGTTAGTGATCTTCAAACTCAATAATTTCCTACAACTCAACAAATGTGTTCACTGAAGCATTACCAAAAGATTATTTTGACACCTTTCATTACAAGCCTGACGTTCCTTCTTTCTCACTACCAATCTTGAGGTGTAAAGCATCCAGATCACAATGTTTCAATTATAGTATCAAATCAAGAGATATCAAATAGTGAATCACTAATCAAAATAAAGTCGTTGGTAAACAATATCACTGGATAATGTGGCACGATTCATGAAGTCAAACTAAATAATTGTTGTAAAGAGCCTTGTTGACATTTCCAAAATTATTTGTTACCGTTAAATTACTTGTATATACGTACACAAACCCATACTCAAAACGTGTAGAAGAAATATAATTCATTCTTGCCAAAGCTATTGGAGAGTTAATTAAAGAACAAAATAAGAAGCAAGTCATAATCAATGATCAGTGCTATCCAAAAGAACCTCAAACCTTGATTGATACTCTGTCTCTTCAAGGTAAAGGATTAGAGCAGTTAACCTAAAGGTCAAAAGAACTAAATGTCAAACTTCCAGATAAACCAGCTTCTAAACCAACGGTGAAATTGGATGTCTCCTCAATATTAAGTGGACAATGAAAAGGGAAAGTTGTAATGCACTAAGCCTCAACAGTTCAACCTAACCTTAATTGGTTGACATACCAAATTGATAAGTTGTAAGAAGCGGTAGTTAGTCTAAAATCCCAATTGGAAGCCATGGACAAGAAGATTAATGTGCATCTGGAAGAACTACGTAAGATTTTCCAAGATTAGGATGTCTCATTTATGCAAAATCAAACCAAGACACTAAGAGACTTGTGAAGCTCAAGTTCAACACCTTCTGATGTCTTTACTGAAGCTCTTCTTGCTCTTCAAAGAAAAATGACGTCAATGGCCTTGAGCAATTTAGAAGTGAACTATATTCCTTCAATGATCAGTGTCGTTCTGTGGCGCTAAAAAATATTCACTAGAACACCATTAAGACCATTGAATGGCCTAGGAATCACACTAATTTTTCGTTGCCAATTTTGCTCGGATCAACAACTACTGCAAAGATGTCGTTCCCAACTTGACTGATGGTCTAGGTTGGTTGGTACCAAAGGTTATAAAAGGGAAAGTATAAAAAGAAGTTCAAAGATCAATGTCCAAGGTTAGGCTCTATTGTCAACAATCAACTTCCTAGAGATTTCTCCCTCCCCCTCTCTTCATGCATATGTACTAACTATTCATGTGATCATAATCTTTCGGTTTAACTTTTTCTATAATGGGTATAAACTTCTGGTAGAAATATTTTTATACAAAAATTTGACTTTTACAATATCAAAAAAAGGGGAGAAAAATGTTGTGTAAGGTATACACAAATTCAGAGGGAGCTATTCTTTTTGTTTATGGTACATTAAGAGTACTTGAACTCGGCACTAGGAGTTGGAGGATAGGGTACCCAACTAATTAAACTAAGCTCTCAATGGTCATAAGCTATTCTTTCTTAACTAAATATTTCAATATTTTGTAATCATCCGAAAGGAAAGATTAATGAATCAAATGTAAGTTTGATTTGAATAATCAATTAAACATTATCTCAAATATTATGATTTTGATAATTACAAAATATATTACATTCATAAGAAAACGAAGCCTAACTTAATATATACATTTTTGTATACATATGTTGAAAATCAACTGCAAAGAACAATGAATCAAACTCAGCTAAAACTTAGGTCAACTGCACAATCAATAGTTTGAAAGTTTTTAAGATGGTGCTAAGATGAAGTGCTCCACTAAAATATTTATTTTGCACAAGTATAAATTCAATTGTTTATCTTGCTAAATTGATTCATTAATTAAGATAAGTCAAAAGCACTAAAGATGGTCTATGGAAATATCAAGTGTTGATTGATCACTAAATGCTCAAGAGATGGATAGCTGAAAGCTAAAAGGTCAAAAAGACTAGATATTTAAACTAAAAGCCTGAAAACTTGAAGAAAGTTGAGAGACAAAACACACTATTTCATTAAGCAATTATCTAATGAAGCTTCTCGCACAGAGTCAATTGAAGCTACAAGTGCATTGAGCCAAACCTCCTCATTAGTTGAAAGTCTCCAAAGCTCAAAAGACAACAGCTGCTCTAGTATCACCTAAAAATCTCTTGGACTTAGAAACACAAGTTCTCTACCTACTTCTTTGAGTTGGCTCTTGAAAAGATGCCATGTGTGCTATTTGCTTTGAATAATGTTAAACCTAACACAAAAACCTGTATCAAAACACATACATAGCCAAAACACGTACAACAGTCCAGGCTATACCATAATGGATATTACTTGTTTGAAGCAACCTCAAAAATGTTTTCAAGTTTTTCTCTTTCAGCTAAACAATTCAACAGGTTTTTTCATTTTAAAAACGAGTACAATCTGATCAAGCATAAAAAATATGAATAGATTACGAAAGAAGACAAGTTTGAGATTAAACCTCATGCTATCAATTTGTTAAAGATTTTGAAATTAATCTTAGAGAATTTTTTGAACCCAAAATTTCATACTCCATTATGCTAATCTAAAAAATTGTTGTAAAAAGCTTAACTTTTTATATCCTTTAAACTCTCTGTAAATCTCATCCAAAGCAGTTAGTTTTTCACTACAAGAAAAATAGGTTTCAACAACCACCAAAATCGGTTACTAATTCAGTGGCAAATAGTAGCAGCAACCGAATTTTCAACGAAAAATGTTGGTAGCAAAAACACATGTGGCTAAAGCAACCAAATACAATTTCAGTCTATTTGCAACAGAAATTTTGGTTGCTAAAATTCCAAATTTCGGTTGCTAATTTGGTGTTTTTGATTGAATTTTTTAATATTAGCTTCTGAAATTCAGTTTCAAAATCGGTTGCTAATGTTTGGTTTATCTAGAAAATTTCCATTGCAAATTCAGTTTCTAATTTGGATAAAAAAAATTATGAAATTTGGTTGTAAAATCAATTGCTAAAATTAATTTTGAATTATTTTTTATAAATTCAGTATAACAAAATTAATTGTTCAAGACCCAAGAAATAACCAAAACCTCTTTAATTCATCAAATTGTCACATTGTATTACATTTATAATTCATACATTTCAATACAAAAATTTAAGTACTCTACATCGTTTCAAATTCTAAGTTAGCTATAACAACAAAAGTTTTTTTTTTTTTTTTTTTTTATAACCAATATAACAACAAAAGTCCAACGTGATCTATCAATCCATTTGTGATTGTACTTCACCTCCAGAGTGTTGATCCTACAACAAGAAGAAATGAAAAAATAATAAATAAAAATTTCATAGTTAAAATCATATTCTCTTAGGAAAACTTTTTCATAAGACAAATATTTATGTCAAATCTCTTTATATTGCTCAACTCTTTACTCTCAGCAATTACTTGTTATATTCATTTATTTGTTGAACTTGAGTGATTTACACAAATTGTTTTGTGATAATCTATCACCTAATATTATGCATAATGTAAAATTAAAATATTTAATTTTTAATCAAAAAATATTCACCCCTCACTCTAGTTTGCCTATTTGGACTATGGACTAGCATGAACAGCTAAGGGTTCAGTTGTATTTTCAGCCATTAATAAAGAGATTAGTTTCTTCATTACTGCTATCATCGTTGGAAACATAGCTCTCCTCTTTTTTGAGAGACTTTTTTCTCAATGTAAAATCATATTTCATGTGTGCAGGTTGTTTGCATTTAAAAGAGATGAATTTCTCGTTCTTTCTTGAAGAACCCCTTTTTGAAGAGCTTTCTGACAATCTTTCTTTCATGAATTTTTGGAATTTTCTTGTGATCAAAAGTATGATATCTTCATCAACTTCAAATTAATATCGGGCATCAGTAGATTTGAACCCAACTCCCTTAGCCAAATCTGAAATTTATTAGTTTCTATAGTTATCTTCTTGGCTTTTCATTTCTTGGGAAAAAGAGCAAGTATTTTAACGACCATATCCTCATTAGAATATGTTTTCCCAAGACTTTTCAGTCCAATTATGAAATTTGTAAATCAGGAACATAATTCTGAAATTGTTTTGTCAGAAATCATTCTAAATGGTTCAAAATCATGTATAAACATATTTATTTTTTATTTGTTTACTTGAGAAGTGCCATTGTGCATGACATTAAGTTATGCTAGATTTCATATGTAGAATCACAACAAGAACAACTATTGAATTCTTTTGCATCTAATGCATAGTAAAACGGATACATGGCTTTCACATTTATTTGAGCTTTCTTCTTATCATAACCATCCCATTTCCTTTTCTCTTTTTGTGGGACAAATTTTCCATTTATTAATTTTTTTTTTGAAAAATCATTAGTACAAATTGCATCCCATTTGTCAAAATCAAAACAAAAAAACAAAAATTAATTTTCCATTAACTTAAGTTTTGGTCGTTAAACAAAGGAGGTCTAATGGAGGACTCACTCTCACCAAACATAATTTTGGTATTTGCCTTTAAAAAATTATTCACGATGTTTAAAAACATATTTTAAAAAAAAAAATTTGTAACTTGCTTTGATACATGTTGACACAAAAATAACAAATTAGAGGGTGAATAGTTTATCTGATTAAAAACACCATCTTTTTCAATTTGAAAAACAAAGCTCATATACAGATATACAATCAATCAAATAATTTGAATAACAGAAATTAACGAGAGTAGAGTTAAAGAGATTGCATAACAAATTTATAGTAGTTCACCAAATTCTCTGTTACGTCCTTTTCTCAAGTTTCACTTGAGAGTTAATCAACTATCAACTGAATTGCAAGTTTCACCAAACAAAGTGTCCACTCCTAATATGTAAAAATTCATAATCAAACCCTAAACAAACAATTAGAGTGGGGGCCTTGGACCGCGATATCACACATATTTTGTTTGGTATTGTGCAACTTAATTTTAATGTTATTGCACAAATTAAATTTGTAATATCGCAAAACACTAACAACCCAACACCAACACCAAAAATCAACTAGCAGATGCCCTTACCAATCCTCTGTCCAAACAGCATTTTCTGCAGCTGAGTCACAAGATTGGAGTCTCCAATGCCCATCTTGAGGGGGCTTGTAAAGGAGTTGTCATCTACACAACAACCTCCTTCAAATCAGTTGACTACTTGTGAACAGATAAGATAGCTTCTGACATTTTAAATTTGAAAAAAATTAGTTAAGATAGCTTATGGCATTTGAAATTTGAATAGACTGTACTTCAAATGTAATACTATCTCTTTATCACTCTATTTATAGAGCAGGTCAACACACAAAATTTATTGAACTGTCAATCTAAAATTCTACAAGCATGAGCATTAATGGAGACTCCACGTACTAATTTTGACCATCACCCAGGGCTTTTATAGTTTGGCTATTAACAATTGGAAGAGAGCAAGATCTACATCCCCTGCCTCCTCAGTCTATTTTCGTTTCAGATTTGTAATTTTCAATTTGTACAATGATTAAACAATCCCCATCTCATGCTGAGTGATGACTCTCCTAAGTTGTAAATTTGTCAGCGACATAAACCAAACTGAACAAAAGAAAAGCACTAGCGAGTGATGACTCTCCTAAGACATTTACATCTAAAATATATAGGTTCTTTTTAGTCTTGGCTAGTACTCAGCTTGAGTTAAAGTCGAGTTGATCATTTTAAAGCTGTAAGTAGCAAATCTAATCTCACTAACAAGAAAGTCTATTCTTATGAAAACTTTTTAGTGCCTTATATATAATGCCCCATTTGGTTTAGCTTTTAAAACAACTTAAAGCAATTTGATAATAGAAGGTTTTTTATTTTTTATTTTTTATTAAATCTTTATAAAAAAATATTTTTGGGTTTTTAGAATCTTAAAAGTTGCTAAAAGTCGAAACTAGAAAAAAAAATTTCAAATAAAAATAAGAGAAACTCAAATACATTTTAATAATTATTTTATTTAAACAAATATAACTATAATATTTGTTAAATTAGTCTTTTAACAATTTTAATAGACTGGGCAAAAATACAAAAATTTGAATTCAAATCCCTGTTGTACACACAAAATGATCTAGGTGAGAGAGAAAGAAAGAAAAAAATAATTTGAAATTAAATTATATTTTGGCAGAGAGAAAATGATGTTTCTTTATCTCTCACAAAAATCCTTCTATATGCAAAAAAAGGGAAATGTGGGTAAAATTGTTTGAGAGGTGAATTTGTCCAAATAAAATATTATTGAAAATTGTGTAGATATATACTTGGGTATGAAAAAAAAATAGTAATGAGCAATTAATACTCACTGATGGGTGGCCTAATTGTAGGGCACCTGCTAGAAGATTTTTATTATAAAATAAATTGCAACATAACAGACCCCACTCAATAATGAATAGTGAGGGCATCAAGGGGTTTAAAATTTGTAATATGGGTATAAAATGAGTGAGGATAGAGAGTAAAGAAAGGTCAATTCTTTATTAAGGTGCTTTGGCATTATTTTGATACTATTTTTCATTTATTTAAAATAAAACTTTCGAAAAGCACTAATTTAAATATTTTAACAAACAACTCAATTACATTAATAAAAAATATATAGAATCACATTTAAACTTGGTGCATTCTGAGTTTACGGACAGGCATCCTCTGTCCCAACTTCCTATCCCTGTCTCTGTCTCATAAGCTATATTATCGATATCTGTCCTCATTCACGTGATGCTATTTCAATTTAGTATCAGTCCAAACATGGTCTTCTCCTCCAAAGATACTGGCCTTCTCAGATGTGGCCAAAGCTGCCGTTTTCGTTGGATCAACTACCTCCATCCTGACCTCGAATGTGGGATTTTCACTGAAGAATAAGACAAACTCATAATCAAACTCCATAGCCTCCTTGGTAACAAGAAAACCGACGATTATATTGCTCCTTTTAGAAACACAGCAAAAGAGAGCCTCATTCCTCAATAAAACAGACAAAAATAGAGTGTGATCTGTCCACATGGTGTACATGGACAGATCAGAGTGCATTAAGAATGTAATTTGGGTCTCTTAAAAAAAGCGAGTGTTGAAGAATTTTGAGCAATGCATCAATGAAATTCAAAAAAATTTGATACCCTATAGAGATCAGATCTGGGTGTTTGGGTATAGAAAATGAAGACAACATGGTGTAACTCTTGCCACTTGATTCTGGAGGAGAGATGAATAGTAGAGATTTACTCGATTCGTACGGTAAGCTGGCTACATCTCTCTACTTGTGCGCTGTTATAGAGAAGGCAAGTTTGGATTGACAATAAATCAAAATAGCATCACGTGAGTGAGGACAGATGTCAATAATATAGCTTATAAAACTCAGAATGCAGTAAAGTTCCAAATCATATTTGCTAAATGGAAATCAAACTCCTTTCATTACTGTATTATAATGTCACAGATGCCATTGAGTTGCTTAATGCTTTGTTTGATATCATTGTCCATACACGTTGAGATAATTAAAAAAGATAAGAAAGTGAAATAGTGGGAAATGAGAGCAAAGGATGAGCTTTTAAGGGACTGGAGGAGACTAGATTCTCCTAAAATTTTTTAAAAATATTAATATTATATTTTATAATAAATTTTTAGTTTTTAGTTTTCTCTTATTTAATACTCTAATCCTTCCAAAAATAAAAGCTGAATAACATTTAACTTTTTATACTATAAGACTACTGTTAAAACTTAAAACCCAATAAACAATAGGATTCTAATAAAAAATTAAATTAGGATTTATGTTATAACCACCCTGTATATAAAAAGAATTCTGAGTGAAGCTCTCTCAATATTAGAAATGAGCTTTTGTCCAAGTTTAAAGGAGAAAGGACATTTATGACTTAAAAAAATAGTAAATTTTATTTTATAGATTATATTATTAAATTTAAAGTATATAAAAATTTAACATAATTTGAATTTTTTTTTTCAAAATTTAATTTTAGGACAATTACTGAATATTTCCAACAATTATATAGAAGAAATTTTTTTTTGCTTGATTAGCTACATTTAAGAATTTAATCAGTAACAAGTAAGTATATTTTATCTTTCAATTTTTAAATATGTTTTATTTATTTAGGTTTCGTTATTAGTTTAAAACAAATAACTATGGAAAAAAATGGTAATATTTTGTTAATTTGAAAGGACGTTGCTCACAATTTTAGATTTTATTTAAGCAAAATACATTTGAAAGATATTTATTTTTTTTCTTTTAACTTATATAGCTTATAAATTTTTATTTTGACTTATGAATTATTGAGTTTCTTTTATATATATATATATATATATATATATATTTGCAGTTACCGTGGTTGAATACATTTATATAAAATTTTAGTAGGTCTCAAAAATAAATATCTAACTCTGCCACTAAATGAGAGAATTGGTGAATAGGCACACATGCCCCATCATTGGACATCTTTTCTATGGTGGCATTCAGGTTACTCTCCCAATACCATTCATATCCATTTTCTTCTACTTCTACCTTTTGCAACTTAGGTGTGATTGAGACTCCACAGGAGAACACCTGCATCTTGGGCTTTTTGTCACAATTACTTCTCCCATGGATGGGAATCTGAAATCAAGATTCTTGGAGCTACAAAAATTCCAGAGATTTGGTAAATATTGAAGTTTCAAGGTTTTCAAACTGTTGAAGACAATCTCCATCTCTTCCTTCGTATTATTCCATGTCCGCTACTATCTCTTCAATCATGTTGCACTCAGTTATCTTCATTTCTGTGAGTAGACCAAGACTTTGTTCTGTTGAGGATGTCACTAGATTAATCATTCTGTTGCATCTCCAGACTTCCAAAGATGTCGAATGATTGAAAGACACCGAGGATGGCACTAAATTTATTAAGCCAGAGCATTCCTTCACACCTAAATTGTCTAGAACTCTTCAGATGCATCTTAGTCTTTGCTTTTATCTCTTCACCTACTAGTCTTCCACAAGGAATTTATCTCTGTGAATGAACTATATTTCACAACTAGTCTCAACAGACTGGGAACTCCCTGAAGGAACCAATATAGGAAAGTAGATGTATGTTCATCATCAAATGATTATAGCCAAAGAAGTGTAAGGTTGGAAAAAAGATTATCAACAATATATTGGCCATCCCATATCCTCATTGCATCTTTTCCGTCTAATGACAAATACCCTATGTTCGGGAGTAGCTGAAAAACAGAACAAACTATATACCTTTTCAATAGAGAACAATGGTTGTTTGAATCGCAACAGGTTGACATCCTCTGGATTTGTTGCTTGAAAGTTTCTAGAATATGCCGTGAATATCTCCAGCTTGCCACAAAATAGCGTATATATCTTTTTAAGCACTGGCCACTCTGTGGTATGTGGTCCAGGGTAGGAACTCATAAATTCATTTTCTACAATCTTCTATCACATTCATATATTCTTAATTCTGTGAGTTGAACTAAGCTTGCCGTTGAGGATGTTATTAAGACTACCAACCCGTTGCAATTTTCAACTCCCAAAACTGTCAAATATTTGAAGGACACTGTAGAGGGCACTAATTTGATCAAACTGGAACATTGCCAGACCCATAAATTCTCAAGCATCTCAAGAACCGATCCAATTGGGACCCCTCTTTGGATATGTTCTCTAAATTGGGAAGTCTCACAAGTAATAATCTTTTGCGATGTACAATTGTCCCTGTATTTTGATCTTGGATTATCATTGAGCTACCACTTGGGAATATCTCTTTGAATGAGCTAGATATCACTTTTAGCTACTCGAGAAAAGGGATTCTATGAATTAATTAATCCATATGGAAAAGTAACTGCTTGTTCATCGTCAAAAGATAGAAGGCCAAGAACTTTTAGCTTGCGGAAATAGGCAGTTGGAAAAGATGGGTCACTCAATACAGGTTAGTGTTCTTTCTATCTAACACCAAAGATTCCAAGTTGGGAATTACCTGCATGATATACAGACCAATCAAAAAAAGCAACAAGAGGATGAGGTGTTTTTTACAATCTGAAAAGAATCATATGGCTATATATGCGTAATGACAACAATGAGTGTGGTAGCAGATTAAGGGAGTAAAAATGAATAATCAATACTGTGCACATTTTTTTTTGACTCAAAATACTTAGACCACTAGATAAACTAAAAAAAGATTTTTCAAGCTGATGCAGTTATATCGATTCAACTCTGTAGCAATATAATGAGAAGCTGGTGTGAATATGAAAAGCATTATAGCATCGTGATGGAATACAAAATTATCTGTTTAATTAAGTAGCCTTCTTTTCACGTTGTTTTTTCGTTTTTTTGTTTTTCTTTTTGGGTGTCTGAAGCAGGGGTATTTTTGACAAATATCAATATATTTTTGAAATTTTACATTATTAATGAAGTTTAAAAGTTTCCAAAATCTAGCAGGGTGAGGATAAGATTATAGCACCTTAATTATTTTCTCGACATTTTTGCTTACCATTTTGTTGGAGTAAAGTGGTTGTTTGATCTCTACATCCGGTCGGACAACTCCATCAATTTCTTGTGAATCTAAAGATTGAATTCCTAGTTGTTCCAATTTGTATTCGAAGAACTGTCCTATTGTTATGAAATATACCATTCCAAGTAGCTCCAATTTCTTATTTTTAAAATTATGAAATTTAAAAGTAAAAAATAAATGAAAATTAATATTATTAGTTTGTAAAGAATATAAAGTTCTTAAAACAAATGTAAATATCATTTTTATTATAATATTATTATATAATGGTTACTAATATAATTTTATTTATATATTATTCTCAATTGAATAATAACATTAAATAAGTAACTTCAAAATTTTATTTTTCCCTTAATAAGAATATGGTAGATGTACTTTAGATACTTTATTTTAGTTTTAAACTTCGCATGAAGTATGTGTATATTTTAAAAATAGAGTAGATCTTCGTCACAAAATTTTAGAGAGATTAAAATAATTTATTTTTTTTATAAAACTTGTTCTAGCTGATAGTTGAGAAGTGGAGGGCTTGATTTACAAGTGACAACTGATCCAAAGCTTTGGATGGCTTGTTGAGAATTGAACTAAACTTTTTCTCTTTCTTTCTGACCAACCAAACAGTTTAAAAGGAAAGTTGATTTATTTAGAAATATTTTTTTTTGGTTTTTGGCAAGTCACATAAAAAGTTGTTCTGCTGTGCCACTTCTCTCTCCACACTGACTGTAGTGAGTCATGACAATTATAGTCCACAATAATTAATTAAAAGTATAACTCAGTCCAATTAGAAGAAAATTTTTTAAAAAAGTAGAAGTCAATTTACAAAATGTGTGCATTGGGATGACTTAAAAAAATCAATAAACAATTATTGTACCGAGTCATGATAATTGAAATTGCAAATGTAAATTAAAAAAAAAAAAAAAAAAAGAAGGACAAGTTATACTTTTCTCTCTCTAAGTCTAGAGAAATAACAATTACAATGCAAACATTGAGAAAATTAGCATACTCCTTTTTAAGCATGCTCTAGCAACTAATAAACTATTGCGCTGCTATTTTTTTAAAAAAGAAAGTGAAAAAAATATGGTTTATACTTAACCTAACACTCTCAAAATTATTCAAGCTGGTTAGCTCTTTCATGAAACCTTAAAAGTTCAATGTCTTCTTTCTAGTCATTTTTAGAAAGAAAAACATGAGTGATCAGTGTATTCCTCCTTTCTATTCTTCCTCCATCATTTCTATTTTAGTTACTAAGTTGATAAAAACTGCTGGATTTGGAGTTCTTTAATCTTGTGTAACTCTGAATTTTTCCCTATACAAAAAGATTTTCATTATAAATGAAATTTTTTATTTATTAAAAACTGAAATTTTATACTTTCCATGTTAGTGACTGTTTTGACAATATTGATCAATGGAGATCTAGATCTAGATGTTCCTTTTGTTCAATTACCAATTATTGCTATTTTTGTCTTAGATAAGGCATTTAGTTGTTGTATTACAACACTCAAAATTAATTTCCTATTCCATTTTTAGGTAGCTTTTTGTTTGAAAGATATACCACCGGCTCATTTGATATTCAGATTTTTGTTTTAGGAAAGAAGTATTTGTTGACGTGAGAAAAGTAAGGAAGGAGATCATCTGTCCCGTTTTAGTGTCACCATTCCTGTCTGACCAATAGAAAAATAACATGTCATTAAAACTAATATTTCATAAATTATCGGTGTTAACCATTTTCTGTTTCTTTCTTTATCCCATCCCATTCACCCTTAACCAAGACCACAACAGTGACCAGAAAACTCAGACAGTCTCCACGCTCAATCAGTAACCAGTGACCACCTTCTCTTTCCCCTGGATCTAATACTCTTCGAATTTGAAGCTACCTTCTCTTTCCCCTTTTCTCTCTCAGCCATCAAAAGTCCTCGGTGTTGGCGAAATCCTTTGCATCCTTGGATGTACCTTTCGTGCGTGCATCCATGGATGTATTTTTCCTTGTCTTCAAATTTGTATTAGGTTATGGGCTTAGGCTTTATTGGCGGAATTCCATTTGTACGATGGATCAAAACTCTCCTACAATTCATTGCTATATATTCTTCCTCCAAAATTTGCCTTTACAAGATGCCCATCAAGCAATCATTAGTCAGATGGGTACTATGAAGAAATACAGAAAGAGAATTAGCTAATGGCAGCCATAGCTCATTCTGCACTGCAAATCACTTCTATTTCACACTCTGGTAGAAACCCAATAAATTCTCTTTACTCTGGACACTTTCCATTGGCATTTACTTATGAATCTTGGAGGCCGTCATTTTGGGTTTCCGTAAATTCTAGAACAAAAGCATAGTTTGTTGCTCGGCGTACGGAATCAGTCCCACGGATCAAATATTAGCTTATAACACAGGTAGTTTATAAAATTTTAGTTTTAATGACATGTCGTTTTTTTATTGGTGAGATAGGGATTGAGACACCACAGAAATTTTCTATCTAAAAAGTGAAATGACACAAAGAAATAAAACGTCAAACAAAAATCTAAAAGAAAATAAGAAGGTAAAATGACATCTAGTGTCATTAAAATATCATAATTTACTAATTTCATATAAAAATAATTTCAACCAATTTTCTTTCATTATTTTCTAAATGTATGTTTATCTTCCTCAAATCTAATATTGTTAGCATTTTTATACGAAAATTGCTAATGCGATCGTAATATAATGTTTTTTATTATGTGTAATAAGCTTGAAAAAATAATTCTCTCACTCCTATTAAGCATCGTCGCCCTCTCACTCTGCTCTCATGCATATCTCTGGAGTTCTTCTGTCACACAAGATTGATGTTTAGAGATGATAGTATCAGCCACTGTTTTAACAATTATCAGTTGATCCATGATTTCTTTTTGTCTAGCTCTACCTATTTGAGTTCTTAAGATATAATAGACAAATTTTAATACTTCTCCAAAGATTTCAGCACGAGCAGGAGTACGAGTGCGAATAGATAGGACAATATAAGATGCCAGATTTTTGATTAGTTATGTCAGATCTTTAAATTTCAACTCAACTTTTGTGACTGAAACCAAAATTTCTATAATGGTGTCCGCTGATTCTCTAGTTATGTTAAATATTTTTAAATATTCTATCTAGTCATGCAAAATCAAGGCTTGATGAACCATACAGAGGTAATATCATCTGATTGAGGATGAGCTAAATTTTCAATAGCAGTCTCAGTTCTGTCATCAATAACAGCATTTGTCTGTATAGTAGCAGGAGTGACTACGGGCTGAGGAGATGCTATAGACTCATCAACAAGAGTAGTTTGATGACCAGCTGAAGAATGATTCACTTGGATATGATCAATATCATATTCTTCTTTAGATTCAACAGTAACTGGAGCAATATCTTCCATTTCATTTTGATTTGGCTAAATAGGGCTCAAGTGAGATGGCTCAGCTCTTGATTGTTCACCTTGACGTTCAAGGAAAGAGTTCTCAGGTTGCTGGTATTTGTGAATTCAGATTTTGACTGCAGTAGTTGTATCATGTTCCTTAAAACACGGGTGTTTCCTATTCTGGAGAAATGAGGCGATTAAGCATCATGATTGCTAGGGGAATGCCTAAATATTTGAATTTGATGGTCAAATGCATGGTATAACTCAGTAATTTCTTCTTACTTCTTGCCAAATTGTGGCAATTCATCATTTTTCCTGAAATAAGTTGGCCAAGCTAAGCTTTTTCTTCATTATAAGAACCCAAATATGGAAGACCTCAAATTGTGAAACAACAGTGGGATTTCTTGATCTTGAGAAGAGTCATTAAGATAAATAGGTGGTAGACTCTGTGTTCCATTTTGAAATGGAACAACCAATTAACCCATTATCCGATAATAACTGAGTTTTTTTGACAGTTGACAAATTTGAAAAACTAGCTAAGTCGATTGTTTAATCGAGTGATAATTTTAAAGAATCGCTATAGTCGGATGGGATGGCCAAAGATTTTCTGACCCAACAGGCTACTCAGCTGTAGGTGAATTTACATCCATTGTTTTCTCACTCATTTCACACTTCACTTTCTAAAAAATTTGTTCGAAAACTAACTTGTTCAGATATAAGGACAAGTATAATTTAACTTATAAATATTTTTAAAGTTATGAAATAAAAATAATTGGAAAATATTTTTTTTATAACAAAATTAATATAAGGGCAAATTATAGTTACGTCTCTTGAGGTTTAGCAAACAACACTCAATCCCAAACTTTGGGAGAATTGACACTCGCCTCCTTTAAATCTTCATTTACGAAATAAAAAGAAAATGAAAAGAAAGAAGAACAAAGAGGCTAGTTGGGAAACGTCACAATAAAGTCCATTCACATTCGCAGACAAAATATGTCTTTAATTTGTTTTATCCTTTCAGTCAAATTAATAGAATAGTATAATTCATGGATGGAATATATTTTATTCTATTTTCTTTTAATTCTAAACAATTTTTTCAAAAAATATATATATACAATAATATATCTAAAAATAGTTAAAGTTTCAAAATAAATTACAATAACCAAGAAGCAATATGAAACTTGAAGAGTTATAGAAGTTGAGATTTTGAAAATTAATTTATTAATTTCCTCCCATCAATTTATCTTGTTAGTGAACATATATATATATATATATATATATATATATATATATATATATAAATATAAATATATTATATAATCAATTTTTAGTTGTATGCAATTCAAAATAGAGATAGAACAAAACAAAACCTAATTTAATTTCACTGCCCTAATATTATGTATTTATAACATATAATTTTCAGTCAATGAATTATAAGATTATGTTAATTTGACTAAATGGTGGGAGGAAAGTGTTATTTATTCTAACTTTTAGTTGTTAGTATTATTTTACTAAATCTCGAGAAAATGGAATGTAATTTACTTTATTTATGCTATATATAAAAATTGCTTAGTGGTAGGAATTTTTTATTTTCTTAACTACCTTTTTGAGTCTTTAGTATTATATAGTTACATTTAATTGTTATTATACTTCAAATAGACTATTATTTTCTATTTTTCATAATTTTTTTCAATTTTAATATCAATATGATTGTTATTATTTTAGCACTATTAATTTATTTTATACTAATTCTTCTTAATATTAATAAATCTATAACTTTTTAAATAATTATATATCAATAGTAGTTAAGATTGAATCTCTATTTATTTATTTTTTTTTTGGTTTAATAAGTACCTAATAATCTTAATTTTTTAGTTCTTCTCAAATTTATGAATTAAAATTTTTAAAAATTACTATGAATTAAAAGAAATATTAAGGTTAGAATTTTTATGATTATAATATATATATTTTTTTTTTAAGTTTTAATTCATAATAAAAAAATATATCTACATTTTTTAACTATGTCAATATTAATTAATATTAAATTTCTCAAAAAAAAAATTGTTTAACATGTTCATAATAATTATAATATTTTTTAGTGGGGAATTAAATACCCAACACACATGGTTCTCAATCTCACCATTTATTTGCAATGAGTGAATCAGAACCTTACATCTATTGTTACCAATACTGGAGTTATAGCCACTTCAAATAATTTCGTTTACAATCTAACTATTATTTTTATTTTTTTATTTTTTATGGATGTACCCTAACTTTTTCTTATTTTATAATAAAACCATAGATATAGTAGAAATGTTGCAGAGTGAGCTAGCTTGAAGAGAAAAGCAACAACAGTGAAGACTCAAAACAGTTTTGGGAATTCATATTGGAAAGTTTGAGCCTTGGAAGTAACTCCCACAATCACCAACACTCTCACCAGCATCAATACTACTACAGTACTACTAGTAGAGCAAAAATCCTAAAAATCTGAAAGTGAAACACCAATCTAGATCTAACCCACAGAGGATTTATCTTCTCAGAAGGTGTGCTCACCCTACTTCCCCACCTTACCAACCAATCTGTTGCAGTTACCTACAAATAGTTATAAAGAATATTTGAAAAACCAAGTAACGTAGCAAGCTCAGAAGGTCATGCTTTTAATTATTGTTTCGAGTTCATGATGCCCTCACCTTCTGCAACCTCCATGGATCACTTTTCTGAAACGTGCACCTCAATTATTTAAATCACCATAACTCATTTAGTTGGTTCTGGAATTCTAAGTTTCTAACACAAGAAAGATTTGATAGAAGCAGGTCCATAGTGTTGTTTTGGTGATTTGGGTGTTTATTATTATTATTTTTTTGTTTAAGGATGATCCTTACAAGATTATGGATAGGTGTTGAAAATTCCATATGTGGGCTATCATTAATTGTATGGTTTTGTTTTAATGATAAAACAGAATTAAGTTTTGGTCCAATTTGAGATATGCTGGTAAAAGTTTATATGTTTATGTGATCATTTAGGATAAGGCTTAATCATACTTCTTATATGATTAGATGTAAATTGACAGTAAATATAGACTGAGTGACTTTAGGAGTCTTTAATGAAAGGACTATTAGAATTTTATCTGATAATAAATAACTAGATTCCCTCTTATCTCTCAACATGCATATCTTGCCCCATTGAGAGCTACTACTAAATACATAAAGTACAGAGAAAAAGACCTGGCTGTGTGATCCTTACAAGATTATGGGATAGGTTGATTCAAGTCCACAGAAGGAGAGATATGGTGCCTGAGTCCGAGTTTTGGAATTGAATCCATGTGTATAATAGCTGAATTTCATCTTTCACAAGAGTTGATTCTTGTTCAAGCTCAGATATTGAGTGTTGAATTTTCTTTTCGTTGAAAACTTTGAGTTGAAGGTAGTGCCGAAATGCAATTGTTAAGTTTTGTTAATAGATTGTTTTAATCAATAACCAAAAGACAAAGAATAGATGGACGGAAGCTAGCTTCAATTATAGAAGACAAAGATTTGTGACTTTAAGGTAGAGGATGAGGGTAGTTTTGGGTCTAATTGAAAACATCCAATATAATTGTGGATAAAACAAAAATACTAAGATTTCTTTTGCAGGTTGCTGGCACCTATTATTTCAGGTCATGTGGACATGCGGCTAATTCATATGGTCACATAAGTCGAATTTAGTTGGAGATAAAATAACCTATTTTTATAATAGATACTATATAGCTCACCTTTCTTAGTTCTTCTAAAATATACGAAATAATATTATTTTTTAATATACTATAAAATAAAAATATTTAAAGTGTAGTTTCTATGATTATATATTATTGTTTTAGCCTTTAGTGCAAGAAAAAAATTTATTTTCTTAAATATCCTAGGAGTTTTTGCTATTACATAAATATTTTTTAATTGTTATTTTGCATCAAATATTCTATTCTATTTATTTATTTTATTTTTCATAATTATTCTCTATTTTAATATTAATATGATTGTAAGTATTTTATTTTTTTATTCTAATTCTTTTCAATATTTATAAATATGTAATTTATCATAACTATGTATAAATAGTAATTAATATGAATTTCTCATTTTTTTTAATTAGTAAGTTAAAAATAATTATAATATTATAAATTAATTTTTTGAAATGCTATGAATGAAAAAAATATGTAGTGTGTAGTTTTTATGATTTTAAAATTATTGCATTAATTTTTCTTCCATGTTTAGAATTAAAAAAAAAATTATATGTTTTATTATGAAATTAAATTTTTTTTAGGATTTATCTATTTATTTATCATCATTCATTAACATAGAGTAATATATTTTTTTTTTATTGTTATACTTAATATAATTAAAGAGGTGTTTTCACGTTTAAGCAAATCTTTTGACATTTCCTTTTTTTTTTTTGGTTGTACATTAATGGGGAGAAAATGCAGTCCTCAACAAGAAGAGTCTCTACACTTGTTTCCCACTAAGGCCTAAGCTATGTGGACTGCACAAAGTAAGCTATAACCTGCACTGCTTGATGTTTTGATCCCACTCAATAACCAAATCCTACTTTGAATTGTCTATAAATATTTAACACTATGTCATGTCCTAACTAATCAATATGATCTAATATAATAGTTGATCTCTGAAAAAAAAGTGAAATGTTAATTCACAATTTGCAATTAAACTTTTAAAAAAAAGGAAAAAAAAAAGGGGGTAAGAAATCAATATATATAATTAGTGAATCCTTTCAAAATAAAATTGCTTATATTCTAAAAAAAAATCCCTTTGGATATGGATGCATTTAATATATAAGCAGAATCAAGAATATTTGGCATTCAAGTCGTAGATGTCATACGTGTTTGAATATCTGATGTTTAGCTATTCATAATTCTCAAGTTCTATTTTTTTTTTTTTTTTAAGGAAAACATAGAAATTTATTCATTAGAAATTCTATTCAAAATCAACTATGTCGATTCAGTTCATCACTATCATTATAATTACAAAGCACAAAAACACAATATTAAAATAACTACATATGAGATTTGAACTTGTAATTTCATGGTCCCAGCACTTTCACCTTAAACAATTAAACTAGTACGTCCAAACTATAATTCTTAGTGTTAATACAAAATGAAGACAAACTAGTAAAGATTGTGCCACATGGCAATAACAGCTCCAAAACATCTAACCACTTAGAGATAGGTAACGGCCGAACATGAACGAGAGTGAAAGCACAAACGGCTAAGTGTGCATGGTAACCGATCATAAAGGTTGTCCACTTTGCATCACCTAATTGGAGAAGTTCAGCTACATATAGCACCAAGAGCTTTAAGATGTATTTATGATTTTCCTCTCTATTTTTTTTTCTACTAATTAGCCCTAAGCTCTAACTTTGGCATTGGAGGATTCTTGAGGAACCACCCTGACCTTTGATCACGTCTTATTTTCTCAAGAGCTATTTCTTAGTGCAACATAAGGAATCCATGAAGAAGACACGATCAGCTCGCCTATCCCATCTCGCCAAACCTAGCTCATCTCGTCCAAACCTAGTCCATATCTCCCAAGCCTATCCATCTCACCTACATCACCAACCCCTAGCTCAACCTTCTGATACGTACATCATAGAAATACTCATTTGCAAAGATTTGGATTTAACACTCACGTTTGGCATGACATGAACTTTCAGTAATATAGACATCTCTTAAAAATGGAAACAATTAAACAAACACAATTACAATAAAGTTTAAGGCTTAGTTATACTTTTGGTCCCTATAGTTTAATTTTGAGTTTAAATTATTGCCATTGCGTTCCTACAAGATTTAATTTGATGCAATTTAGTCCTTAACATCAATTGTCGTTTAATTTAATATCAACGTGTAAAATGTGGACAAATGATTTCCAATAGATAACAAAAGGTGAGTTGGTTATCTATGTGACAAATAATGAACAGCCACGTGGCTTATATAAATTTTATATTAAAATTAAATTCTACAAAGTCAATAATAAAAATTAAAAAAAAATTCTTCACAGACCTATTCAATGCTTGAACAAACAAATTATCATTATCATTATCATGAATTATGAATCCAAATCCTTCTCACCATTTGGAAGCTATAAGAAGGATCATACAACTATCCTTGTTTGCTTGATCCAATGTAAGGCGTTAGTGGTGTTAGTTGAGTTGGATTTGTTCTTGGTGGTGAAGCTAGGTGGACTAGGGTTTCAGAACTGAGATTTTGATTTGGTGGGTTTAAATTGGGGTTAGAAAAACATCAGGAGGAGAATGGCAGTCGTCCCCGGAACATTTATGGTTCTTCTGGAGGCTATGGTGCAAGAGCTGAAATCCCAAGACAAGGCCAAGAACAACGACGACTGTGACAATAAAGATAAACACTAAAAATTAAAGTGACACCTACAATTTTTATTTAGTTTTCATTTTTTATTTTTCTGTGCTGCGTGACGACGTGGATGTTTTGTGTTGTTTATTGCGTCTTCCCACAGGTCTTTTATTAATATATTTATTAATTACGTGTAAACACAAAACATCAAATAGGACAACAGAGCAAGGCCAAATATATATGCATAGAGGACACCAGAAGTCTTCCTACCAGATCTCTTATTAACAGCAAACTTGGATTTTTGGTAAACATCAACATCATATAGGTTTCAACAGCATATCATAATGGGCTTATCTAATAGATGCTTGAAGTAATTTTTTAATACAATAAATGATTTTTAAAAATTAATTTTAAAAAAAATGATTTAAAAATTAAATATCATGAATAATGACTACAAATAAATATTACAAAATTTCTATTTATATCTATAATTTTTTAATTTTCTTAAATACCACTTTAAATTTTTATAATTACATAGTTATCTTTAGTTGTTGTTTTACTATAAATAAACTATTATTATTATTATTTAATTATTCTTCGTTTTAATATCAATAGGATTGTAATTATTTTTGCACAATGAATTTATTTTTTACTAATTCTTTTCAATGTTAATAAATTTATAACATTTTTAATAATTATATGTCAATAGTAATTAATATTGAATTTTTCAAATTTTTCTTTAATAAATTCCAGATAATCATATATATTTTTTTTAATTCTTTTCAAATTTAAGAGTTAATATTTTAAAAAAACACTATGAATTAAAAAGAAATATTTTAAATCTTATTTTAAATCCTTGCCATAGCCTACCTGCCACTGTAGGCCTTGTTTGACAAAATTGTTCTTCCTTTTAGTATGCTTTTCCATCCTTAAGAAGGATTGAATCCAATCGAAGCTTCCATGAAAGAAAAGTGTGGAAAGTGATGCTCCTTAAGCAGCTTGTAGAAGGGAGATTTACCCTCTTTTGCTACTTTCCATCCTTGTTTGGCCAACATAGCAAGGTTTAATTTCTCCAAATCTTTGAATGCAAGCCCTCCATGGTTCTTTGTTTTGCACATTATTTTTCAACTCACCCAATGAATTTTCCTTGATGAGTCCATTTGTCCTCACCAAAACTTTGCAATCATCTTATTAATATCCTTGCATAGTGAAATTGGAAGTTTGAAATATGCCATGGTATAAATTGGAATGGCAGTAGCTATTGAGTTCACCAATATTTCTTTCCTAGCTTCCTAGCTAGGGAAAGACATTTAGATTTCCATCCCTGTAGCCTAGCAGCCACATTTTCTCTAACTTCCTGGAATGTAGCTTTTTTGGACTTTGTAATAATTGATGGTAGGCCAAGGTATTGATCTTGTCCTTCCATTTTGTTGATGTTTAACTTGATAATAGTGAGAATCTAAGATCATTAAGAGTATTCCTGTTAAAGAAGAAGAAAGATTTTGCAAGTTTAATTTGTTGTCCACTAGTAGTTTCATAGCAGTGAAGTATCTTCAGTATTTTTTCACATTCTTGGATTATGCTTTTACAAAAAAAGATCGAGTCATCAGCAAATAACAAATGATTAATAGAAGGATAGTGTTTTCAAATTCTCAGTCCATGTAATGAATTGGATAATTCAGCTTCATTAAATAGCGTAGATAAACCTTTAACATATATCAAAAATAGATATGGAAAGAGAGGATCACCTTATTGGAGCCCTCTTGATGGTTTGAAAATACTAAAAGATTCACCTGATATTGGAACTGACTATGAAATAGTAGAAACTATAATCCACCATGAATAGAATCCCAATTTGTGAAGCATGCCTTATAGAAAACTCCATTCCATTCTATCGTAGGCTTTGTTCATGTCTACTTTAATCACCATATCATAATTAGAACCTCGG